>JANAVB010036707.1:0-180798 GCA_029216955.1 Iris pallida | reverse complement strand
GTCCGGACAAGGCTGACACGGGCACAGATTTTGTTTATGGCTGTTGGTGATGATGTCTGTGGTCGCGGATTCGGGCTGGCAAAACGGTGGCAAGGTTGTCGTGGATCGGTAAACGGAGGGTAGGAATGACGTGGGTCGGTGAACAGAGGGGAGGAACAATGGAGCCTGGTACTGCTCGACAAGGCAGTTTTGGGTAGGGAACGATCGCCGCGGAGGAAACCACGACAGAGTGCCGGACAGATCGTTGGGTGACGGTGCAACTCGTATTGGCCTCCAGGATGACATAGATGATCTAGTATGGAGGATGGCATTGGCGTTCAAGTGAAAGGGGATGAAGGAAAATGGGGAAGTTGTTGTAAAGGAGGAGAGTTTACATGGGAGAGATGGGATGTGTTGTGAAGTGAACGTGAGGAGGAGAGTTGGTTACTTGTAGGTGTGTGTGTGTATATATATATATATATATATATATATATATATATATATATATATATATATATATATATATATATATATATATATATATATATATATTATGAAACAATTTAAAACACTATAAATAAATATATCGATAGGATTTATATGAATCAATTTAAAACACTAATTAATATTATCAAGACAAATTTAAATCATAAAATTGATTTATTTTATTATTAATTTACAAAGCCTGTATCAGTAAAGGATAAGAATAAATAATTTTTAACACTAGTTAATCAAATCTAATCAATTGGTTACCATAAGTATTTAAAACCATATTTTAGGTATAAGATAATTTAAAAGCATATTCGATATTTTATTCAAGATAATTTTATATAAATTCAAATGTAACCACAAGACTGATTAACATATTAATCGATCATTAACCTAATCAAAATCCAAAAGTAGATAATAACATTAATTTAAATCATCATCTAATACCATCAAAAAATTTGAATCATATAAATTAAATCCGCAAATCAAATAATTGAATATCATAATGATTTGGAATGCCATCCAAATATTGTAAAATACATTTATAAATCATATCTTAGTCAATAATTAATCACCATATTCATTTAAATATATTTCTTATTATCAAGGTAATTTAAAACATGTTGGATAAACTAGATAATCATATTTAAAATAATTTAGCAAATTTTATTGGTGAAAAATAATAGTCATTAATGTCAAAATTAAATCAATATAATCTTAATCTCATAATTGATCGTATTAATAATATGAAATAATATCTCATATTATCAAAGAAAGTTCGATAATATTCGATGCTACCAAAATTATTTTAAAGTATATCCATACTAAATAAAAATCTCATCTGAAAAATAATTTGTTTATTTTTTAAAACAATACGTACGATATTTTAGAAAACTTTTTGAACCCATGTCCTTTGATAGTCTAAAATGATAACCGAATATTTTTCATAATTCTAATAATGAAATATTTTTATTAAAACAATCTAGCGCTCTCAAAATATTTAATTTAACACTGGTTGTGATAAAAGTAATAATCATAAAACCATTCACAAAGTCTAGGCAAAAATTATTTTTTAAGACCAATAAATAAAATAAAATTTTAAAAATTCGAGAAGAGGGGTTACAACATCACTACCCTCTATGTCCTCAAAATTTCAATCAAGAGTAGAAATCAGGCAAGAACGACACTAACTACACATGCAATCTTATCAGTTAATCATGCAAGCAATTATCCACACAATAGGGTGCTAATCAAGCACGAATATTGAAATATGAAGGCATGAGAAGAAACATACCTTCCGAGGCGAACAATGATATAGAGATTGATCTCATTCTCGTGCTTCCATGTCGACTGTCTCGGTAAGTGATGGCCCCAAGTGACACAGACAAGCTTAAGATTCGGTTCTTGAGAACCTTCTCCCTCTGATCCAAAACGATATGGGCTATTCCTCATAAGTCAAATCGGTACAAAAACTAGCTTAGAATGATCAATGACATAGCTCGGATCCGGGACATACCTACGAACTGAGATACATAAAATACATCATGAACATCATGTAAAGAAAGCGGAAGGGCAAGACGATATGCAACATCGCCTACCCGTACGAGAATATCAAAAAACCAACATAATGCGGACTATGCTTTTCCTGGGATACAAATCTAATGACACTTTAAGTAGGAAAATTCGTAGGAACACCTGGTCAGCGACGCTGAATTCTAGGGGTCTCTGATGCTGATCTAACTGATGTCAATGTCAATCCTGCACAACTCGAAGCCACTTTCTGAACCTGACTAGCTACTGGATACCTCCACTCGATGCACAGGGGCAACTTCAAGTCTGAACGTCCCATCCTCATTAATCTCTAATTCCTTTCTAAGACCCAACTTACACTCTGACTTAAGCTTCAAATCTGTGAGTCCTCCATCTGAGCTGCTCTAATCCTCTCTTACCAAGGGCAACCGAATCTGCCAGCTGCTAAAATTCTAGTATCCTGCGAGAATACCACCACAATTCCAATCTCCTGGAGATCCTTTGTAATATGCTCTGATGTGTCAAGACAATGCTTTATCCTTCCTGCTAAGGGCATCCACTATCACATTTGCCTTTCATGAACGATAATAAATCTCCACATCAAAATCCTTCAACACCTATACTTCTTCTCACTCGAATATCTAACCATCCAAAAACAAATCATCCTAGCAATATCACCCCTTCTAAATAAAAGGGTCAAGGTCTATCTAGAAAAGTCACTCCTTTTGGTAGATCTATTCAAACAATCATCCTTGATCACATTACGATCTACAACAACAATCCAAGCATCTCACGTAGTCCAAACACTTAAGTTCGCACAATAGAATCTATCAATCCAATCTTGTTTATCTAATCCCAATCCTATAGTCACAACTCTAATTTACTGATCACAAGTCATATATTCCATCACAAATTCCCCAAGTATAAACTACTCCAAGTATATTCAGCTCTTCCTCGATACATGCTTTCTATCCACTCATTTTTTCAACCATCTTAGATTCAGTCCACGAGTCAGCATAATCTACACAACCAATAATTTTTAAATCTTACTCTTTCCATTCAGATTATATATCAACTCAAAATTTTCTCTGTCTAGGTAAAAAATAATCTTACTACATCAAATCAAGGATCAATCACTAATACTTCCAATATATCAAGTCGAGTCATCCATTATTTATTACTTTATTTTTAAGATCCACTTAGCCAAGTCATCTGAATGTCGATATTATATTTATTTCGTCAGGGTAAGCTATCCCCTATCTAGATAACAATACCCAAAGATTCAGCACTAAACACGGTCATCATTCATCCGATTCGGTTATTCCCGAGCCACATCTATCGATCTTCGATACATGCTTTAATATCATCGAATACATATATAGCCCAAAAAGAAAAATTATCCACTCACGGAACATAATTTTTTTTATCGAATTTATCTTCCATATTTGATACCAGATCAACTTACCCATACACATATCAGATTATCTATCGATTACCTTAAACCATCGAGTAATATAAGTCTCAAATCTTTGAGTCACTCGCATATCTTCGAACAACTCTCAGTTGTCCTATCAAGTCCTCATATTGATTCAAAATTTTTAATCCTATTCGATTTAATCACAATCCAACGCATGACTCATATTAATCGCTACTCAAGTTATCTATTTTATAATCTAGAGTCCTTATCAACTTTAAATTCTAAATTCCCAAAATTTATTATCAGCCTTCTAAGTCCAACCCGATAAAAGACATTCAACATCATAACATCCAAGTAAGCTTCTAAATCGTGGCTTTACATTATTCCAGCTTGTCAATAGACCAAATAAAATCTATATCCTCGGTCAATCCATTATCACTAAGGCTATCCAGTTCTCACTCAAGGGTCAAGCTAACGTACAATTTCTCGAAATCAACTATAATCTATATCTACTCCTCCCGCCAATGTTACTACAATTCTTTCCTCAAACTGGTCCTCTGATGCCCTGACGAAGACGAGCTTCTCCAAGCCTGGGATGTTGAACACCACTCTTCCACCATGACATCCCATAGTTTCATGATTACCACTCATCTGGTCCATACCCATGGTTAACTTCAAAGCCAACCATATAAATCTCAATCAACCCCGTGGATATTAATTGCCTTCAAACAACAACCGGACATGCTAAACTAAGCATAATCTGCTAACTCCGAGGCCTCTAATGTTATTCCAACGAATGTCACAAATCGTGCAGGTATAAAAGGTAAGATGCTTCCCATTATATAAATCCATTATAAACAATCGAGGCAATGAAGGGTACCTATTGATATGTTACCTGATGCTTGACCTCCTCTATAGACAAAGTAGAGTTATGCCCCTGACCTTGTCGGGATCCTCTCTGTTGTTATCTCCCCTGGCTATGCTGTCGGGGCCTCTGTATAGGTCAACTATACTATCTAACAATCTAACAGATATGAATAATAACCTGTCAACAGTATATCTCATTTCCGTACGGAGGAATATATCATCTAGAAACGTATACTCAATCATAGATATCTAAGGAAGATGATAACATGAATAGATATAAGTCTATAAGTACGGAGGAAAATAACATGTTGAAATGATGAAATGGAGCTTAGTAGTATAAGCCATATACAAAAAAGTCTAGAAGTCTATAAATAAATACATATCCTGAATAATATAACATGTCCCAAATGTATATGACTGGAGACAAATCCAGCAATAATGATGCTATTTAACTAGCATCCATCTAGAAAAAAGGCTAGGCTACTATACCGGGGGATCCACTCCTTGGATCTCCAGAGCACCATAATATGTAGGGCATGTATTCTCAAGCTCGTCAACTGAAAATATATCCAGTAAGATTGGAGCAAATATAATCATGATAATTATTCATAACATGATAGAAACTATATAACAATAAAAAGAATATGGAGATACAACAACAGGGTAATCATGAAGTACGAAGCAGTAAATGAAAAGTAGGCAGTAAATGAGGTAAACATCATATGAGTAAAGAGGAACATGTGAAAGAATAAACTAACTACTACTAAGTGTTTTGGAAATGCCATGTTCCATATGTGATCAGTTGTGCATGATCCAACTATTAGCCACGGTCTATCATGAGCTACAATAATCACGGACTATTAGGTTTGATCATATATACAAAGGCATTTCCTTCCCGCCCGACTAGTAATCGCAGACTCAAGTCAGAGGACGAAACATGTAATCATGATAAACAAGATAACCGCAATATTCTCGATAAGTACGAAAAATTATGAAACATGATAAACATAGATAGAATCCGCAAATACTATCACATGTATTCAGTGTGTCAATAAACAAGAAACTCATATCTAATCAATCAAATAGAAAAACTATAAGGGTATAAAAGAGATCATGGAACCCACTTACCTGTGGTCCTGATGAACAAGTGAGAATCGATATCCAAAGTGGTGTCACACAGATCTAAAGATGAAATATTAATGTTAATTGGTGTTTTTGTGTGTCATGGATATCTAAGATTAAACATGATTTCTAGGTCAAATTTAGGTCATGGAAGTTAAACTAGGTCAATACTAGGTCTCCGTGGTCAAACTAGGTCAATTTGACTCAAAGGTTGACTTTTGGGGTCAAACTAGTCAACTTGCTCAAATTTGGTCAAACCTAGGTTTCTAAGTCAATAACTGGTCATATCAAGGTAAACTAATTATTCTAGGCTTTACCTAGGTGATTACCTACCTAGGATACCTATAGGGTATCATGAAATACCCTACTTATATACCCTATACACATTACCTACATGTACATAATGCCCTATCTACATGTTGCCTAATATAGGTAACACCCCTATACATATGCTACCTACCCATAGGTAACCCCCTATACACCATCCCCTATTACCTGTACATATAAACACGTTTCCACTTTATATTACCCTTACCTACACATTATACTACATAGGTAATACCCCTTTCACCTACTTTCTCACATAGGTAATTTACTCTTACCTACACCCATATTACACTACCTATCACACACTACATTACATTACCTCTCTACTTCACATATATATCCTACATTACCGTGATTTAACACAAAAAGTGTCCGAGAAATGTATGAACTTTTGTATTATTTAAAAAGAAATACAACAAGAATCTTAAACAAGAATTTTGGGTACAATAAAATATAAGATTGGGGCGATGGATATCAAGTCTACTTCAACTTCTTTACTCCATTGACGATCCGATGCAGTTGTTGTTGAAGCTTGTTCGTTAATGAACTCTCTATAGCAAGGAAAACTTTATCACTGAAAGCTCTCTCTTTCTCTCTGAAAGTTCTTAGCAAAAAAGTTGTAGTCTCTCCTTCTGCCTATGCTCTGTATCTGTGTGTATATGTCCTTACGCGAGAAAGGAACTGTACTCTATTTATAGCTTTTCTTTACTGGAATAGCCCTGTGCGTATGTGCAAAAAATACATTATCTTCTACCTCAAAGATGCATGAAATTAAGTAGGCGCATGAGACTTAGGGGATAGTGGGGAGTAAACGTGCTCAAGATTCATGTATAGCTCGCCACGTGGTTTGAGACATGTTGTACGAAATACTGCCATGTCAACACACGATTTGTTTGATGAGGATCAGTTATGCGTAAAATATTATTAGATGCATAGCAATTGGTTGCTTACTGCAAGAGGTAGCTTTTCTTTGAATTGTTGGCCCATTGGTCATGGTCAAACCTAATTTTAATAATTGATCTAACCCTTTCTCGATATAAGGGCTACATGGACAATTACTGAGAACTACCGTTAAAGACAAGAAGCCAGTTTGCCATTGAATCTATATTTCCTTATCAATATAATTTTCATTACTTATTGAGTCTAGAAATTTGATGTACACCGAGTCGTACTGGCAAATAGGCTGCCCCAAAATATTTTGAAAATATTTTGTTTTAAAAATAGCCATTTTATAAAAAGCTCCTAAACTGCTTAACTTTTCAAAAATCCCAAAAACTAATTTGTAAAAACTCTAACAGAACTCCAAGGGAATTCGGCCCGAGTTCGGCCCAAATTTGCCCCGAGTTCGGTTAGTGCCTAATGATTTTGAACATGGTCATCCTGCAGTTACGAATGCAATGGCTATTTGTCGAGATTCTCTCAAAGAATTCTGCCCGAATTCTCCCTTTGGAAAACCGTTAAATAGAGAAGAATTTTCTCATTTCAACACACCTCTTTTTCTCTTCTCTCTAAGCTTAATACATTCTTCCAAAGTATTCTAAAGCTATTCATTTTCAAATCCCAAGCCAGTTACAATCCTCTAGTCGATTTGCCAGTACGGTACGTCTAGAAGTTTCAGGGTGGTTGTAATCAGAGGCTTGATTGATGAAAGACACTTCACAATTAAAGTTGGTCGAGTACTTCGGATCAAAGGTCGCATTGTAGAAGTTGCAAGGACTTCGGATGAAAACTTGCGATATTTTTCTAGTGGATTTCAACTGAAAGCTAGAGTTCTTCCGACTGGACTAGTCCTCACAAGAGGGAAAATAGTATACATCCTTTTGTTTGCGTTTGCTCTCTGCACTCTACTTTTCATTTACATATCTGTGATATATAGTTTGTGATCTTGCTGCTAACAATTTTTAATAGCTAAATTTTTGCTGCCTACTCTATTCACCACAATCTAGAGTATAGCTCTTTATATTTCGTTGCTACAATTGGTATCAAAGTAGGTTATACAGGTAAAATGAGGTAATACTGTTATTATATTCTTATCTATACTACTGTTACGTAGATCACTATGTCACACATGACAATTATAAAATTCACAAGTGAAGGCCAAGCCACAAACAGACCTCCACGGTTTGATGGTACAAATTACACATACTGGAAATACGGATGAGCTATTATTTGAAGTCACTAAACTTTGACCTCTGGTCAATTGTTATCAATGGCTAAAAAAGCATACTATCACCTCTATTCTTATTTCCTCTATTATTAACAAGGTTTATATACACGGAGGAAGAGAATAAGTTAGCTAGCTTTGATGCAAAAGCAATGCATGCTTTTATTGTGCTGTAGTTATTAATGTATTCAATCTTATTTCTACTTGCACTACATCTCATGAAATTTGGAAAGCGCTTGAAGCTACTCATGTGAACAGGTATGAAAGTGAAGCTAGTAACTCCAAAGAAGAATAAAATCCTTGCATGATGGCATCGCGATTTGAGGTACAACACAACCCATTATTTGAAGAAGAGATTGTATGCTACAACTTCAGAAGATCAGGCTGCACAACAAATATTGCCCTACTACTACTAAAGAGGAGAATCGCTATGAACGACCAAACGAAGGAAGATCATTGTCTCACAAGTACGCTACCACGAGCATATGGTGTGGAAATGAAGCAAGCAATTCGGAAAAAGAAGAGAGACATCGTCTTGCTACAAATATATGCGCAAAGGCATTATCTAACAAGGTACAAAATAATCCCCTTTATGAAGAGAATAAATTTTTTTATGATGAGTTATCTGATGCTTTCAGTGATCTATTGAAAGAATACAATAAGTATTAGATAAGTATAAGCAAGTTAGAAAGGATATTGTATCCTATAAGCGTGAGAATGAAAAGCTTACTTGCCTATTGAATGATGCTAGAAACACTTCAACTTCTAATAATTATACTGAGATTTTCACACTTGAGTTTAGATTACATGAGGCACTTGATTGCATTAACAAAAGCACTCAAGAAAATGCTAAACTTAAGGAGGAATTAGAATCAGAAAAGAAGAAGTATCTATTGCTTCATGTAGAATTGATGCTCTTTCTGCTAAATATGATGTGATCTGTGCTAACTCTAAAAAGTTAGAGATTAGAATGGGAAAGCAGGTAGTACAACCTATGACTCAGTCTAACACATGATACGTGATACATCACAAAGTCACACATGACAGATCATTTATAAAGAAAGCACTCAAACCAAATGCTACACATCATCATGCTTTCTATTACAAGTATCCACGCATATCATATCACACACTGTATGTTCTCATACTGCTACACAGAGCACTAATGATTTTTGTCAGTATTGTGGTATGAATGGACCATTTCTAATCGTTGTCAGCTTAGGAAACTTGTTGATATACTTGTGCAAATGGGTTCCAAAAGCTAACAAATGGATCAAGTTTTGGATACCAAAGTCTTTGCCTCTTAGTGCAAGTGAAGCATCTCATATCAAATAGAACCATGGAACATGTTGTGATTACAAAGCTATAAAAGTTATCATCCAAGCAACTGCACCAACATAAGTGTGGTCACTAGAACCACTTTAGTTATACTGCCAAGAGCAACGGGTACCGAGTCTTCAATAAAACGACCATGATCATCGAAGAGTCAATGAACGTTGCTTTTGACGAACTGAATCAACAAACAATCGATGATAATGATGAAGATGTGAGTATACCAAGTACAACACCTACAGAACCTTCAAGCATAACACCTACAGATCCAGCAAGCAGAGTACATACAGAGCCAGAAGCTGGAACCAACTACCTTGAGAGTCTGCCAAAGAGAATAAAGTTTATGGCTGACCATCCCAAGGACTTGGTAATTGGTAAGATCACCAGGGGTGTAAGTACTCGTTTCTCTAATAGAGATATAGTTTCATGTATTGTACTTTTTTACAAATTTAACCCAAAACTATTGAAGAAGCATGTAGCGATAATTTTTAGTTAGATGCTATACAAGAAGAATTAAACCAATTTGATTAGAATTATGTTTGGGAACTTGTTCCCAAGCCCTTGATCATCCAGTCATTGACATCCGCTGGGTATTCCGAAATAAACTAAATAAGAATGGTTTAGTTACTCGTAACAAGGCCCGACTCGTAGCTCAAGGATACAACCAAGAGGAAGGTATCGACTATGGTGAGACCTATGCCCCAGTTATGAGATTAGAATACATTCGCATGTTATGTGCATTTGCATGTTTCATAATTTCAAACTTTTCAAATAGACGTTAAAAGTGCATTTCTTAACGATTTTTATAAAAGAAGAAGTTTATGTAGCTCAACCTCCTGGTTTTTACTGATTTTAGAAATCCTAATCATGTTTTCAAGTTAAAGAAATCCTCACACTGTCTGAAACAAGTCCCTCGTACTTTGTATGATCGTTTAACCTCTTTTCTACTTGATAACGGTTTTATAAAAGGGAATGTTGATACTACACTGTTAATAAAATCTTTCAAAGAAATCTTTTTTTAATTCAGATTTATATTGACGATATTATCTTTAGATCTACTGATAAGTCTCTTTGTCAAGAATTTTCAAAGTGTATGCGGAATGAGTTTGAAAAGAGCATGGTGGAAGAACTCAAATTCTTCTTTGTACTGCAAATCAAACAAATCAACAATACGACGTTCATTAATCAAGCCAAGTATACAAATGACTAACAAAGAAGTTCGATCTGGAAACCGTCAAACTTATTAGCACTCCAATGGCAACTTCAACCAAGCTTGATATTGATTTGCAAGGTAAACTGGTCGACATACGTAAGTATTGAGGTATGATTGGTAGTTTACTTTATTTAACTGCTAGTCATCCTGATATAATGTTTAGTATTTGCTTGTGTCCACGTTTCCAAGCTAACCCTAAGGAATCGCACTTGTGCATAGTTAAACGTATCTTTCGATACCTTAAAGGCACTTCTTCTGTCAGCTTATGGTATCCCAAAACCACGTCCTTTGACCTAATCGGTTACTCGGATTGCTGGATACAAAGTAGATAGAAAAAGTACTAGTAGCATGTATCATTTTTAAGGTAAGGCTCTAGTCTCTTGGTTTAGAAAGAAACAAAATTTGTTGCATTATCAACTACCGCAGCTGAGTATATCGCCACAGGACGTTATTATGCACAAATTTTGTGGATGAAACAAACCTTAGAAGGCTTTGGTTTACATTATTCACACATATCCATTTTCTGTGATAACCCTAGTACTATAATTTGACTAAGAATCCTGTATGTCATTCTCACACTAAGTATATTAAGATTTGACATCATTTTCTTAGAGATCATCAAACAACTGTAGATATAAAACTTGTATATGTAGACAAAGAGAACTAATTGACTGACATCTTTACAAAACTATTAGCGGAAGATCATTTCAATTATTTACGTCGAGAATTAAGAATTTTACATGTCAATAATATTAATTGATTTTGTTTTATTAATTATTTTTAATATGCAAAAATTATTTTCGAGACAAGCCTACAGAGGGTCTGTCTGTCACCACGACCCAGGTCAAAATGAAACGGTACTTAACCATTCCCTGGTGAATCTTCGTTTATCTGGGACTGTACCCCCACAGCTAATCTGAAACAGTTGCTGCTTAACGAAAATTAATTTATAAAATATTCTTAAGTATATTAATTAAAATTTGAAATAACTAAACATGGAATTAAATAATTAAAAAATGATTGATTAATAAAGAGTGGCATTGCATTTTTTATTCACAAAATTACCACAATAGAACCCCAGGCGAACTCGCACTGAATTCGACCCGAGTTCTATTGGTGTAGGGTGTTTTAAGTCAGAATGTGGTCCATTCCTATTCATCACCTCCATCTCATCAAAACACAACAGCAGCCACGCCCAAAGCTCCAAAACAACAGATTTTCATCCTTTGATTTCTCTCAAATTGTTTGGAGTTTTCAATCCAAATCTTAGATTCATGCATAGAATATCATTCTCCTCCACATACTCAAATTCAAAAGGTATAGCCTCCTCCTTCTCTATATTTTAATTTCGTAGATTTTTATATATTTTTAGAAATCATGCCTAAGAACTTCAAACCCCTTCAAGAGGAAGAAGACGACGACTAGTGAAGAGGCCTCGTCTTCGGATCCCGTCCAAGGATCACTCTTTTCGCCCGTCCAATCGGACAATGAGGCGTTCAACGGGTTTTTCTTCCAAACCCATGATCAACCACTTTTATGGTATGTAGATTTCTCGGTTCACAACATAAGCCCCGGCGTACCGATTAAATGGACTATCTTTCTGTCCCACCGAACTTACTTTATAGCATTAGGATTACATAACCTTGTTACTCATTCATATCCTGTCGCAACTAATGCTATTTATTTATTTTAGTGCAATTTCACTCTTGACACTTTCATTGTTAAAAGTCGTCTTGCTGGTATTAATATTCAATTCAATGATGTCGACTTAGCGAAAATCCTTGATATTCTAAATGAAGGTGCTCCGCTAGACGATATCATGAAATTTGAATTTCCAGGGGACACGACCTTAAACAGTTTCAAGAATGAACTCTATTCTCCTGATCGAGTTTGTTCTGGTAAGTTCAAAGCTGCTAATTTGAACTTATTTTACTTTAAATTGTATCACATCGTCTACTTCACTATCTTGCCCAAATCCACTTCTAATGACGATGTGACTACCCTTGAAATTTCTGCTTTATACCATATTTGTAAGGGGATTCCATTTTTTGTCCCCAAAACGATTATTCAGATGATGGGTTGTTGTCGCAAAAGGCATAGAAACCTTGCTTACGCGATGATTCTCCCAATCATCTTTCATCAGTTTGACATTGATCTATCCACTTGTGTTCGTGACTCTGAGCCCAAGTATCTTCACCTCTTTCGTCATAGTGCAGCTGTTCCTCCTGCTCCTCCTACTGCTCCACCTCTACCTCCTCAGGATTACCCTATGTCTAATGAGGGTATTCACCAGCATCTTTCTGATTTGTGAGCATTTATTACTGACACAACGAGGAAATGCGAGTTCCGAGATGCCAGTCGGTTTCAGGCTCTTACAAATTCCTTTGTGGATCTACGATTTGCTCAGGCTGGTCATTCTGCCACTTCTCTTCCCCGAGATCCCGTCGTATCTGGCTACCGCTATGAGGATGAGGCGGTTCGTCACTTTTTCGAGCCCGGTAATGCTTATAATTGGTACCGTGGTTCTGGTGCTACTCCACACCCTTCTCATGGAGTTGGCACTTTTGGAGTTGGTCCTTCTGGACATGGTGGCACTGTTGACGCTGATGATGATGACTTTGAGGACTTTTGATCTAAACGCTTTTGTACTTTGTCTAGATGTTATCTAGTTAGACTCTTTATTTTGTCTATGTATGCTTGGAAATGCTCTGACATTCCAAGATAATACTTTATCTTTATTTAATTATCTTAGCATTGTGATTGTTTAATGAGTTGATACATTTTCAAACTCTTATTAGTATGCATTTACTACTTTAGTGTGAACTATTCTCTCTCCTATTCTTGTATGCATTTTTTATGCGTAGCATTTATTATCTTAGTTTGTGCTTCAGTTAAAATACCTGTAAAATATATGTTATTCTGTCTATATTTTTTTTGTATTTCTTTAACGTTCATTACTTAAGCATAGATTACAGGGAAGCTTCTCTCTTTGCAATTATTTTGCTAATGACAATGGGGGAGAAATTGGATCTAACATCTTTTGCAGGATATAAGATTTTTTGAGGAAATAATACATACAGAACAGTACCATACAGTACCTTACAATTTTGATTCTTTACAAATCAAGATCGAGATGTTATATCGGTCAAGCCTCGTCAATTATCAAAATACGGGTAATTGTTGGCCCATTAGTCATGGTCACCTGATTTAATAACTGATATAATCCTTTCTCGATATAAGGGCTACTTGGACAATTACTGAGAACTATCGTTCAAGACAAGAAGCCAGTTTGCCATTGAGTCTATATTTTCTTATCAATGTAATTTTTATTATTTATTGAGTCTAGAAATATAATGTACACTGAATCGTACTGGCAAATAGGCTGCCCCAAAATGTTTTCAAAATATCTTTGTTTTAAAAATAGCCCATTTTACAAAAAGCTCCTAAACCGCTTAACTTTTTAAAAATCCCAAAAACCAATTTACAAAAACTCTAACAGAACTCCAAGGAAATTCAGCCCGAATTCGGCCCAAATTTGCCCCGAGCTTGGTTAGTACCCATTGGATTTTGAACATGGACATCCTGCAGTTACAGATGCAACGGCTATTTGTCGATATTCTTTCAAAGAATTCTGCCCGAATTCTCCATTTGGAAACCCTTAAATAAAGAAGAATTTTTCTCATTTCAACACACCTCTCTTTTATCTTCTCTCTAATCTTAATACGTTCTTCCAAAGTATTCTAAAGCTATTCATTTTCAAATCCGAAGTCACTTACAATCCTCTAGTCGATTTGCCAGTATGGTACGGTCTAGAAGTTTTAGGGTAATTGTAATCAGAGGCTTCATTGAAGAAAGACACTTCACAATTGAAGTTGGTCGAGTACTTTGGATCAAAGCTCGTGTTGTAGAAGTTGCTAGGTCTTCGGATGAAAACTTGTGATATTTTTCCATAGTGAATTTCAACTGGAAGCTAGAGTTCTTCTGACTGGACTATTCCTCACAAAAGGGAAACTAGTATACATCCTTGTGTTTATGTTTTCTCTCTGCTCTGTACTTTTCATTTACATCTATGATATATATTTTGTGATCTTTCTGCTAACAATTTTTACTAGCTAAATTTTCATTGCCTAATTTATTCATCCCCTTCTAGATTATAGTGCTTTATATTTTGTTCCTACATGAATAACTATGTGTCAGTCGGTACTTGAACGCATAGCTTTTTCAATTGCTTACTGCAAAATACTAATCTGGAAGTAGACCCATACAATTGCTTCCTTCACAGCTGGCAAAGTATAATAATGGGGATGACGAAATCACTAACATCTTTCTCGTACCCTGCACACTGCCTGAAGTCTGTCTTTTCACACAAGAGACAAAAATGCATCATGCGTCTGAAGAGACCACGTGTCTTTCTGGCCCAACTTTGGACAATGTGTGTTTTAAAAATTCTAAGTCTTTAATTAACAACCTTTGACTTAGGAATGTCATATTTTTAGGCACATGACATATATGTGCCTCTTTTAGTATTTTTCAAGCTTCTACAGGACCCCCTTCAAACTTTTAAAGCTTGAACAAATTTTGAAATACTTTGGATAAGAAGCATGAGAGAAATAATTATGTCTCATAAACCTCTAGACGCATCAGATCATCTGTCATGCTGTTATTCGCTTTGACCGAATCCTTCAAAATCTGAACTATCTTCAAAATTTGTGGTGGCTGTTTCTGGCAATTGCTTAGATCGAGGCTAAGTCAACTGCTATCTGTGATTTCAGGAATAGAAAATTATACAACAGTTAACATCGAGTTGATCTCTTCATCCCAAAATCAAGTCTCATATTACTTTACTTAGTGATTCTTTGCCCCTATAAATAGGACATGATCTGGATAGGATTTGTCATCATCACTTTCAACCATGTATTTGCTGATTACCATTATAGCAAATTTGTGTAAACATGTGAAGGGTTTTGAGCATCTCCTTACTGAGAACACTGCTCTTTGGTTATGCCAGAAGTCGAAAAAAAAAGATCAATCTTCAAAAGATAAACATTTCTGAAGTATGCTTCTTCTTCACCGATCACTTCACACGAAGTCTTATAGCAATATTTTCCTCTTTGATCATGTTCTGAACACAACATGTCTTCAAAGCATATAGTTATACTTATAGAAAGGTGTACTATGAAAATAGGAATTACACTACACAAGTAGGCGAGACTGTCAATATTGTGCTTATTTAAGGAGTACTGCTGCCATTCTTTGGCGCAAATTTTTTTTTACACTTTTCTATGCATCTTTTACTGTTACGCGGTACAACTGACTTTATGTGCCTAACTCCATTTTGAACTTATCATATTTGTAGGATACTCTTTGGATGACAGGAGCTCAGATAGAGCTTGGAAAGACATCATAACATGTCTTTTTCGACATGATTCAACACATTACGTAGAGTACCTTTGCAGTCCTCAGACCCAGCTAGTTGTCTGCACTTATCTAACGAGCCTTGCAACTGGCTGGTTTCACTGTCATAGCATCTGTGATGAGGTTGGGCCTGAGTCCCAATCAAAATACTGTCGATGACGAACAGTATTGGCAGTCAGCGGGAATCTTTGACGGTGTGCCGATCCAATTTTGTATCCTTCCGCCAAGGCGAACTACCATGAATATAGAAGGGAGCCCATGCTGGTAGATGCACTTGCGTGTGACTGAGGTTCGACACTTCTACTAGAATGCAAGGTTCAAAGTACCTAACCTATAAGACTACTCACTTTTTTTACATTGTTCTTCAGTGCAACATTTTTCCATGTCTTATGGATTACACTGATAGAGGCCCTGATGGAGAAGACCCAAAATGTAATAGATCTCCATCAGATATGACCATGAATTCAGAATGAAAATCTAGGATGTAATAGTTCTCAATCATATGTAATCATGGTTTTGTTAATGAGAGTTGTTATTTTGTATTTTACTACAATTTCAATCTTGTCGCATAAGCTTTTGCTCATGTTCTAAAGAAGTCACTGCCTTTATGATGACACATATCTGTCTATGATGCATGAGACTTCATAAATATTTTTAGGGATTTGGCTGCACGAATCCATGGAAAGAATTCAACTACATGACCCTGCTAAAAAGTATGATCCCCTATGACAATAATTACTCAGAATGTGAATACTCTTCCAGTTAGCTAGATGCATGAAGTTGTCAGTTACATAGACTTAGTCTTTATTTAGGCAGAAGACGCATCAGATACAGTTTTACTTGTAAACTTCTCAAATGTCAAACGAAAACTGATACATCATAAAATGTCCCATAACATTTTAGATTTTATTGCCTTTGAGATGAATCTGAATAATCTTTGAGACTATTAATCTGAAGCATAGCAAAAGCTCCTCAAGTTGAGTCTTTATTTAGGTAGTAGACGCATCAGATACAGTTTTACTTGTAAACTTCTCAAATGTCAAACGAAAACTGATACATCATAAAATGTCACATAACATTTTATATTTTATTGCCTTTGTGATGAATCTGAATAATCTTTGAGACTATTAATCTGAAGCATAGCAAAAGCTCCTCAAGTTTTTTTTTAAAAAAAGAACTAGTTCACTACTATTAAGAAATGTTGTTGGGAAGACGCATTTGATTTATGAATGACGCATATAGAATTTTTTTCTTTTTTTTAGACACATACTGCTTATGCATCTTTTCAAGTGTCTCTATCATATCGGTATGTGAATGATGTGGCTTGATCTGCAGAAGTCTAAGTTCTGTTCATGCGTCTATTTATAGACTTTGAATGCTTCTTCGAAAACTATGCCCTTCATAATAACTTAGTGCTTATTAAATATGTTCATTATATTAATAAGCCGATGTTTGCATTCTTCTAGGAAATTTTCGTCTCCCAAAATATTTAATTTAAGGGAAGATGAGGAGTTGCCATATTGCTTTATATAGTAGCAAAAATAGAGAACTATTATTCATGTACTGCTTTCCAAACGGCTTACAAGAAGAATTTCCTTGAACTGAAGCGAGCTACTCCTCTGCGATTGCCTAATGTGGGTCTTACTCCAGTCCCCCCGCCACATCCATCAACTATTGTGAGCTCCACTCCAGTACTTTCTTCTAACTCGAGGAAGGGGAAGATGGCAGAAGCTTTCTATGGCTCAGGAAGTTTTAGACGTGCTGGGTCTTTCCATCGCTGATATTATTAAGCCCTTAAGCGCATCACTTAATTTTGATTCTCTTCCCTTGAGCCCAGAAGAGAAAATGATACAGGAATGAGTGGATGCTTTTCATCGACTGTTTCATTCTTCGGGTGTGCGGACACTTTAAGACCTTGCAGATGTGATTAGTGACTCTGACTGTTCTTTCCCTTAACTGTTTTAGGGGTTTATTAGATTTTAGTTTTTTGTTTGCTTCCTTCTTAGCCATATTTTATAAACCCTTTATCACTAGTAATGAAGCTTCTTATTTTGCCAAGTTGCTGTAAGTAAATTTTTTTGATCTTGTATGTAAGAACAATCTCACACAAACCTCATAAGATAATTCTGATAACTCGGCGCATGGAGAAAATCATCTCATTGCTGCTCGAACAGAGAAAAATTCTCTCATTGCCTTTCAGACAGCCTTGATTGTGATAAAAGATTCATGAGATCAATAAAATGCATACGCAACCATTTTCTTTGCACGTTTTCCATATCTTGAAGAAGAAATGAACGTATAAAAGTTTCTCATGCATCTTCTACGTCTTGGAGAGAAAATGACCGCATAGGATTTTCCAGCAGAGGATCAATTAGTGTCATGACTTTGATATGCAGTCTCATCATCCAAGTTATACGTAACATTAGATACAGATCTCCTTTGGGAATTGCGCGCCTTGTTTGAAGACATCATAGAAAGAAAGTTATTGTAATTCTTTCTTTTGTAGTTAATTGATGAAAGTATTCTGTATCCTTACTAAATTTTGCAAGTAAAGAATATTTTTCATGTTGCTGGGGATATTTGAATTTTGATATTTCTTTAGAGGTAATATGGACATAGAAAAATATCGTGATTGTATGGACCTATTATCTGTAACATGCTTAATTCTAGCATAGATAATAGATATGAAAATCACTATCAGAGGTAATATGGACGTGATAGATGATAGTTAGTGGACTTATTATCTTTAACATACCTGATTAGGTATAGATAGTTGATATAGAAATTGGAAACTGATCATTATAAGAGAAATATGGACGTGATAAATGATAGTTAGTGGACCTATTATCTTCGGCGTACTTGATTTGGTTTAGATAATAGATATAGAAATTGGAAACTGATCATTATCAGAGGTAATATGGACGTGATAAATTATAGTTAATCCCATTACTTGTGATGCATTTGACCGTATGCAAGTAGCAGGAGATGATCCGAAATTTTATCAATGGTAATATGGACATGATAAATTTTCTGAAATAAATATGTTCAGAGGTAATATGGACATGGCAGATTCGTAGAATTCTATAGAGGGAGTGTCGATAGTGGAGAATACTTTAGAGATAATAGAGACATGAACGTTATTTTAAGAATAAATTTGCTCAGAGGTGATATGTACATGGCAAATTCATAAGTCTCTATAGAAGATAGGTGTCGTAAAATAATTCAAAGGTAATTTGAACATGATTATTCCTTTAACACAATAAATTATTTTGATTTTGCTAGGAAATAAGTTCTCATCAAAACAACTTGGCTTTAATGATGAACTTATAAATTGGAGAGTTTGTTTAGAGGATTTCTCTTACAAGAAAGTTTTGTAAGAATTAAAGGTGGTTCCAGTAGGAAATTTGTGAGGACCCACTATTTATAACTTATCCAAACAAAAAAAAACTGTTAGGATAAAATTATAGTTCGAAATGAGGTAGATGTTAGCATGCAAAGTATTGATTATTCCAGAAAGAAGATGTAAACACTGTACAAAACTTGTTGGGGTACACAAAGTAATGTCCACGGTGATTTAGACATAATATATTTTTAAGAACTTGACATTAATTGGCATCATCAACAGATCTCCGTTGGGCTTTGCTAGCCTGTATGACTCGTTTGAATACGCTGATTCAACAACAGAAGGACCTTCCCATTTAGCTAGGAATTTTCCTTGGCTTTTATGCATCATAACCATAGGTCTTCTTACTGAAAGAACTAGGTCACCGACCTGGAAAACTCGTTCCTTTACCTTCTTATTGAAAGCTTTAGAACTGCGGGCTTAATACAACTCAATTCGCTGTTGAGCCACTAATCGTTTCTCGTCGAGTGCTTCCAATTCTTGTAACCATAGGCGACCATTGTCTTCAGTTGTTAATTCATTGGATAGAGTGATTCGGAAGGGCAGAATTTGAATCTCCAGAGGAAGAACTGCTTCACTTCCATAGACCAAAGAGAATGGCGTTGTACCGGTGGGAGTCTATACTAGAATACGATACGTCCAAAGACATTCACCAAGTTTCTCATTACAATTACGTTTATTAGTTGAAATAAACTTTTTGAGTAACTTGATAACAGTCTTGTTGAAGGATTCAGTCAAACTATTAGCTGCGGGATTGTAAGCTGTGGTGGCCATATCTTTGATCTGATTCTTCTCACAAAACCGATAAAATTTACTACTCACAAATTATGGGCCATTGTCATGAACAATCCTTCGGGGAAGTCTGAAATGATGGATGACATGATGCTTAATGAAACTGATGACGTTAGATGTTTTCACCTTAATAAGTGGTATAGCTTCCGTCCATCTTGAAAAGTAGTCGGTTATGGCCAAAATAAATCGGTGTTCCTTGGAGGAAGGAGGGTTAATAGCTCCAATAATGTCCATTTCCCATGCTTCGAAGGGCCAGGACGCGGTAGTTGGGTGCAAAAATTTTGAAGGTTGATGTACAAAATATACATGTATTTGGCGAGCTTTATATTTTCTTGCATAAACTATAGCATCAGCTACCATAGTGGGCCAATAGCAACCCAAATGCCTTAGCCGATCCTGTAATTTTGGACTAGGTTGGTGGGCACCACAAGTACCGTCATGAGCTTCATGAAGGGTCTGTTTTGCTTCTTCTTCGAATAGACATCGTAAAAGAAGTCTATCATATGACCTTTGATACAACAATTTGGTAGCTGTATAAAAGAAACGAAGAAAACGTCTTTTGATTAAAATAGCTTCTTTTGGATCGTCAGGAAGGGTTCCATAAACATTATATTCTGTAAATGGAAATCTTTAATCTTTGAAGATGACATCCGTCGTTGCTGAATAGCTTTAATGAACATACAAATTATTCTTAGTATAGAACAATTTTTGACTAATCACTGTGATAGACTTTTGGATGTTAACTGGGGTAGCAAGTGACGCTGCCAAACCAGCTAGCACATCTGCTTATGTATTTTCTAGCCGAGGCATGTATTCGATAAAGAACCCGAAGAAAGTAGCAGCTATTTCGAGAGTTGTTTAGTAGTATGGAAGAAGATCTTTATGACAAACTTCATATTCTCCTCAAACTTTACAGACTATCAACATAGAGTCACCATAAACTTCTAAATAATCTACCCCCAATTGTTTAGCCAACTGGAGCCCAATTAGTACAACGTTATATTCTACGATATTATTGGAACAATGTTCAATAAGAGAATAAGCACGATGGATGACCAAATTATCTGGAGATATCAACACTACCCCCACTCCCGTCATGATGTTTCCTTTGGGACCTGTTCTTGAAGCTCCGTCGAAGAATATTCTTCAAATAGACTCTTCCATTGTCGTAATAGACTCCAATACTTCGTCCAAAATTTTATTACACAGTTTGAAAGTTTCAACTATCGGGTGCGCAGCTAGAAAATCAGCCAGTGCTTGTCCTTTGGCTGCCTTCTAGGGTATATAGATCATATCATAGGGGGATAATAACATTGCCCCATGTAGCAAGACGAGGATTGAGCGTACTTGGTTTAGTCATAAAAACCTTGAAAGGGTTAACTCTGGATATAACATGAGTGGTTTGTCGCATTATATAGTATCGTGTTGTCACGACCTACACCCGGAAATCGAGCAAGAGTCATGGGTACGTCCAGCCTACGCCGCAGAATCGGCGGTAGAATGATGTTTAACAACTAATAACATCTCATTCACACAAGAGGTATGGTAATCTTACAATAATAAGATATCTCGAGATATGAGCAATATGGAATCTAAACTCAATCACATCAAAAACTAAGGTAGAGAGTTAAAAAAATAAATACGAAACATAATCCAGAGTCAAACACAATGCTAAAAAATCCAGAGGAAAGTACTAAGCAACCAAATATAGATATACAACCCATGTAAAGATTTCAGAGACAAATTCGGACCCAAATGATATAAACTAAAGGCCATCTAGGCTAAGCATCCTTTGCCGTAATGCAGCCTCGACAATAGCCTGATCCCCTAACTCAGTCTATTAAGCGGTATCCTCAGTCCGCTCATATTAAGTGGGGCAACAAGCCTCTAACTCACCGCCTAAAAATATGGTTATTCCAGTCTGGATTAGAGCAAGTACATAACAGTTCATAACATGATAAAGGCCATATAGCAAGAGTTAGGATATGTGAAAATAGAGTTAATAGGCAAACAGGTAAAGTTAAGTAGCAGTTTAGGCAAAACAGTGAAATATGAGAAAATAGGTAATAATGAGGTAAACAAAAAGATCAATGTCAAAACCCGAACTTCTAGGTATTATTTGAAATACCAGTTGGACATGGGAATGGCTCAGGTAATACGATTGCTATCCACACGATATGGCAAATCATGCAATTGCTATACACATGATACGGTAAATCACACGATATATACGTGATTTCTATCCACATGATGAGACACAGGGAATAGATAGGGCAATCACACATCTACTCAGGTATTTTCCTGTCCGACACATAGCATTCATGGATTTAATTCACTGAAGTAAGATGCACGAATCTCAGTAAATCATGATAAGACATGAATTACGAGTAATAGTAAAGTTAATCCATAGAGCACTAACACGTGTAATGAGAGTGTCATAACACGATAGGAATATCTAAATTAAGATACAGAGATAATGTCTGGAGATGAAATAAAATCAGTACATGTACTTGCCTATACTCCAAGCTGGAAGCAAAACTGAACCAGTGTCCAAATCGATTCCCAGTAAACCTATTAGTTCAATTAAAGGAAAATCCATATTTAAGAATTAAACTGGATAACTAATTTATTCCTATGTTATATAGGTTTCTCGTCTCATTTACCCTACAGGTTGACTATGTTATTTGATATTTACCCTTACCAATTAGCTTCAGGTAACCAGTTACATAGGGACCTACCTATATAGAAGTCAAACTGATATCTGATACAAGTGCGGGCAATCCCTACTTCCTATAGGGCATCCCCTAACTTACCAAGCCTATATCCTATATTGTAAACCATTTCACAGGAAAACTCCTTTATTTCCTATACGGCCTTACCAATGCTCTTACACTCACTCCCTACTCTGGCACATAACTACACTTCACTGCCCGACCCTTATGCAACCTACATTCTACTAATATTTGCCATCACCCTACTGTCTACTTATATTTGATACATTCCTAAAGTTAATACTTGTTCAAACCCATATGACCCAAATTCCTTCGAGCTTCTGTCCTTAACCCACACACAGATACCTGAATATGATTGGCACCCGAACACATTCCTATAGACTGATACACGCATACTATCAACTATGTGGACTGATACCCTCTCATCTACTAACACTCACTCACTGACACTAGTGCACTGGCACTCCTCCTTACTGTTTACACACCCACAGAGGCCTAACTGACACACACAGGTCTGCCACTTCTCCTTGAAACTGCCTATATACTAATGTATGCATAGGTCATATGAATCTTAATCTTATCCAGCTCTGTTACATGTCCACTCTTCTATTACATTACCTACTTGTACTACGATAATAATAGATCCTAATTACTTAGTGTGGTTAATTATGCTCTTTCCAAAATCCTAGGAACTCCTTCGTCCTTGATCTCATCAGTCCTAATTAGTTCATAGCTTACCTGCAGCTGGCTCACCATCAGACATGATGTCCAAATAATAACAGGCCTAAACTCCTTTAACATACATTCTATACAGTGTTCATAACCCCCCCTCTATATATGTTAATTAACATATATGGGTATACATCTACCGACCCTTAGTTCAATCTAATGCCTACAACCATTCTACAGGCACATCCCAAATTGGAACACAGGGACTCCTTATTTACTGATATATGTTTATACCCTAATCTCCTTGCACTGGTTTCCTATGCACAGACCCGACACTTGTATACTCGACCTCTGCATACACTGCTCAAGCAACCTGCATATGCTCACTGTTATCTCTGCCCTCGAATTCCTACACACATAGGTAAGCACCTAGGGGTATTACCTAACAATAAGCACATTGCCTCCACTGATCCATATCCCATCCCTATATATAATTTTTTATTTTTTTGGCAAAAAAACTTTTATTGATGTATCAGGCGTAAAATGTCGAAGCCTATACAAGTAAAGGTGCCAAGCGCAAAAAGACAGCCAAAAGAAAAGGGGTCCTTTGCCCGAAGCAAGACGAAAGGTCGGGCCTGCAGTTAGTACCATGCCTTCCAAAACCATGTCGGAGAATGGGTGCAACGTCTCTGGATTTTGAGTATTTGTCAGAGAACTTCCCTGAGTAGTTGTTTGGGGTTGTATTGGCGCCCTTCGTACCTAGATTTGTTCCGGTTCTTCCAGAGGAACCAAATGCCGACGGCGACGACGATCTAATGGCCGTGAGAGTCTCCCCAGCTAGCCAGGAGATCGTTGAAGCTCCCGGCCCGATGCCTATTGTCACGCCCCGATTCATAGAGTCATTTATTCACATATTTTATCTCTTGGAATCGATCGTCCTCGCTTGGGCGTGATGCCGTACAAGTCTGGTATTGCACTTGTACAAGGCAAAGATGGTACATACTCGATTATTCTTCAAATAGGAACACATCGCAGCGGCAGAAGCAGATAAATTGAATTTAGTGAGGACAATCTTTCTCATTGAATAGAAGTACATCACTTTTTTATAGCAGCGGAGAAAAAGAGTAACTTAAAGCCACACAGAGATATATAGAACTTTATTCTCTTTATTGATAGTTGAAGGAGAGTACAAGACTTGTATTGAAGTACAATGATTACAGCACATCTCTCTTTACATTGGAAACCAACTGAACAATGCTATACAGCTTACATTTGATATTTGGATACAATGGATGACCACTCGATATACCGACTTGGCTTACAATCTCAATGGTAAAACTGATTACAATGTTCCATACATTATGCCCTTTATAAACAGAAGACATCATCTTGTGCAAGGAGAGCTTCTGTATGCCCAACAAATCTTCGATGCCGCGGGACCAATCCAGCTAAACTTCGTGTGTAGAACATTCCAAGCACAAGCACCTGCCCACAAAACGTGGGTCAGCACATCATCTATGTACTGGCGAGCAGAATCCAACCCACTCGCATAAACCAGCATTTAAGGTGATCATTTAAGCTTGCATTTATTAGAGTGATCTTTCTATTTGGGGCCTAGCATCAGTTTACAGTTCATGGGCAATAATCAGAGTGAAGCATGTAAACATATTCTTAGTAGCATTCATGTGGACATATCATTTATCATTCTTGGTGTTATCATGCAAAGGCATCATTGAGGCATCGTTAACATTAACATTTAAGCATGTTATAACAGTTCTCACTTCAAGCATCACTTAGCATGTATGTTGTGTTTGAGCAATGATTATAGCAAGGCATCTTTCTAGCATACTAAATGGAACATGTTAAGCAGGCAAGTTAAACCAACTTATACAATATCACAATTATGTGATTTCTTACCGATAGCCGACTCCTCGTACCTGTATCAATTACAGGTTATCTGATATACTTACTCTGCCTGCACAAAACATTCATTAGCATGCATCCTGGCTATATGGTCACTGGTGTTGTTAAACCATATGGACTCTTCTCATTTTATTTCATTTTAAGATAATGCGGTCAGCATAGTAGGTGGCGAGCCTCTATGCCACCCCGCCTTATCCGTGCTCCCATAGCACTCATCATTATTTCCTCCTAGGCCGAATTGGTCCCCAGGGCCCTAGGAACCGTTCGAGGAAATTATTACTCAAACCTTGTATACAAGTTGTCCATGACCATGCGAATGCGTGTCCGACTCGATTGTGAACATAATCGCATGGTAAAATATATTAAGGAAAGTAAAGGCAACAGTGCATCATTAGTCATATTCAATGACTTATTCATTTCATCATTCCCATCATTTCATTTGGTGATCTCAACGATCCCAGCTTTATCATTTCTCATTCATTACTTCATAGCAACGTATCTCATATCATTCCTTTCTTAAGAGGAACTTAACATTCATTCATTTCATAGGGACATTTATTCATTCCTAACTTTCTTATAAGGGACATGCAGCATTTCATATTCTTGCAACAGATATACAGAGAGTACATGATTCTAGTGTTTCATTCAGTTCATTGATTCGATAGCATAGCCAGTTCATTTCTTATTCTATCATTCATAAGGCATCTCATTATTCAAGTGTCTACTTGTTCCAGCAGTGTTAAGCATAAGGGCAATATTATCAATTCATTCTCAGGCAGCGAATCACATTAACAGTTCAATGTGTTGTACATTTCAATAATTCTCAACAAAAGCATCTCTATTATTCAGCAACTAACATAAGGGACATTTAGGGGCAGTTCATAGCATTTCAATACTTCATCTATTAAGCATGAAGGAGTAAGGAGGAGGAAGGACAGTTCCACTCACCCAAAATTCCACTAAGCGTAGCTCCACCAGCGAGCCACGTTCCAATATCCATTCCGTCTAGCCAGCTAAGAGAGACTGCATCAGTCTCAATTCTCCTGATTCCCAACATAAGTCATGGTCCAATATTCTGATCCCATCCAATAAGCCAACCAAATGCCTCGTGCGGAGCGGGACATTACATAATATACCACTCAGAAAAAGTTTCGTCCTCGAAACTTAAGGAAACAAGTCTTCTACAAGATTCACTTAATCACCATGAGTTTACTCATTCAGCTTCAAATCAATATTCATTTCAGCCCACTCGGTCATTTTAAAATATCTATCCAACTGTACCATTTAAATCCATCAACGATTCGATCTGTCTATCTCTCTTTTTCAATTACTTGTAACTTCTCATTGATTCGCCAACATTTCCTTACATTTCTATTTCAGTCGCAACATATCACTTCGTTTGGGTCCATACACATATTTTAGGCGTCCCCAAAACATATGCATTTCAGCCAAAGTCCGTGCTAGTGCGATAAATTCTTCCCATAATGTTATCTCAGTCACAACCAATCACTTCTGCTGGATCCATACACATATTTTAGGCGTCCCCAAAACATATGTACTTCAGCCAACTTCCATGTTAGTGCGATTCGATCAGCCACAATATAACTTTCTTTTCTAAATCCAACTTAGCATCCTTTCAATTGACTTATTGCTTTATTCACTTTGCCAAAATCACTATCTTCCAGGCTACCACTTAACATCAGGGACAATCTCCATCCAAGCATAACATTTCTAACATTCGATCAAGGGTCTAACTTAGAGCCAATCATATCAAGGTTTCACAACGACAATCATTTTCCTTCCCAAATCCAACAATATTTTTCACCGAGGCAATTCATCTTTTCTAAAAGATACAATCCGAAGTCACCCACTATCGATTACCCGAATCAGGGTATAATTCTATGCAACAGTCAAGGTTAACTTAGCTACCCGACTATAGGTACACTCAAGCCTTACCTTACGATTACAATTCCCACTTATGGCCGACATATAATCCTCAATGGTCAAACATCTCTTAAGGCTCAAGTTGAAGCATACATTCCCTTAGGTCAATACTCATTAGCACCATCTCTCATTCAATGCCACAAGGTTATTCTATGGGTATCCAATGGTCACCTATTATTCAATCAATCTCTAAGGTTAGCTACACTGACAGCTAAACTTAATCATTCAGGTGACTTCCCTAGAGTGGACGGCTACTAGGGTTATACTAGTTTCTGTTTCTTAGGGCCAACAAGCAACCAACAGTTCTAAGGAACTCTACTCAAACCTATGGGTTTTAACTCTGTCTGAATAACTAATCGCCAATTGGGCTAAGCCAGCAATTGGTAAATCAACAACTGGTCGCTAGGGTCAAGTCTATCTATTCAGGGTCTTCCTCAAGGAAATAATTCCCACAGAGGCTCATTCTAGACTTACCCAACAATCGACTAAGATCGATCTATCAACATTACGTTAAATTCCAAATCCGACATACGATCTTCATCGTTCTAATAATCCATCAAGTAAATTTCCAATGATTCAATTTCTATTCCAATTCCTTTATACTCACACAAACCCATAAGCCAATGCTAACTATTCAAGGGTCATCGATTCCGATAGTTTAACATAACTATGGAATCATACTATTCGGTCTGTATGACAGAGTCAAACCACTAAGTCATAAGCCAACAATCTATATCCCAACCAACAATCATCTATACCGACATTATCCAACATGTTTACAATTTCTCGTTTCCATTTGTTTCTCAATCATCAAACTATCTTTCGGCATTCTTAATCTCATGCAGTAATGGTCAAGTAGTTCATCCCATTCAATCCGACAATTTATGTATCACTTAACCATCCCTTAGGCAACAACAGTATTCTGAGTCACTACTTGTTATTTTTCTAGTGCAATTCAATTCCTCAGCATACATGCACATAGGCAACGACTATCCTTTGGTGATCTAGATGGGTTAACATCTATTACACCTTAGGGTCAAGGCACAAAACTCTAATATTCCTTTGATTTACCGACAATATTTTTAAACTTTCAGCTTGGCAACCAACTTTGTATTAGCAACATTTGATTTACATTCAACCAATCGAAGTCAACATTCAGATGTTCTAAGCCACAATATTCTCTATCCAAGTCTATTTACCCATAGCATACTAACTGTCTTTCTAGCTCGAGTCATCACTCGACTAAACAATTTCTAACCCAGCCAACCGTTATCATTTCTACAATCTCGCTACCCAATATAGCATCACTGTCAGGGGACACTCGAGTCATCTAGCACAATATATGACTCCCAGCTAAGTCTCGGCACTACCCAGTACCCACAGATAGTCTCATTGCTATTCTATGGAAAGGTCAACATACATCTCGTTCTGAGGTGGTAGAGGCAATATACCACTCAGAAACGAAGCCATCCTTAAACAATACCAACTCAATCTATTCCGGACATTCATGATCTTATAATGATCATAATACTTAACCAACATCTCGGGGTCTCAATATCACAAGCCAACATTCTTAGGGTCTAGAAAGCAGTAGCCAGCACGTATGAGTCAATTCACCAATTCTGTTGAACTCATCCATCAATTATTTCATTCCCAACTCTTTCTGCATCACATGCAATTCTCAACTTGTTACAGCATACCCAGCCACTTTTCTATATTCCCACATTTCTAACAACATTCACAATATAGCATACTATGGCATCGAGTCATTGTTGGGTTATTTGTGTCCAAACCAACAACAATCATTCTTTCAGGGGCATCACAATGTATACAGACTTATTGTATGGAACATCCAGTGAGCAGCCAAGAGGGTCAATGATCTTTCAGACACGAACAACAAAGGATGATTACAGAACAACAACAATATAATCGCGGAAGCAATCTTTGATTTAATCGCGGAAGCAACGTTGAGTGATCGCGGAAGCAACTTTGGTCAATCATCGATGCAACTTTGATTTGAAACGAACCAAAGAAGAGACCAAGGACGTAAAGCCGTGCTCTGATACCAATTTGTCACACCCCGATTCATAGAGTCATTTATTCACATATTTTATCTCTTGGAATCGATCGTCCTCGCTTGGGCGTGATGCCGTACAAGTCTGGTATTGCACTTGTACAAGGCAAAGATGGTACATACTCGATTATTCTTCAAATAGGAACACATCGCAGCGGCAGAAGCAGATAAATTGAATTTAGTGAGGACAATCTTTCTCATTGAATAGAAGTACATCACTTTTTTATAGCAGCGGAGAAAAAGAGTAACTTAAAGCCACACAGAGATATATAGAACTTTATTCTCTTTATTGATAGTTGAAGGAGAGTACAAGACTTGTATTGAAGTACAATGATTACAGCACATCTCTCTTTACATTGGAAACCAACTGAACAATGCTATACAGCTTACATTTGATATTTGGATACAATGGATGACCACTCGATATACCGACTTGGCTTACAATCTCAATGGTAAAACTGATTACAATGTTCCATACATTATGCCCTTTATAAACAGAAGACATCATCTTGTGCAAGGAGAGCTTCTGTATGCCCAACAAATCTTCGATGCCGCGGGACCAATCCAGCTAAACTTCGTGTGTAGAACATTCCAAGCACAAGCACCTGCCCACAAAACGTGGGTCAGCACATCATCTATGTACTGGCGAGCAGAATCCAACCCACTCGCATAAACCAGCATTTAAGGTGATCATTTAAGCTTGCATTTATTAGAGTGATCTTTCTATTTGGGGCCTAGCATCAGTTTACAGTTCATGGGCAATAATCAGAGTGAAGCATGTAAACATATTCTTAGTAGCATTCATGTGGACATATCATTTATCATTCTTGGTGTTATCATGCAAAGGCATCATTGAGGCATCGTTAACATTAACATTTAAGCATGTTATAACAGTTCTCACTTCAAGCATCACTTAGCATGTATGTTGTGTTTGAGCAATGATTATAGCAAGGCATCTTTCTAGCATACTAAATGGAACATGTTAAGCAGGCAAGTTAAACCAACTTATACAATATCACAATTATGTGATTTCTTACCGATAGCCGACTCCTCGTACCTGTATCAATTACAGGTTATCTGATATACTTACTCTGCCTGCACAAAACATTCATTAGCATGCATCCTGGCTACATGGTCACTGGTGTTGTTAAACCATATGGACTCTTCTCATTTCATTTCATTTTAAGATAATGCGGTCAGCATAGTAGGTGGCGAGCCTCTATGCCACCCCGCCTTATCCGTGCTCCCATAGCACTCATCATTATTTCCTCCTAGGCCGAATTGGTCCCCAGGGCCCTAGGAACCGTTCGAGGAAATTATTACTCAAACCTTGTATACAAGTTGTCCATGACCATGCGAATGCGTGTCCGACTCGATTGTGAACATAATCGCATGGTAAAATATATTAAGGAAAGTAAAGGCAACAGTGCATCATTAGTCATATTCAATGACTTATTCATTTCATCATTCCCATCATTTCATTTGGTGATCTCAACGATCCCAGCTTTATCATTTCTCATTCATTACTTCATAGCAACGTATCTCATATCATTCCTTTCTTAAGAGGAACTTAACATTCATTCATTTCATAGGGACATTTATTCATTCCTAACTTTCTTATAAGGGACATGCAGCATTTCATATTCTTGCAACAGATATACAGAGAGTACATGATTCTAGTGTTTCATTCAGTTCATTGATTCGATAGCATAGCCAGTTCATTTCTTATTCTATCATTCATAAGGCATCTCATTATTCAAGTGTCTACTTGTTCCAGCAGTGTTAAGCATAAGGGCAATATTATCAATTCATTCTCAGGCAGCGAATCACATTAACAGTTCAATGTGTTGTATATTTCAATAATTCTCAACAAAAGCATCTCTATTATTCAGCAACTAACATAAGGGACATTTAGGGGCAGTTCATAGCATTTCAATACTTCATCTATTAAGCATGAAGGAGTAAGGAGGAGGAAGGACAGTTCCACTAACCCAAAATTCCACTAAGCGTAGCTCCACCAGCGAGCCACGTTCCAATATCCATTCCGTCTAGCCAGCTAAGAGAGACTACATCAGTCTCAATTCTCCTGATTCCCAACATAAGTCATGGTCCAATATTCTGATCCCATCCAATAAGCCAACCAAATGCCTCGTGCGGAGCGGGACATTACACCTATGCCCGCGACGGAGCAAGAGGATATTCCATAACTGAGTGGCAAGCTCACTGGAAAGCAGGATATGCTCTGTAGTTTCAAATTAGTGCAAAGTACAGCAGTGACATTTAGAGGCCAGGCTAAATCCGATGGTGGAGAAGGAGTCGTCGGTTGGAAGCTTTCGAGGTAGGCTCTCTAGATAAGGATCGACCATTTGTTGGGGATACAGGAGTGCCAGAAAGGCGCAATCACCGGAGAAGGCACGTCGTTGCCTCACACCGCTGACTTGGCGAAGGCCAACGTAAAAATACCATCAGTGGTGGGGGACCATCTCAAGGTGTCAGGAAGATCACTCAGCTTCACGTCAGCGACGTGAAGGTCGGCCGTTGTATCCGGGCCCAGCCTGTCTTTAGTCCAATCCTACCTCCAACCAGAGTCGGAGTCCCATAGGTCGCGGATCGAGCAATAAGGGGGGTTATCGGGGTAAGTTGGTGGACCACATCATCGAGCCAGCGTTCATGGCAAAAGGACAAATTTTTGTTGCCAAGATTCAGGCAGATTAAGGGTTCAGCGAGGTGTCGACCATAAAGGATACGACGCCAGGAGGCAGAGGATCGATTGTTGGTTACGGCCGTCGCGGGTGAGAGTGTTGGAAGTATCTAGCCTTCATGAACCGAGTCCAGATGGAGTTGTCTGATCGGAGCTTCTATCATAATTTTATTGAGCAGGCATCTATGATGTGTGCTAATTTATTGAAGCCAAGCCTTCCACGTCGATAGGTTTTGCCATCGTGCCCCAGCTGGCCCAGTGGTGCTTATCCTTGCAGTCGAGATATCCCCAGAAGAAGTTGGCAAGGATGAACTCTAAGAAGGAAAGAACCTTCTTACGTGGGGAACAAATGGTCAGGGTATAGATGGGGATGGAGGATAGGACATGTTTGATGAGAATCATCTTTTCGCCCGGGGAGAGGTTCGCGTTGTGCCATCCCTCGATCTTTTTTCTAGTTTTATTCACAAGCCCATCGAAGATACCCGAGTTGGAGCTACTGTATACCAGAGGGCACCCCAGGTAGGAGAATGGTGGGTATGCGATAGAGAAGGAGGTCAGATTGGCTAGAATAGCAGAGTGGTTCCTGTCGGCTTTGTGATGGGTATCGATAACACTTTTCTCTGTGTTAACCTGTTGGCCGGAGCATCTAGTGTACTTCTCGAGTATGTAAGTTACCACTTCGACCGACTCGATATCGCCAGAGGAGAAGATAAGGATGTCATCGACGTAGGCCAGGTGAGTGATTAAAGGACATCCTGTGGTGGTGTAGAAGTGGTAGAATCTGGGGGTATTAGACATGTTGTTCAGGTTTCTCCTGAGAGCTTCGACGGCGATGATGAAGATAGTAGAGGAAAGAGGATCTCCCTGTCGAACCCCACGGCTAGACTTGAAGAACCCGTCAGCTTGCCCGTTGATGACAGTGGAGAACCAGGAGTTGCTTATGGATCTGAAGATGATGTCTATCCAAGTTTCAGAAAACCCGAAGGCCCTGAATACCAAAATCATGTATTGCCAGTCCAGGCGATCATATGCCTTCTCCATGTCGAGTTTGATGGTGACGTTCCCCCTGGACGGGAATTTTATACAGGTTATCATTTTTTGTGCTAGTAGGATTTTATCCGTGATGTTTCGCCAAGGAACGAAGTCGATTTGCTCCTCGAAGATAATCTTGGGGAAGTGATGGGACATGTGGTTTGCGATGATCTTGGAGATGAATTTGTTGGTGAAGGTGCATAAGATGATAGGCCTGAAGTCTTTGAAGGTCTCCGGGATTTCCTTTTTGGGATTAGGATTAGGTTGGTGCACGAGATAGATTTAGGGTATCTTGCACCTTGGAGTAATGCAACCGTGGCCTAATGTATGTCAGATTTGATAATGTCCCAGCAAGATCGAAAGAAGACACCTGAGAAGCCGTTAGGCCCAGGGCGCTGTACTCGTCAAGGGCCCACACAACAGCCTTGACTTCCTCCGCAGATTGTGGGGTTAAGACCTGCGAGTTCTCCCGTTCGCTGATCAACTTAGGGACTTTAGCCAAGAAAGCCTCATCCTTGGTGACTACGTCTTTAGTGAATAGTTTGGTGTAGAAGTTGGCGGCTGTAGCATGGATGCTCCGCTGGTCTTTGAGTAGGATGCTGGTATCGTCAGAGATTTAGTGTAGGTTAAGTTCGTGTCTACGTCCATTGACGCAGGCGTGGGAGAAAGCGAAATTCTTGTCGCCATTGAGGAGAGCTTTGGTGAGATTGAGAGCGGCACATGCCTCTGAAGCCCTGTCCGTGGCGTAACAGATCTTAGCACGAGTGACATCGTCTTTCGCTGACTTAATCTCTTGGAAGATGTTGCCAAAGCGAGCTTGCTCCAGGCTGATAGAGCGTCCCTGGTAGCCTTGAGTTTGGCAGCCACTCTAACAAGAGGGTTGGGGTTGCTTGTTGAGTTCCAAGAGGTGGGCACGATGTTCCTAAATTGTGGATGATGTCTCCAGAAGTCCAGGAATCGGAAGGGTTTCTTAATCAGGTTGGAGTTGCTGCTGATCTTGATGAAGAGAGGGGAGTGATCCGATTCAGTGGTGTAGAGGTAAGAGAGGTTGGAGATGAGATCCATGTCGGACCAACGTTTGTCGACCAAGACACGATCCAACCAGGAGTATTGTCTTCTGGCGCCGTCCTGTATGTTGCACCAGGTGAAGGCATTACCGGAGAAGGGGAGGGGGGATAGGTGGGCGTTGAAGGTGAAGGTATTGAAGTCGTTCATTTTCGGCTGGGGGGTCACCCTACGGATTTCTCCTCTCTGCGTGAGATCGTATTAAAGTCCCCAAGGCAGATCTACGGGAGGTTGTTGAGTGGGAGGTGGGTGTCCATCAGGGTGTCCCAGAGCTACTTGCGCTCAACGAAGTCACAGCTGCCATGGACTGCGGAGAGAAGAGATCGGGATATGAGGGTGGGGTACTCTACCCAGCAGAAGAGCGCCTGATTGGAGTCCTGAACGGTTTCGAAGGAGCATTTGGCGCTGAAGAGGATCCAAATGTTACGACACACGGCAACAACGTTCGGGAAGCCAAGTTGAAGTTGGATGGATTTGAGTTTTCATGGAGAAATTTTAGGTTCGATGATGACTAAAATGTCGATCCGGTAGATTTTTTGAGGCTAATTATCCTGCTCAAGTTAGGTTCATTGGCCAGCCCTCTAAAATTCCATGTGAGGATATTAAGCATTGGGATGGTTGCGGGGGGAGGGAGGGGTTGGGGTTGAGCTTTGTGGCTGACCGAGTGGTCATGGCCGTTGGTTCTTGAGCTTGCTTCTTTTTCTTCTTGCTGTGGAGGATTTTGGGAGCTCTCGAGGGCACCGCATAGTCATCGTCCACCGTATTTAGGTTGCCCTGGACTGTGATGCCTATATTCTTCTCCGGGGGGTTTGCACTTTCTCCATCTCGGCCAGAGCACAAAGGGGGGGCAGGGGTCCAACAAGCTAGCCTCCTTGGCAAGCTGGAGCCTGACCATGGATACGATGCCTAAGGAGGTCAGGTCGTCCTTAGGGTCACTTTTAGAGGAGGGAGGAGTAGCTATAATAAAAGGGTAGGGTGGATGATCAACGCCATTCGATCCACCTCAACAGTGCCTAAAGAGGAAACGTTGTGCGGTTGCTCATCATCGGGCGATTCGTCCTCGACGCGGGGGGTCTTGTCTGTGTGGCGGTTTGCCTGGTCGATGTCTGGAGGGGAAAGGTGAGAATATCGAACCGGTTGTTGAAGGTGATATCTGATGGCTCGCCGGATGCGATGTTCGGTACCGACGAGGGGAGAGCGGGGACTGGGTATACCGTCGATGTCGAGGAAGTGGGAGTGGGAGTTTGGAAGGGGGAGGATAGGAGCTGAGGGAATGAGTTGGGTCGCCCTCGAAGGATGCTACTTAAGCGGAGCTTTCATCTTGAGCTCCGGGTGGGCCTTGAAGCAGTGCTTTGTGAGATGGCCTCTGATCTGACAGTACTTGCAGAATATTATGCTGCTGTCATACTCAAGCTTCTGAGAGTGAGTCTGATCTCTGAGCTCGATCTGAATCATAGAGGGCTTATTAGAAGAAAGGTCGAGCTCGATGCAAATCCTCGTATAGTTGCCTTTGGAGAGATTGCGAGTTTCTTCAGCGATCGCCACAAGGGTCCCGAAGGAACTGGCGATTCACTTAAGAGCTCTCGAAGCGAAGCAGACAAGGGGGAGGTTCGGGAGGGAGATCCACATCGAGACGATCGACGAGTCAACTTTAGGGTTAAAACTGAGGGACCATTTGGCGATCTTCACGCTTAGTGAGCCGATGCTGGTGGTGCCTTTGGCCCAGACTAAGGAGTAGTCGGGGTCGAAGGAGAGGTGGAAGAGCATGTGTTTAGGGTCTAGCAGGGCGACCTTGTACACCTAGGCAAGGCCCCAGCCCACGATCGCTGCTTGTGCTATTGAGAGTTTTGGGCATCTGCAGGGGAATTTTAGGACGAAGGTCTTCGCAAAGCTTGCGAACAGGGAGGAGATCTCAGCGGGGGAGAACGGAACTCGGATGGGAAGGCCATTTGAGGGGCAGGTGAACTCGATCTCAGGCAGCACGGTGTCTTTAGACTAGAGAAGCAGCTGCGCTGCACGATCCGGCCGCAGAATCTCGGTGTAAGAAGGGGTCGAGGCACTACAGGGAGGGGGGAAGCTGCCCGGGTTGAGAGGTCGGAGGGGTGAGCGAGGTAGCGGCAGAAGCGCGGCTCAACGAGGAGGATCCCGTCGGGTTGGTGGGACGAGCGTCGGTCCCAGTATGGTCAGAATCCAAACGGTGACGGCAGGATTGGCTCAGTAGGGGGGTAGGTTCAAGGCCTCCGGGAGAGGGCACATGACTCCCTGAGAGGGGACGGAGAATGCACCCAGTAGAAGGTTGGAGGGAACATTACTCCCTGAGAGAGAGGCGACGTATGCGCCCAGTTTGAGGTTGGAGGACGCATGTCTCCCGGAGAGCGCCCAGCAGTTGGAGGCTGGGGGGTGCAAGTCTCCCGGATCGGGCGCATGGATCCCCGAGAGGAAGGCGGCACATGCGCTCAGATAGAGGTCGGAGGGCGCCTGACTTCCCGAATGCGCCTGGCCGCCGACGAAGGAGGGCAAAACATCGCTGCTCGGCAGAGCGAATGTGAGCGCATGACAGCCCCCAGAGGGGGAGCAAGAAGGGCGCTCGGATGATAGCAGAGAGAAGCATGTGGCAGCCCGAGGGGGTCGGGGGCGCATAGCCGACCGCAGAGGGGGTGGGCGTATAGTCGCCACCCTGCTGGTGGAAGGGCGCATAGCTGCCCCTCCGGGAGGAGGACACAAGGTTGTGGAAGAGCGTATAGCCGTCGTCGGGGAAGGTATGGGTGAGGTTGGCGGTGGGCCGCCAGGGCTGCTCGGCACCGGCGTCGAGGACGGGCGGAGGAAAGGTTCATCCAGCCATGTGCGGGAGTGGGAAGCTCAAGAGGAGGAAGAAATCTTATATATATATATATATATATATATATATATTTATCTTATATATATATATATATATATATATATATATATATATATAAATATATATATATATATATATATATATAAATGTATATATATATATATATATATATATATATATATATATATATATATATATATATATATATATATATATATATATATTTTTTTTTTTTTAAATGTATATATATATATATTTTTTTTTTTTTTTTTTTTAAATGTATATATATAAATGTATATATATATATATATATATATATATATATATATATATATATATATATATATATATAACAGTAGCCTCACATACTATGAAGCAGTGATAATAGTATCCAAATTCTCATAAAAATGCATGACAATTACTCCCTTATTAAATGCCCCTATATGCAATAATACATATAACACAATGTACTACCAATACATATACATATATATGATACATGTAACCAATATACCTATATACATGTATTCACAATCTATATATATATATATATATATATATATATATATATATATATATATATATACATATTTGTACACATACATGCCACATGCTTAAACATCATGACACCCAAATATGAGATATAAGCACAAAACCTATGAAGCCCATAATGTATTTATACATATATGTACTCATAATGTATTGATACAAATGAGATATAGGCACAAAACCTATAAGGAGAAAATTTGATTATGTGTGGAATGAAGGAAATAGTGGAAACACTAGGTTTATGGTGGCTGCCATTGAGGGCTTGTGGGGGTTTAAATAGGGTCTATCCATGACCTAAACTCTTTATGACAATTAGTATTAGGAAGGCCTTTAAGGAACTAAGTGGTTTGGCTCTAATTAGTGTTTGTACCATAAATGATCATGACTAGGGCCAACTTAAATTGAATTTCTAATTTATGAATTTGGTTTAATCATCATGCTAGTGGCCCATAAATAGGAAAATTTTAATTTGGTGAAAGATAACCCTAATCTAGAAAAGTAGTAGTGACAACACTACCCTCCTTAGAAAAATTTCATCGTCGAAATTTAAGAATAGCATAATCACGAAAAGAAACAAGAACAAAGTTTACCTCATGGGGCAAAAAGATAGGGATATCGCTCGCATATTTTGTCCTTTCTCACACAAGTGGACTTGTCGGGAGAGTGATGGCTCTACGTGATGCGAACCAAAGGAATCGTCAGGTTACACAATATCTTCTCCCTACAATCCAGTATCTCCACGGGCTCCTCTAGATAATTGAGACTCGACCCAACTTCGATCTCCGAGTGGTCCAATACATGGCTAGGATCTGCCATATATCGTCTTAGCTATGACATGTGAAACACGTTGTGCACTCCCTCTAAGGTAGGCAGTAAGTCCAATCGATAAGCTACAGCACCGACCCTCTCAAGGATGCCGAAAGGTCCGATGAATCTTGGACTGAGCTTACCGCCTTGACCAAAATGATTAATGCCACGTGTCAAAAAAATTCTCAAAAACACTAAATCTCCAACCTAGTCTGAACAAGATTCAAACAAGCAATAAGAAAAAATAATTCCTAAACTAAACATCACACACAAACAAAACACCTATTACCTCAAACTCCAATGGCCTCCAGTGGCTATTGGCCTAGTGCTTCTGCCTGTCCTGAGCCACGCGAAGCCTCTCCCTAATCCGCTTCACCTTCTCCACAGCATCTACAATCATCTTCGACCACAATAAGGCTCTCTCGCCCACGTCATCCAAAGATAACGGGGTGCGACACCTCCGTCCATATAATGCCTCAAAAGGAGACATCTTGATGCTGGTCTGATAGTTATTGTTGTATAAAAACACTACCAGGTGATGATGATCCTTCCATGATTCGTCAAAATCCAATGCACAAATCAGAAACATATCCTCTAACGTCTAAATGGCCCTCTCAGATTGTCCATCCATCTAAGGATGATAAGCAGTGTTGAACTTGAGTTGAGTGCCCAAGCTAACTTGTAGAATCTTCCAAAAATTAGAAGTGATTTTGTTGTCCTGATCAGAAACTATGCTCACTGGAACTTCCTGTAATCGAACAATCTGCCATACATACAACTCTGTGAACTTCTCAGTAGATAAACACACCTTGTATGGAATAAAGTGGGCTAATTTGGTCAACCTGTCTACGATGACCCAAATCGCATCCTTCCCTCCAGGAGTGCGAGGAATACCAGAAACAAAATCTATAGTGATATGCTCCTACTCCCACTCTAGGATAGGTAAAGGTTGAGGCAAACCACCAGGTCTCTGCCTTTTTTCCTTGACCTGTTGGCACATTAAGCACCTAGAACAGAACTGTGCCACCTCGCGCATCATTCCATACCACCATACATGATCTCTCAGATCCTTATGGTAGCCCTATGACATGTAGAATACTGGAAGCGATGCGCCTCCTACATAACCTCCATACACAGATTTTTGCTAGGTACGTAAACTCTAGAACCGTGCATCAAAGAATCATCCTCTATAATGGAGAAGTCCTCAAGCAACCCGGTATGTACCCGAGCCTTGATACTCCTCAAGCCACATCTTGGTACTTTGCATCTCTGATCCGATCCATCAAATTGAAATGAATCTCCAGTCCTATCATCTACATCTCTAGTCCCGAAATCATGATCTCAATGCCCAAGCTCTCTAATTCCTCCAACAAGCGCTGATCCATCGTCAAGTACATAGCCACTGGATAACGGCTCAGTGCTTCTGCAACAACATTGGCCTTTCTCGGATGGTATTACAAGGCAACGTCGAAGTCCTTTATCAACTCCAACCATCTGGCTATTGCTTGTTCAATTCCTTCTGGGTGAAAACGTATTTCAAACTCTTATGATCAGTAAAATTTTTCACCCTCTAACCGTAGAGACAATGCTTCCACAACTTCAAAGCAAAAGTTACTGACACCAACTCCTGATCATGAGTGGGATAGTTCATCTTATGTGGCCGTAACTCTCTGGAAGCGTACGCCACAACCTTCTTGTGCTACTCTAACACACATCCCAGCCCTTTTTCCTGAAGCATCACTGTATATAGCAAATTCTCCAGCACCAGATGGCAGCGTCAGAACTGGAGCCATGGTTAGCCTCTTCTTCAATTCATCAAAGGCAACATGGAACTCCTCAGACCAGATAAACTCTATATCCTTCCTGGTCAGTCACGCCCCAGATCCAGAATACTGGAGAGCAGGGGCAGACATAGCTAGCTACGTATATGAAATAGAATCCATCTCGCTTTACGGTCACGGCTGTCTAGATACATGAGGGTTTATCTACAAGCCAACAGTCTCTTAAGGTCATGAACAAGCCTAGTGTCTCAATCACAAGCAAGTAAGTAAAAGTCACAAGATGTATGATCATTAAATATACAATAGTAAGGCGTCCCAAACATTACATATTCAGTTGATCATGAAGCTAGTCGTTACAAAATGTCAGGACTAGCAAGAGTTTAGTCATATATGATCAACCCTAGGATCTGTTAATCATGTTACAGCCCGTAGGCAGACAGTAAGTAAGTGCAATCGAGCTAAACAGGTGCTCGTCGGCTAAACATCTCAAAAGAATATTTTTACAATAGAGTGGGAGAGCCAAAAATAACCCACTCGTTGCCAGGGTTCCGTCTAGTGGCCACCATCTGGCTGGAAGGTCGGTAGATCCTCAGGAGCTGCTCCGAAATTTGGCCACACAAAACCAGCTGGGTCAGACCCCAGAAAGAGCAAGTGCCACAAAGGAGGCTTCACTTAAGAACCAAAACCAGCAATCATCACAAGATATAAATAAAGTAAGAACTGGAAATAAAGAAAATACACCAGGATGATATACGACGAGATAACCATGGAACTATTCAGATAACCAGGTTACAACCCGTAAACCAAACAAGGACCGGGGTTGTAACCCTTCGTCTGAACAGAGCTTGGAATTCTCACCATTTATCGGTAAAATAAATACAAGCATTCTGGTCGTTCAATGATCTGGAACAGGATCCGGGCAGGACTAGACTGGTTAGACTCCGTCCAATCACTACACGGCCAAGCAAGAATTACGGCTTGATACTTTAACTAACTAGGGTTGTCACAAGCCTAATTACTAACAAGATGCAGTGAGATTATTCCACAGCCACAAGCCCTGCAGACCATCCAGGTTCCCCGGGTTAAAAGATTAGAGTTGAATTCAGGTGGGTACATCGTCCAGGAAACGAATGTACCCTTAGGTAGCTTGAAGGGTGCAACACATGACAGTGTGCTGGAAATGTGCCCTACTCGACGGCAGGCTACAGATCTCAAGGCGTGCCCAGGTAACGGGATTGCCTGTAGCTGGGAAATCTCTTCATGACTAATGTATTAATCTAGTTATTAGCCCTTAGTTTATTTCAATAGGTACTCCTGACCGTGGTACTCAGGAGTCCCCTCCTAGACATGATGCAAGACAAGACTGGATTATTTATACAAGCACAATCGCCCACGGTGTCCAGGTTATTATACAGGTCATGTCATGTCAGGTAGCCGTCGCAACAGCTTATCAAGGTATAACATGTCAGGTTATCAGGTCAAGTGTACTAGTCAGGAGTGCGCCACGACGGGCCACTATCAGGTCATGTCAGGTTACTCATGTCAGGAGTGCACCACTACGGGTCACTATCAGGTCATGCTCAATTGTCAATTCCAAACATATCAAGTAATTTTGTAATTATCAAGTTCAGGACAAAAGACGTAAGGATATAAAATGGGCGTAAAATATCTAATAAAATATCAATATACAGGGCTATAAAAGAGCCAAGCTTAAGGAAAATAAAACCAAATCTGACACGCTGACATGAGTCCAAGTCAGCCAAAGGCCATACGCTCAGGTCAAACTATGCTCAGGCCAGCGTACACCTTGCTCGCTTAAGCTAGCGTACCAAGGCACGCGTACGCTCAAGCTACAGGTCAGCGTACGCTCAAGCTAGCGTACGCTCAAGACTGCGTACGCTTGAGCTAGCGTACGGAAGGGTCTAGGGCACGCTCACACTAGCGTACGCAAAAGATACGCTGCCAACAGGCAGCGTATCAAGGCTAGCGTACGCTCGCTAAAGGGCAGCGTACCAAGGCTAGCGTACGCTCGCTAAAGAGCAGCGTACCAAGGCTAGCGTACGCTCGCTAAAGAGCAGCGTACAGCTCAGTGGCGTAAGCTAAAAAGCTAGCTCACTGTTCACTATCTTCTCCAAATGGTAAGAACAGCAAGAACTCTAAAGTTGAATCTAAGCTTCAACGGTCCATATCTTGGTCAAAACAAGTTCGAATCCAACTTTCCAAAGGTCAAAATTGGGTAGAATGAAATTCTCTACAACATAGAACCATCAAAACTTGACAAAAAGGAAGTTTGATAGATCAAAACCACCAAAAATCCGAAAATAGCAAGACTCTAGATCTACAAGAATTAAAGCCTCAAAATGGAAAATGACAAGTTCTAATGTGGTTTAGAATCATGAGGAGAAGCTAATGAAACCATCAAAAGGGGTTCTCTTGTGGAAGCAAGTTGCACTTGCCTATGGTGTTCTTGGTTGGTGGAGAAGAGTAATGGTGGGGGAAAGAGAAGTAAATGAGAATTATGGAGGAGAGAGAAGGTTGGTGGGGATAATAAAGAGGGAGGGTTGTGGTGGAAATGAAGGAGAAGCATAGGCTAAGGTGTTCCACCCTTGGCCCATGATGAACCAAGCATTGGGCCGACCGAACCAAGCCAACCCAAACCGAGAGTTAAACCAAGCCGAGAGCTAAACAAGGAATCAGGCAATACAGAATAAAAATATGTATACGTATCCCAAAATACGTAATACGAACACAGGCATTACAACTCTACCCACCTTAAAAGAATTCCGTCCTCAAAATTTAATCAAGAGGCTAGAGGAGCAATGACAAGCTACATTAATAACAAGCAAGCTATACTAGGCAATCAATCAATCATGTAAGCAAGGAATCGAAGGCAGGAGGCATAAGAAAGACATTATACCTCACGAGTCAACAAGTCGGGATATCGCAATCGGATATTATCCTCACGCTCCCACGTTGACTCCCCCAAAGAGTGATGACCCCAAGCAACTCGGACTAACTTGATAGTCTTGTTCTTGAGGATCTTCTCTCTCCGGTCCAATATAGACACGGCCTCTCCTCATACGAAAGGTTGGTACCAACAACCAATTCTGAATGATCCATGATGTGGCTCGGGTCCGGGATATACCGTCGTAATTGGGATACATAGAACACGTCATGCACCTCGCTTAGCGATGGTGGAAGAGCGAGACGATAGGATACATCTCCTACTCGCTCCAGAATGTCAAACGGTCCTATATACCTAGGACTAAGCTTCCTCCGTACGCCGAAACGAATGACGCCACGGTTAGGCAAAATCCTCAAGAATACATGATCGCCGACCGAAAACTCGAGAGGGCGTCGATGAGAATCGGCCCAATGGCGCTGGCGATCTTGGGCAACTCGAAGATGATCTCGGACTCTCCTGACCACCTCAACTGTCTGGGCAATCATTTCTGGACCAAGCATCTGTCTCTCTCCAACATCATCCCAGGCTAGCGGGGATCTGCACTTCCTACCATACAGTGCCTCAAACGGTGCCATCTGGATACTGGCCTGGAAACTGTTGTTGTACAAGAATTCCACCAGGTGCAAGTGATCTTACCATGAACTACTAAAGTCAAGTATACAAGACCGTAACATGTCTTCAAGAGTCTGGATCGTGCGCTCCGACTGGCCATCTGTCAGCGGGTGATATGCTGAACTAAACTGGAGATGAGTCCCCAAGCTCTCTTGTAAGCTACGCCAAAAGTGCGACGTAAATCTTGAATCTCGGTCCGAGGTGATACTGACTGGCACACCGTACAATCTGACAATCTGCCTGAGGTACATCTCTGCTAACTGAGCTGTCGACTGACCAACTCTGAATGGAAGAAAGTGAGCCACTTTCGTGAGCTGGTCAACTATAACCCAGATAGCATCTTTACCAGCTGGGGACCTAGGTAGGCCAGTCACAAAATCCATAGTCACATGCTCCCACTTCCATTCTGGAATCGGCAAGGGCTGAAGAAGTCCAGCCGGTCTCTGATGTTCGGCTTTAACTTGTTGGCAAACCAAACACCGAGAGACAAACTGAGCTATCTTCCGCTTCATGCCATTCCACCAGAAATGCTGCAGGATATCACGGTACATCTTCGTACTGCCGGGATGGATGGAATACTGCGAACTGTGTGCTTCTGACATGATCTTCTGCCGGATCTCCGCTGGGTACACAAAGATGCTTTCCATGTCGAAGTGTACCATCCTCATGAATACATAACTCTGGTCTTCGTCCTGCCTCACACTCGGCTCTGAGTCGCTGAAGCTTAGAATCTGCCGACTGTGCCTTCCGGATCCTCTCGACTATAGTGGACTGAACTTGCATACTGGCTATCAATGCCACACTGGAAGGGAGAATAACTTCTATACCCATCTTCTGAAGATCTGCTAACAATTTTGGCTACATTGTTAGGAAATAAGCTCCGGCTCTCCTGCTCAATGCATCTGCTACGACATTGGCCTTTTCAGGATGATACTGCAGGTTGACATCATAATCCATAAGAAGCTCCAGCCACCTTCTCTGACGCATGTTAAGATCCTTCTGGGTGAAAACATACTTCAGGCTCTTGTGATTGGTGAAAATCTCCACCCTATCTCCATACAAATAGTGTCTCCATAACTTAAGCGCAAACACTACTGCTGCCAGCTCCAAGTCATGGGTTGGGTAATTCCTCTCATGATCACGAAGTTGTCGTGATGTATAAGCTATCACCTTCCCATGTTGCATCAGAACACATCCTAGGCCTCTCCCCGAAGCATCACAATATACTGAGAATCCTCCAGTTCCATCTGGAAGCGTGAGAATAGGAGCTGTTATCAGGCCTCGCTTCAACTGCTCAAAAGAACTCTGACACTCTGCTGTCCAAGTAAACTGTGCATCCTTGTGGGTCAACTGGGTCAATGGCGCTGAAATTCGAGCAAAATCTGAAGCAAACCGCCGGTAGTAGCCGGCCAATCCAAGAAAACTACGAACCTCTGCAACTGTACTGGGCACTGGCCATGACTCAATAGCCACAATCTTCTGGGGATCCACTTCTACTCCTCCTCGAGTAATGATATGACCCAAGTACGAAATGCGATCGAGCCAGAACTCGCATTTACTGAACTTGGCATATAACTGGTGCTCTCTAAGGATCTGAAGAACTATACGGAGATGCTGCTCATGCTCCGCCTCACTCTTGCTGTAGACCAGGATGTCGTCTAGGAATACGATCATAAACTGATCCAAGTAAGGCATAAAGATACGATTTATGAGGTCCATGAATACTGCCGGCGCATTGGTTGCTCCAAAAGGCATAACAAGGAACTCCCAATGCCCATATCTCGATCTAAAAGCTGTCTTCGGGATGTCCTGCTCTCTGACTCTGATCTGATGATAACCTGAGCGCAAATCAATCTTCGAGAATACTGATGCCCCTTTGAGTTGATCAAACAAGTCATCTATCCTCGGAAGAGGATATCTGTTCTTGATTGTTACTGAGTTTAAGGTACGATAATCAACACATAACCTGGACGTACCATCCTTCTTTTTCACAAGAAGCATCGGGGCTCCCCAAGGCGATCCACTAGCACGAATGAATCCTTTGGTTCTAAGCTCTTCAATCATCTTATACAATATCTCCAATTCTGACGGCGCCATCCTGTAGACTTTCTATGACACTGGGGCTGTTCCGGGAATCAAGTCTATAGTGAACTCGATCTCCCGCTCTGGAGGCAAACCTGGAAGCTCTTCTGGAAAAACATCTGGGAACTCATCCACTATCCTGGGCAACTGAACTGCTGCTACTGCCATCCGCAATACTGGAGAAGATGACTCAACCTCACCTCGAGAGAAAGAAAACTCCGGCTCGCCTGGAATGCTAAAAACAACCCTGCCAAGGTGGCAGTCTATCCTAGCATACTGGTTCCTCAACCAATCCATCCCTTAGACCACATCATAATCGGCCATCGAGAATTCTATCAATCTAGCGGGAAACTCTCTACCGCTAACTACGATCCGACACGAGGAAAATACTCTATCTACTCCTACAAGTCCGTTACCAGTAAGTATATTGAGCCTTACTGATAATGACTCGGGCTCCAATCCTACCCGTGTCGTAAATCGTGCAGACATAAAAGAATGCGATGTACCAGAATTAAATAAAGCTGAAGCTGGAAAGGAGTTGACGAGAATAGTACCTGCCACTACCTCTCCTGGTGCCAATCCTTCCTCCACGGTCATTACCATAGCCTGACCGTGCCCTCGGGGTACTGGTCCCCTCTGCTGAAATCCTTGCTGTCTGCTCTGACTCTGGGCTTGGGCTTGTGCATACTGCTGGGGGTTCTGCTGCTGGAATACTTGGGTCTGAGGCGGCAAGGGCCTCGACAATGGGTACTGCTGCTGTTGCTGGACCGGGGCTGGCCCTCTCACCGAAGAGCTAGAAAGGTTGGACGATGATGAACCACCCCTATTCGGGCAGGATCCAACTCTATGGTCTGGTGCTCCACACGTCAGACACAATCCCTGTGCCCTGCGACAATCTGCCACCATATGGCCTGGCTTCCCACAATGAGAACATCCCACTGCGGAAGACTGCTTCTGCTTCTGCTGCTGAGGGTACGTCGGAGTGGAATGCTGAACCGACGTTACTGAGGCCGCTCGCCTCGGAGCTCCAATAGTCAAAGCCCTGGCTGCCGGGGCCGGTGCTGAAGACTGATTCATCTGGCCGTGAGATCTCTTCCGACCTCCGGTCCTATCCACAATCCTCTGGGAGGTATACTCATGCCTCCGGGCTGCTCTCAAGACTGCATCAAAAGTCTGATGCTCAAACTGCTCAACTGCCAATAAGATCTCCAGGTGAAGTCCCTGCTGGAATCGCTGGGCTCTATCATACTCGGTTGCCACCAGGGTGGGAGCAAACCGACTGAGTCTAGAAAACTCGGTCGCATATTCGTCGACCGTCCTGCCTCCTTGCTTCAGATTGGTAAACCTTGTCTGCAGATCATACCAAGCCACGGCATCAAAATACTTGGTCTGGAATCTCTCCCTGAACACTGCCCAAGCAATAGGTGCTGCTAATCCAACGGCCTGTGCTGCCCACCAGCTGCGGGAAAGATCTAACAACTGCAGGCACACCACGGCTACCTTCTCATTCTCTGGAGTCTTGGCTGCTTCTAGAACCACCTTCGTGTCCTGAAGCCATGCATCTGCTGCGATAGCATCTTTACTACCGTCAAAGAATGGAGGGTTCAAGCGCTTGAAGCTGTTGGCCGCGCTGTTCCCTGGATGACTGCCTCTGGTCAAAGCATCCGCCACTGCCTGTTGTAATGTATCTCCACAACGATCTTGAGAAGCTATCAAGGTCCTGACGAGACCTACCAAAGTGCCATCATCAGGCTCGACAGGCTGAACTAGCTGGACTGGTGGTTCTCCGTCAGAAGGCACGACTCTGGAGGCTACTCCGGAATGCTGGGCTTGATCTCCAGGTTGCTGCTGGTCCGCAGGAGGTGCTCCGTCTTGCTGGTCGGTAGGACCACGAACAATACCGCTGAAGAAGACGACATAGGGAACAATAAGGAAGGACTAGGACAGATCAACGATACAAGCATATGATCAGGACAAGAATCCAGGGATTCAGAAGATATGAGCAGATATCAAGGACGAATACTGATTGAGACATCTATTCGGTAAACCCTCACATATCTTGATTTACAAGACCTGCATGGGCCACCACTTAAACCATGTCACGCCCCAGATCCAGAATACTGGAGAGCGGGGGCAGACATAGCCAGCTACGTATATGAAATGGAATCCATCTCGCTATACGGTCACGGCTGTCTAGATACATGAGGGTTTATCTACAAGCCAACAGTCTCTTAAGGTCATGAACAAGCCTAGTGTCTCAATCACAAGCAAGTAAGTAAAAGTCACAAGATGTATGATCATTAAATATACAATAGTAAAGCATCCCAAACATTACATACTTAGTTGATCATGAAGCTAGTCGTTACAAAATGTCAGGACTAGCAAGAGTTTAGTCATACATGATCAACCCTAGGATCTGTTAATCATGTTACAGCCCGTAGGCAGACAGTAAGTAAGTGCAATCGAGCTAAACAGGTGCTCGTCGGCTAAACGCCTCAAAAGAATATTTTTACAATAGAGTGGGAGAGCCAAAAATAACCCACTCGTTGCCAGGGTTCCGTCTAGTGGCCACCATCTGGCTGAAAATCGGTAGATCCTCTGGAGCTGCTCCGAAATATGGCCACACAAAACCAGCTGGGTCAGACCCCAGAAAGAGCAAGTACCACAAAGGAGGCTTCACTTAAGATCCAAAACCAGCAATCAGCACAAGATATAAATAAAGTAAGAACTGGAAATAAAGAAAATACACCAGGATGATATACGACGAGATAACCATGGAACTATTCAGATAACCAGGTTACAACCCGTAAACCAAACAAGGACCGGGGTTGTAACCCTTCGTCTGAACAGAGCTTGGAATTCTCACCATTTATCGGTAAAATAAATACAAGCATTCTGGTCATTCAATGATCTGGAAAAGGATCCGGGCAGGACTAGACTGGTTAGACTCCGTCAAATCACTACACGGCCAAGCAAGAATTACGGCTTGATACTTTAACTAACTAGGGTTGTCATAAGCCTAATTACTAACAAGATACAGTGAGATTATTCCACAGCCACAAGCCCTGCAGACCATCCAGGTTCCCCGGGTTAAAAGATTAGAGCTGAATTCAGGTGGGTACATCGTCCAGGAAACGAATGTACCCTTAGGTAGCTTGAAGGGTGCAACACATGACAGTGTGCTGGAAATGTGCCCTACTCGACGGCAGGCTACAGATCCCAAGGCGTGCCCAGGTAACGGGATTGCTTGTAGCTGGAAAATCTCTTCATGACTAATGTATTAATCTAGTTATTAGCCCTTAGTTTATTTCAATAGGTACTCCTGACCGTGGTACTCAGGAGTCCCCTCCTAGACATGATGCAAGATAAGACTGGATTATTTATACAAGCACAATCGCCCACAGTATCCAGGTTATTATACAGGTCATGTCATGTCAGGTAGCCGTCGCAACAGCTTATCAAGGTATAACATGTCAGGTTATCAGGTCAAGTGTACTAGTCAGGAGTGCGCCACGACGGGCCACTATCAGGTCATGTCAGGTTACTCATGTCAGGAGTGCACCACTACGGGTCACTATCAGGTCATGCTCAATTGTCAATTCCAAACATATCAAGTAATTTTGCAATTATCAAGTTCAGGACAAAAGGCGTAAGGATATAAAATGGGCGTAAAATATCTAATAAAATATCAATATACAGGGCTATAAAAGAGCCAAGCTTAAGGAAATAAAACCAAATCTGACACGCTGACATGAGACCAAGTCAGCCAAAGGCCATACGCTCAGGTCAAACTATGCTCAGGCCAGCGTACACCTTGCTCGCTTAAGCTAGCGTACCAAGGCACGCGTACGCTCAAGCTACAGGTCAGCGTACGCTCAAGCTAGCGTACGCTCAAGACTGCGTACGCTTGAGCTAGCGTACGGAAGAGTCTAGGGCACGCTCACGCTAGCGTACGCAAAAGACACGCTGCCAACAGGCAGCGTATCAAGGCTAGCGTATGCTCGCTAAAGAGCAGCGTACCAAGGCTAGCGTACGCTCGCTAAAGAGCAGCGTACCAAGGCTAGCGTATGCTCACTAAAGAGCAGCGTACAGCTCAGTGGCGTAAGCTAAAAAGCTAGCTCACTGTTCACTATCTTCTCCAAATGGCAAGAACAGCAAGAACTCTAAAGTTGAATCTAAGCTTCAACGGTCCATATCTTGGTCAAAACAAGTCCGAATCCAACTTTCTAAAGGTCAAAATTGGGTAGAATAAAATTCTCTACAACATGGAACCATCAAAACTTGAAAACAAGGAAGTTTGATAGATCAAAACCACCAAAAATCTGAAAATAGCAAGACTCTAGATCTACAAGAATTAAAGCCTCAAAATAGAAAATGACAAGTTCTAATGTGGTTTAGAATCATGAGGAGAAGCTAATGAAACCATCAAAAGGGGTTCTCTTGTGGAAGCAAGTTGCACTTGCCTATGGTGTTCTTGGTTGGTGGAGAAGAGTAATGGTGGGGGAAAGAGAAGTAAATGAGAATTATGGAGGAGAGAGAAGGTTGGTGGGGATAATAAAGAGGGGGGTTGTGGTGGAAATGAAGGAGAAGCATAGGCTAAGGTGTTCCACCCTTGGCCCATGATGAACCAAGCATTGGGCCGGCCGAACCAAGCCAACCCAAACCGAGAGTTAAACCAAGCCGAGAGCTAAACAAGGAATCAGGCAATACAGAATAAAAATACATATACGTATCCCAAAATACGTAATACGAACACAGGCATTACATGGTCAGTCTCATCATCGGCTTTTCGATCCGGGAGAAGTCCTTTACGAACTTCCTGTAACACTCGGCCAACCCAAGAAAACTCCTAGTCTTTGCAACTGAGCTAGGTGTAGACCAGGACTCCACTGCAGCTATCTTTCGCGGGTCCACGAATATTCCATCATCCGTCATAACATGGCCAAGAAATTTAATCTTGTCCAAGAAGAACTCACATTTGGAGAGTTTTCTGAACAACCTCTCTTTCCTCAGAGTCTCGAGCACGATCCTCAAATGCCCCTCTTGCTCCTCCGGGGTCTTCGAGTAGATCAAGATGTCATCTATGAACACCACCATGAACTGATCAAGATATTTGTGGAACACCTTGTTCATAAAGTTCATGAAGACTGCCGAGGTGTTAGTCAACCCAAACAACATCAATAAAGAATGCGTACCGGCCATACTTGGTCCGAAAAATAGATTTCAAGATTCTTTCTTCTTGACATTCATCTAATGATAGCCAGATTTCAAGTTTATTTCGAGAACACCCTGGCACCGCTCAACTGATGAAACAATTCATCGATCCATGGCAGAGGGTATTTATTCTTGATGGTGATATTGTTTAACGACCGATAGTCAATGCATATACACACTGACCCGTCATTCTTTGGCACAAATAGTACCAGAGCACCCCAAGGCGACGAACTCGATCTGATGAAGCCCTTCCCAAAAAACTCGTTAATCTTCTTCTTCAGCTTCACTTCTTTATGATTATTGATCATGTACACATTCTGTGCTACTGGCTCAACACCGGGGACAAGGTTAATAGAGAACTCCATATCTCTATCTGGGACAATCCTAGCAAATCCTCAGGAAAAACATCAAGGAAGTCTGCAATGATGGAATGAGGTAGCTCTTTCTGCTCAACCAAAGCCCCATAAATAGCTCCACTACTCTTCTCTACGGCTCATCTAGCAAACTCAAATATAGGCTTACAAAGAGAACTAAACACAATGCACCCATGACGATAATCTATACAGGCATACTGCGCACTCAACCAATCCATTCTGAGAACTACATCAAAGCTCGAAAGTGGTATTACAAGTAAGCTGAAGCACAAATCTATGCCTCGCAAGGTAATACGATGTTTGACGCAGATATCCTTGACTAGGATAATACCCCCGCTAGTCAAAATCTGTCAACTACTATCCAACAGCCCAAAAATAATGTCATGCTTAAACACAGGCCATAGATATGAAACTATGAGTAGCACCAAAATTAAACAAGATAATAGCTAGAAATAAATCGATAAGTACAGAACTTATGATCACTTCTGAAGGTGCTTCGGTCTCCTCGACCGTCATAGCAAAGGCCGTGCCCCTCTGCTGATGTTGGGCAAAATGCTGTTGCTGAGTAGGTAATGGCCCCCTCTGCTGCTATGCAACAACAGGCCTCTTCGGTACTCTAGGGGAAGGAGACATCCCCTGAGCTGGACGAACAAGTGCTGAAGGGCACTCCCTCAGCTGGTGTCCTGAAGAACAGCAGAATAAGCAGACACCAAGTCTCTTCCTGTACACATCCCAAGAGTGTCTGGTCTTCCTGCAGTAGGCACAAATAAAAGCTGGTTGTGCCTACCTCTGATGTTGATACGGAACTACTACTCGGGATGGTGGTTGGAAAGCCTTTGGCTGGAACTGGGGACGCTTAGCCGGTGCTTGACTGTTACAATCCCCGATAGCATCCCGATCCCTCTTGGGTCTAAAAGCCAAGTCCTCCTCTGCCACCTAAGCCAATGTTAACAGATCAGCAAAGGTCACATCCGGGCTCATGGTGACATGCACCTGAATCTTCCTGGCTAAGTCCTTCCTTAATTTGCGGGTTCGATCCTTGGGATCCCTCACCATGTACTCTGGGAAGTGGCTCAGTCTGCCAAACTCGGCAGTGTACTCATCTACCGATAATCCATCATGTACTAGGTTCTGGAACTGGTCCTTCAAAACCCCTCAAGCTACAGTAGAGTACGACTTATTCTTGAACAGATCTTTGAACCATTCCCAAGTCAGACCAGGTGCTGACAACTGGGCTCAGTCTGAAACCAAGTGAGTACAAGGTCGAAGAGCTGCATACCCACCACCTCGACCTTCAGGTTATCTGGAATCTGAGCAACCTGCAAGATCCTCTCTATGTCTTCAAGCTACTCATCTGCGTAAAGGATACCCTCCACACTATTGAACTCTCGGGTACACATCTTTTTGAAGTCAAAAATGGTACCCCGCTTCTACTGCTGCAGAGCAGGCTGCTACGTAGTAACCCTATCCATGGTCGCTAGTGCTACTTAATGAGCACTCTCCATGCCCTCCTTCATTTGCTCAGTCTTACATCGGTGCCTCTGCCTGCAGCCTCTGAGCCTCAGCTATAATCCTATAAGCATCCACCATGTACTGGAAGAGAGCAAATAGTTGTACCCCATCATTGGGCATGACTCCAGGGAAAGGAAATGGTGGTAGAGGTGGTAGACCCCTGAGATAGCTGGAGTGGTCCCCTAAACTAGAACTATCCCCAAGGCTGGTGCAAATGGTATAATCCCCTGAACTGGTGGTGGTAGAGGTACAACGTCAATTTCTCTTAGAGTAGTCGATCAAGAAGTCGCTGATCTCTTAAAAGCAGCAGTTGGTGCTGTTGTACCCAAAACACAAGCCCTGGTCACTGGTGCCATCCTGGGAACAGATTGAAACAAGGAGAAATCAATATAGCATAAGATAAGATATCAAGGGAGGACAAATATTGAAATAGTATTCATTTAAGAATAGAGTAAAAGATAACATATTCAATGCAGAGTAGAAATCCTAATTGTTATTGAGTACTTCATAAATCTTCTAGTAATCCTTGTCCTATTGCAGGCTCATAATAGCACCTCTAAATCAAGGTACTACCACGACACTCGTACTAATTACGAAGTTGGACCTGCATGGGCCACCATAAAAACGTGTCACAACCTGAACCCAAAAATTGGGCATGAGTCATTTGTACGTCCAGCCTACGTCGCAGCATCAGTGGTAGAATATTGTCTAACAACTAATAACATCTTATTCACATAAGAGGTATGATAATATCACAATAATAAGATATTTCGAGATAGGAGCAATATGAAACCTAAAACTCATATAAAAAGCTAAGGTAGAGAGTTCAAGAAATAAATACAAAACATAATCTAGAGTCAAACGCAATGCTAAAAAATCCAAAGAAAATTGCCAAGTCACCAAATATAGTTATACGGCCCAAGTAAGAATTCTAGAGACAAATTCAGACCATGATGATATAAACTAAAGGCTAAACTAGGGTAAGCATCGTCTGCCTGCAATATAGCCTCGACAATAGCCTGAGGCCCCAACTCAGTCTCTGGAGAGGTGTCCTCAGTCTGCTCATAATAAATGGGGCAACAAGCCTCTAACTCATCGCCTAGAAATATGGTTATCCCAGTCAGGATTGGAGCAAGTACATAATAGTGAATAATAATTCATAACATGATAAATGCCATATAGCAAAAATTAGTATATATAAAAATAGAGAAAATAGGTAAACAGGTAAAGTTAAGTAGCAGTTTAGGAAAAATAGTAAAATATGAGAAAATGGGTAATAATGAGGTAAACAGAGTGATCAATGTCAAAACCCTAACTTCTAGGTGTTATTTGAAATACCAGTTCGACGTGTGAATGGCTCGGGTAATACAGCAAATCGTAGATGATAATGTGCGATTGCTATCCAAACGATACGGCGAATTACACGTGATATATGTGATTTCTATCCACATGATAAGACACAACGAACAGATATGGTGTTCACACGTCTACTGAGATATTTCCTCGCCCGACTCATAGCATTCATAGATTTAATTCACGTAAGTAAGATGCACAAAACACGGTAAATCACAATAAGATACGAATCATAAGTAATAGCAAAGTAAATCCATAGAACACTAACTCATGTAACGAGAGTGTCACAACAAAATAGGAATATCTAAATCAAGATATAGAGACAATATTAGGAGATGAAATGAAATTAGTGCATGTACTTGCCTGTACTCCAAGCTGGAATCTAAACTGAGCCCGTATCTAAATCGATGCCCAATAAACCTATATTAATTCAATTAATAAAATCAATATTTAAGAAATAAATTGGATAACTAATCTTTTCTTAGGTTATTTAGGTTTATGGTCTCATTTACCCTACAGGTTGTCTATACTATTTGATATCTGTTTGCCATTGATTGTAAAAGAACAGAACAATTATCGGAGGACTGAACTTAGACTCACAATACAAACTCGCTCGTACAAAGAAAGCCTAGGGACGAAAACCTAGGTACAGCAGACTAAGTACGATTGTTTATTTTTGATTCTGGGGGGTGACGATAGAGGCTCGGGAAAGCGACGGCCGCTCTGCCTTACTCCTTGGACGATCAGTATGCAGCCTTGGCTCGGGAAAGATCTGCTTGGCGTTGACGAAGAAAGGCTCTTCTTACTCTCCTCGGGTTGCTCTCCTGGCTTCTCTCTCTCTGTGAGTATCAAGAAGAAAGGGGGGAGCTCTCTCTGTGTAGATCTCTCTTCTTATTTTTTATTCTTTTCTTGCCGACCTCTCTCTCTCTCCTCTTTTTTTTTTGCATGGAGAGGATGCTGGCTATTTATAGGAGTGGGGTGTGATCATTAGGGTTTGCTGATGATTATCTGTTTGGAATGTCGGCGCTTCCTTCATTCTATCTGAGCCCTTGATCCTGATCATAATGAATTTCGGCCACTAATGCTGATAGCACCAAATCTTATGATCAGTTAATGCTGACCGCTTTAAATCCTCGTGATTGATTATGCCAATATTTGATTGCTCGCCACGTATCCTATTGGCTTGATGATAAATGATATGACCTGATCTCGGCAATTATGATACTGATGTCAAATATTCTCGTTGGGATTCTGTTGAATCTTCAGTGCCACGTGTTTTAATTGAAGGTCCTGCCAGGGCCGCATAAGGTGACCAACACTTGAACCGCAGGGAGATACTCTTCGTGAACCGCAGGAGTCAATACCTTATCGAGCCGCAGGGGACGAGCTTTCCGTAAGCCGCATATTCGTAGTCTTTGTGAGCTGCAGGGGATGATCTCTCCATGAGCCGCATATGCATAGTTTCTGTGGGCCGCCTGAGTTAACATGGTATTGAGCCGCATAGACCGGGCTATGGGTGGACCGCATATGGCGGATTCCTGTTAATCATATTAGAGTGATTCCTCAATGAGCCGCATGAAGCTGTTCTCTACCCGAGCCGCATGAGACTTTTGCCACGTGGCAATCTAGGATCTCTGACAGATCGGGTCAGAGATTGTCTTCTTTCCCCGAGGAGTCTGTCATTATGGCAGAGCCATTATGACACTTTATGTCAGAGACGTCGCAGCCGTCGAGTCGTGTCAGAGCATTAAATGAGGCTATTACTCCCGTAGCCAGCTGTGGGGGGATCACACGTGGCGTCAATTGAGCCGCATGTTCCTGCTGAACCGCATATATCCCCGAACCGCATGAGTCTGAGGGTCTTCTTTCGGGCCGCATGGGGCAACTCCAGTATGAGCCGCATAGGCTTGCTACCCAAAGCCGCATGGGCTATCTATGCTTTTATTCTAATATTTTCCATGCTTCTACAGGACCCCCTTCAAAGTTTTCAATTTGTAAAATTGAAACACTTTGAATAAGAAGCATGGCCCCGTTCATGCCGCATAGGATGTTCTGTTTACCTGAGCTTCCTGGCCGCATTAGCATCTCGACCGCATAGATCCTTCTGGCCGCATAGGCTCTTTGCCACGCGTCCTGACCTCGTGAGCAAATCTTCATTAATTGTCTTCGATTTGATTTAACGCCGTCTTTTGGGGGAGGATCCCAAGGGTCGGTTTTTGCTTTGACCGAAGCGTTCTCGCCTTTATTTTTGGAGGCGGCGCGTAATCCGAGGCGTCTTTCTACTTTATGGATCGCCTATAAATAGGAGTCTTTCAGCTCTTGAGGATTTCTTTATCTCCTTTCTTTGCTTGAATTCCCTGTTGTCAGTTTTGCTCTTCGTCGTCCTTCTTCATCTATCGACCATGGCTCCTAAGAGATCTGCTGCATCGAAGGCCGCGAAGGGCAAGACAGTTGCTGCGGCGGCGACTGCAGCGACGAATGTGGTCGCTCCTCCGTCGGCTGCTGTAGGCGTTGTCCATCCTGATGTTCACCCGCCCATCGCTGGTAAGGGGGTCACTCCAAAAAACCCTAACTACTGCCATCGCTCTGTTGCATACTTTATGCACAAGCCACATATACGAGATGTATCGATGTGGCCGCATAGGCACTTCGCCCATTATGGCCACATGAGTTTGTCATATTCGATCAGTGCCGCATGTGTATTTTCGACTTGGGCCGCATAAGCGTTGCTCACTTTTGAACCGCATGAACTTGATGGTTTGTAGCCGCAATGGTTTATATGAGTCGGGCTTAGCCGCATGAATTTATAAACCCTTCTGAATCTGATTTGTACGGATTTGGTTAATTCAGAGCCGCATGGGGCTATGACGCACAGAGCCGTATGGACCTATCTGCTGATGAGCCGCATGAGGCTGTGGCAACCTTAGCCGCATAGACTTCGGTAATCTTTTCTAATACTTCTGTCTTCTTTGTTTGTCTTCTGACCTTGTTTCTTTTGCCTGTCTTCAGTGACTCTGCCCGTGAATCCTGCTGGGGAACTTATGGTAGGCTCGCGTCAGTTAGCCTCGGGCGTTCATCGGGATGACTTAGTTCGTCAAGTGTCCGAACAGCTACTTGTTGATGAACCTTTAGAACGGCTAAATGTCATCAGGGTTCAATCCTTTCAATTCTTTGTTGATATGATAAGCTCTGGGCAGTCTGACGGGAAGTATCTGAAACCGGTCTTCCTCTTTGGGGATGCGTTGGTTGTAGAAAACTCCCGAGTGTTGGATGTTTCGGAGAGTTAGGATTTTGACCTGGATGGGATGCCGATTCACATCCCTATTATGAAGCGCCATTTCCTTTTTGAGTGGTTCAATATGATCGTTCTGGATAGGCAGATGCCGGACACCCTCACTCCAACCAGACCGAGGATGTTTGTTGGTAATATCCGTTATAACAGAGCCACTAGGTCAGTACGCGCAATCAAAGATCCAGCCAGTCGGTCTGTGATGGGGTTAGTTCTAGGTACCTTCATCAACACCCCGGGTCCTAATTTTTCATTCTTCCAGGCTGATACCTTCCTGAGTCAGCTAGCTTGCAAAGGGTCCTATCCTATTGGTAGGTTGGTCCTGCCGAGCTGGGTACACCCCATTCCTCCGTGGGCTAATCTGTCTTCATGGATCCTACGAAAGTATGAAGAGTTTTTACGGGGAGTCAACCTTTATGAAGCTATACGGGGTACCAGCCACGGATTGCCCGTTAATAAGCCACTGTTTATGGCCCTTCTGGAGATGTACAATCATCGAACGGGGACCTTTTTTACCCCTGTTGGAGAATTAGGGCTCGCTCTTCACGAGATGTATGCTGTCTCCAAGCTCCCCTGGGGGGATGAACCCTTCGAAGTGTATACGCCGACGAATGAGGAGCTCCAAAATTTGGATCAGCGATTCCCCGGTTTCGTCACCGTGTATCAAGAATTATTATGCCATCATAGCACCTGTCACCGGACGACTATCCAAAAAAATGATAGCTCGGAGGGGGACTCTCCCCATACTAAATCTTGGGTTGCATACCTTTTCAAATTTAGCGCGGCTGGCCGAGTTACTTTCCGAGATCGTTTAACTCCTAAAGAAGTGGAGGTCTTGATGTCGACTGCCCGAAGGTCGAGGTCTCAAAGTGACAGGTTTGGGAGCCAGATTGACTCCTTTAGCTACTTTCGTTATGGCACCCGACGGTTGTCCGAGAAGGCACTCTTGGCCGGATTTTTAATGGTGTGGCTGCGCAATTGCGTGGTCTCAGGAGGGGCAGGCTCTATTGAGAGGATCAGTCGCCACTTCATTCTTCCTGCCGTGAAGTTGGCCTTTGGGGTCAGGCTGGCCCTCCTTCCTGCCATGGTGTGTAGTATTCAACATGGTCTTCGTGCCTTCTCGTCCAAGGTCATTGCTCGTGACGTGGCAATGGATTTTGAACGTGTAGAATTGCCTTACCATTACTTACTGGGATGGCTATTGCTGTATTATCAATCCTTGATGAGACCCAGGACGGGAGAAGGCGTTACAGGTGATGACGCATTTCTTTTCAAGTATCACCACCAGCCTTGGGAATATAGTACCATGCCGGCGTGTCGGAGGATACTGGCGAGGGTGGATGGGTACAATTTCTTCGTATCCGTTCCTCATTTCACTGATCAAGAGGTGAGGAGTGTTCATGTTGATGGGGTCGGACCTCCTCATTTCTTGCCTGAAAAGATGCATTTTTGGCTGCACAACATTCGCCCGGCGCATCTAGTTTACCGAAATCGCACCACTGTGTATTTGGAGCCCTACTTGCCTAGTAGGTTTGCCCGTCAATTTGGGTATAGTCAGCTATTCCTCGGGCGCCCCAGTTCTCACCTGGGATTTGAAGGCAGCATTCTTGACGGTATCAGAGCATGGAGCTACTATGACACCTATCATACTCGGACTAGCTTCTTGGTCCCTGCCGTAAATGTGACGGATAAAATCCTGCATATGGCAGCCCTGTATCATGTCACGGCGAATCCTTCTCCCCTCGATTTTGACTTGAGGACTAGATTCATTGTGGGCACTCGCCTAGCGGAGAAGGCTATGACGTCGAGAGCAAAGAAGAAAAGGGCGAATAGGGTTCCCTCGCCCGATTCCGAATCCTTTGACACAATTGAGGAAAATAATGACCGGGACAGCGAAGACTCCTTTTCTTCGGGTGATGGGATAATGGCGGGTCAGCCTCCAGTTATGGCGGCTGAGATGGCGATGGAATAACCGTCGACCGTATTTGACGAAGCAGTGGACCCGTTACCGTCTACGTCGGAGGAGGTACGGGTAGATCTATCGCCCGCCATGCCTGGTCCTTCGCGTAAGCGAGGCAGGCATGAGCCTACCGGCGGAGAAGTAACTTTTTCTGTAAAGAGAGTGGCTGTCGGTCCCCGTAGGCTGCTTATTACGGAGAAAGGTGAGGGTGTAGACGATGTTCCGGAGGTAAGTCCAAGCCGGAGTTCTATCTTTATTGTAGTCTTCTTTCCTCTCGGGGACATGACTTGGTCATTTCTTTTTATAGGTGTCTGACGAACCAGGCTCTCCTGGACCATCTGCTGCTTCAGTAGTTGATCCGGCCCTTGCCGTTTTGATTAGCGACATGTGTGCCGCGGTCCTCTCTGCGGGGGCTCTCCCGGAGGCGGCTGGAAGTTCCCGGGTTGCTGAAGCATCAGCTCGGGGGAACAAAGGTTCCTCTGGGCCCGCCCCTGCGGTCGTTGAGCTTCGGCGAGATGACACCGTTCTCAGTACCTCTTCTCCCGGGGACGACTCTCTGATTCCTGATTCGGAGGTTATTGGTGAGGAGGCTATGGTGGCTGTAAATGAACCTCAGCCTCCGTACTCCTCCATTGGTAAGATAGGCCATATATTGACTACCGAAGGGGCTTATTCGCTCTATCAACATATCCTTCGGGTCAAGTCGATTCATGGTTGCCTTGGCCCTGCAGGTCCTGACCTTTTACCTCCCGCCGCGGATGTTCTCAGGGAGAGTTCGGTTGGCCATTATCCGGACGAAAGGAATGTTTCTTCTTCTCTCTCTCATGTTGAAGAGCCTCCTGCCGTCTCCGGGCAGACGGGGAGGGAGTTGGCAATGGTTTCCGCCTCGTCTTCCGCTGTTGACACGGCTCCGAAAGTCGACTTCTCGACCTTGTCGAGCATCCAAATCCTGCGGGCTGCTGAAGAGGAGTTGGCCGCTGTTCAAGTGTCTTTCCGTGCGGAGTTGGTTTCTCTGGTGGCAGGAGCGGCAGACTCCGTCGCGTCTTCTTCCGTGCTACCAGCCACACTCCCGCTGACACCGGTTTCCTCGGAGGCTCTGGACGAGGTGACGCAGGATGTGGTTGACAGCTTTTATCGCCACTTAGGGAGGGGTATAAATGCTGCCGTGGACCGGGGGGTCCCTTTTTCTCTGTCTCTACGGGGAGCTCGGGGTCAAATTGACACTCTGAAGGGTCTTCCTGGCGGGCTGGGGTTAGCAGCGTTCCTGGAGCCTAAGCTGACAGAAGCTGACCAGCTTGTGACCCAACTGCTGGCAGTACGGCAGGCTGGTTTGCCTGCCGCGATCGAACGAGAGCGGGGCTTCCTGGTTGCGGCTCGGGACAGGATCAAGCTCGCTCGAAAAACTGCCGGGCCGGCTGTGCAGGGGGATCTTGACAAGTTTTTCGCCTCCTATGACCGGCTGGGTCGTCGGAGTCAGGCTTGTAGGGCCCGGGAAGAGTCTGCCTCTCGTGGAATAGCTGACACGAAGGAGCGGATTCTCGCGCTCCAGGAGGAGTTAGCCTTCTTAGAGTCAGAGCGGAAGGCTGCTCATGCAGAACAGGAGTCGATTGCTCGGGAGGCCGAGCGGATTTCTCGAACTTCTGCCAACCTGGAGCGATCTTTTAAGAAGTTCGAGGACAACTGGCAGGCCCACGTTCATCTGGAGGACCCGGCGGTGTTGAACCAGGAAGCTGAGCGTCGAGCCAAACAGAGGTTTGAGCGGTCGGTCGCCTTGATAAAGGACCGCCTCACGGTGTTATGTGCCCCGGAACAGTGATCCGCCCTCTGTCTTCTTCTGCTTCTTTTTTTTTTTTTTCATATGTATATATTTTTATTTGCAAGGGATGTGATCCCCAATGATGTAGCCCTTTGATTTTTGGATAAATGAGCATGTTTCAACTCATCTTTTCTTTCTTGTATCGGCGTTCATGGAATCGGACTTGCTGGGGGATTATTTGTGGACCTGTTACCCTAGGCGTACCTTGGTTTTAGGTACGGATAACAAGTTTGATCAGGATGTCCGGGACAGCCATGACAAAATGGTCATGGATGTTCTTGGTACTGGGGAAAGGAATGCCGTAGAGCAGCCGGGCTCCCGGGGCTTGGTAAGATGGTGGATTTATGCCAAGAAGCTTAGCAAGGGATATTTGTGGACCTGTTACCCTAGGCGTACCTTGGTTTTAGGTACGGATAACAAGTTGGAAGGAAGCCAGTCATATTTGCTCCGAGGTTACGAGGGCGTAGCAAACATGAGGGTTTTACCGTGGAATCTTCCTACTCAGAGGTAATGAGAACATGGTAGGGGGAGACTTCACAGAAGACTTTTCTATAATCAATAGTGGTCAACAGAGGACGTTTGTGGTCAACAGAGGACATTTGTGGTCAACAGAGGACATTTGTGGTCAACAGAGGACGTTTGTGGTCAACAGAGGACATTTGTGGTCAACAGAGGGCATTTGTGGTCAACAGAGGACGTTTGTGGTCAACAGAGGACATTTGTGGTCAACAGAGGACATTTGTGGTCAACAGAGGACATTTGTGGACCTATTATCCTTGTTGCACCCCGGTTGTGGGTACAGACAATAGGTTGAAAGGGAACCAACATACTTGCTCAGAGGTAATGTGGACATGGCAAATATGGTGATTTCTTCGACGGAGCCTTCCCACTCAGAGGTAATGAGGACATGGCAGGAGTGGGCCCAATGAAGAAGGGGTGCATAGAATTACTCAGAGGTAGGAGGACATGGAAGTTCTATGCGAGGGGGCGGTTTGTTTTTGGTGGAAGTGAAAACGACTCAGAAGTAATGAGGACATGGTCGTTTCGGAGATTAGTGGATCGATTACCCTTTTTGTGCACTGGGAGCACGGGTAGTGGATCATGAGGGAGGATCTCTTTCAGGAAGAAAGTTCAGAGGTATGATTATACGTGACTTACTATCTGAGAGAGTGACCGGAATGTAAGTACATAATTTAGATTTTCTAGAATATTGAGGAAATGAGAGTTCAGTGGCACCAGCGGGTGCATGGCTCGGTAATCTGAAATGTTGTGGATGTGGGTTCAGTGGTATCAATGGATACATGACTCGATAATTTGGAAAATGGTGGGTGCGAGTTCAGGGGTACTAAGAGGGTACATGACTCGATAATTTGGAGAATGTTGTCTAAACATAGTATTTCTTCAGAAACTTGCCATTGACGGGCAACATAAGCAAGTCCCCATTCTGCTTGGCGAGGCGGTAGGCGCCGTTGGAGAACACGGTCTCGATGACAAATGGACCTTCCCATTTTGGCTGGAACTTGCCTGCGGTTTTGTGAGTCATGACCATTGGTCTCCGAACTGCCAGAACGAGATCGCCCACTTGGAATGTTCTGATTTTGACCTTCTTGTTGAAGGCTCCTGAGATACGTGCTTGGTATAGCTCGATCCTTTGCTGGGCTAGTAGGTGCTTTTCGTCTAAGGCCTCCAACTCTTGTAATCGACGTCGATAGTTATCATCCGTTGTCAATTGATAAGTGAGGGCGACGCGGAGTGAGAGAATCTGAGTTTCCAGTGGGAGGACTGCCTCACTCCCGTATACTAAAGAGAATGGTGTATTCCCAGTAGCTGTTCGAACTGTGGTGCGATAAGCCCATAAGCATTCGCCGAGCTTCTCGTTCCAGTCGCGTTTGTTGGAGGAGACAAACTTCTTGAGGAGTTTGATGATTGTTTTATTGAATGCCTCTGCCAACCCGTTTACTGCTGGGTTATATGGTGTCGAAGCGACATTCTGAATGCGATGCTTATCGCAGAATCGGTAGAATGCATGGCTTATAAACTGTGGACCATTATCATGGATGATCCTCCACGGTAGTCCGAAGCGGTAGATGACGTGATGCTTAAGGAAGCTGATCACGTTTGAAGTCTTAACTTCTGTGAGTGGGACGGCTTCCGACCATTTGGAGAAGTAATCGGTGATCGCAAGTATGAAGCGATGTCCTCGGGAGGAAGGTGGGGTGATTGGACCAATGATATCCATTCCCCATGCTTCGAATGGCCAGGATGCCACCGTTGGATGTAGAAACTCGGAGGGTTGGTGAATGAAGTCTGCGTGGACTTGGCAAGCCTTGTATTTTCTGGCATAGTCTATTGCGTCTGCCACCATCGTGGGCCAGTAGTAGCCCATACGGCGAAGGCGGTCCTGTAGCTTAGGGCCAGGCTGATGGGCCCCACAGACACCATCGTGAGCTTCTCGTACAGCTTCTTTGGCTTCTGTGTTTGACAAGCACCGGAGTAATAATCCGTCGTAGGATCATCGGTACAGCATTTTTGTCTCTGTGTCGTAGAAGAATCTGAGAGAACGCCGTCTGATGGAGGTGGCTTCCCTTGGGTTCTCCGGGAGGATGTCGTATACGACGAAGTCAATGAACGGCTGTCTCCAATCTGGTGTTTCGTCGACCGTCCGGGCGGAATAGCTCGCCACGAATTGAATATTGTTCTTGGGACAGACCAGTTCGTGGCCTATCACCTCAACCGAGTGATGCGCTTGGTTCGGCACTGCTAAGGAAGCGGCAAGGCCTGCTAGGGCATCGGCTTCGATATTTTGAAGTCTGGGGACGTGTTCGATGAAGAATCCCTCGAATGAGGAGATAATGTTGATTGCTATTTGGTGGTAGGGGATCATGTCTTCATGGCAGACTTCGTACGACCCCCGAATCTGATTGACGATTAATTGTGAATCACCGTATGCTTCGAGATATTCTACACCCAGCTCCTTTGCGAGTTGGAGGCCAATGACCAAAGCGTTGTACTCGGCCACATTGTTGGAACAGGGTTCCGTGAGAGAGTAGGCGCGATTGATCACAGATCAATACCACTCCGACCCCGACGACGATATTTTCCTTGGGTCCGGTTCTTGAGGCGCCATCGAAGAACATTCGCCATATGTTATCGTGAGTGGCTGTGTTCGAATCGGCGACCTCGTCTGGGATCACTTCATAGATTCTGGATGACTTCGATCCTGGGTGGGCTGCCAAAAAGTCTGCTAGGGCTTGACCCTTGACAGCCTTCTGTGGGACGAAGATCATATGATATGGGGATAGCAGTATTGCCCAGGTAGCGAGGCGAGAGCTGAGCGCCCCTGGTTTAGTCATGAGGACCCTGAGGGGATTTACCCGTGAGATCACATGTATGGTTTGTCCTGTAACATAGTGCCGCATCTTTTGAATAGCGAACACCAAGGCGAGGCATTCTTTCTCCACGGCAGTGTATCGGTGTTCGGACCCGACCATCATTCGGCTGAGGTAGTATATGGCCTGTTCGTGTCCTGCGTCGTTATTTTGTGCCAGCAGGGCACCGAGGGAGTGTTCCATTGCTCGTACATAGAGCAAGAATGGTTTTCCAGGGACCGGGGCCACCAGGACTGGAGGATTTGACAAATATTCTTTGATGTCGTCGAAAGCGCGTTGGCATTCTTCGTCCCATGCGAATGAGACTCCCTTCTTCATGAGGTGTGTGAACGGCCGGCATCGTCCGGAGAGATTGGAAATGAACCTTCTGATATAGGCTAGCCTCCCTTGGAGGCCTCTAAGTTCGCGAAGATTTTTCGAGGGACCCATCTCCATTATTGCCTTGGTTTTCTTAGGGTCTACATGGATACCCCGTGCAGTGATGATGAAATCTAAGAACTTCCCGCTGGATACGCCCAAAAACAACTTTGTAGGGTTCATCTTTAGGTTGTGGGATTGCATCAGGTCGAATACCGTCTTTAGATCTTGCAGATGATCCTCCTTGCGGCGACTCTTGACAGCGATGTCGTCGACGTAGCATTCCACTATTTTGCGCAAATGTTCTCTGAAAATGACACTCATAGCCCGCTGATATGTGACACCAGCGTTCTTTAGACCGAATGGCATGACTGTGTAACAGTATGTGTCGATCGGTGTTCTAAATGATGTGTGCTTCTCATCGTCGGGGGACATCTTGATTTGATTGTATCCCGAGAATCCATCCATGAATGACATACGTTCGAAGCCGCATGTGTTGTCAATCATGATGTCCGTGATCGGGAGGGGAAATTCGTCTTTCGGACATGCCTCATTTAGATTATGAAAGTCGATGCAGATTCGGATCTTCCCATTCTTCTTAAGGACCGGGACTATATTGGCGACCCAGTCAGGGTGTTGCTCCTCACGGATGAAGCCGCTGGCTATCAGTTTGTTGACTTCGGCTTCGATCGCGTCCATGACGCCCGGGCGGAAGCGTCGTTGCTGCTGCTTGACTGGCTTTGCATCCGGCCGTATATTGAGTTTATGGAGAGCAATGTCGGGATCTAATCCCGGCATGTCTTCGTAACTCCATGCAAATACGTCAATGTATTCTCGGATGAGTTCCAGCAGTGATTCTCGTTCCTTGTCTGTTAGACTTTTACTGACGAAGATTGGCTTTGGAGAGGATTCGGTGCCGAGGTTGACCTGCATAACTTCGTCCTCCGTAGGAGGTTCTCTTAGCTCAAACCGCTTTTCCCATTGTGCGTCTAACTGTTGGGCCCACGGCTCAAGCTCGAGAATTTCAGGAATGTCCTCGTCTTCTTCGTAAGCGTCGGCAAATGCCATGTTGACTGATAGGACTTGTCTGAATACGTCCCCAATGCTTGTGTCTGAGTCGGAAGTTGGTGACCCGGTTGAGTGTGACTGCCAGTCGCATTCTTCATCTGAGCTTTCAGGGGTTGTAGTTGGCGTTACATACCCTAAACCGCATCGGGTTTTGTTATAGTAGTTCCGTGGTTTGCCCGCCGGGGCTGGCATCTTCAAAGGTAATCGTCGTCCAGTGCCGTAGTTCAGTCCTGGCGTTGTCTCTAGATCATACCCCTGTTTCTGCATGAGATATTTGGATTGAGGGCTATAGAGATACAGAGGCAGTCTTCCGTTATCTGACCCGAAGTCGACTTCTTCCATGGCGAGGGGATGCGGGTTGTTCGTCCGGCCGAAGATGATTGGGTGGTCCCCTCCTTCGATTATTCGGTAAGCGTCTTCTACTGGAGTAAGTTGGATAGCGGTGTACACATTTGTCACCTGTGTATGTAGGTGAGTGCCTATACCGTGGTCCATAGCATACATTGTACATAGCTTGTTGAGTTCGATGTAATTCAAAGATAGCCCTTTATTGATAAAATAAGGTATCTTCTCGAGAGGGTTTACATCATCCGCGGAAGGGGTATCAGAGTGGGCAGCCACATACTTGGCTAATTCTGGTTCTTCTTCGGCCACCCCCTGTATAAATGAAGACTGGGAGAGCGACCTAGTCAGCTTGATCTTCAGGGGCTCGACCGGAGGAGCAGGTCGTGGAGTTGTTGGTGGACTAGCAACCCCCAGCTTGGCATCTGACGTGGGGCGAGGAGTGACTGGTTCGCTGGAAGTGTCAGACCTCGCGTCGGGGTGACGGCCCTTTTTAGGAAGACGTATCGTGAGCGGTCTGTCGGAGGGATTGAGTTTCTCTGCTTGGAGCTGACCGACTCTCGGTAGTCTGATGGTAAAAGGTCCTGGTGTGGGTCTCGGCACTTGGCCAGACCTCGGCAGCCGGATCCTCATCTGCTCTTCTTGCGCCGATAGACTGATTGCGTCCTTACGCAGAGTAGCCGTAAGGGGTGCAGAACTGCCCGGTTTGCGAGCCTGGAGATGGATTGTCAGGGGTTCTTCTGATCTTGTGGTTGTCTTGGTGTGAGCTTGCACCTCCTCTTCGACCAGATGCTTCTTTGATTTTTCGTACAGACAGGAGTCTGAGTAATAAGATTCGACCCCCTTGAAGGGATCGATATCAGCAAACTCTGTCCTCACGAAGCCGTGCTTATCGACATATTTGAAGCACTGGTGTAGCGTGGAAGGCACGATCATGTAATCGTGTATCCAAGGCCGCCCCAGAAGGATATTGTAAGAAGTGTCGGCATCTATGACGTAGCAGGTGACTTCTGATTGGAGATCGCCAATCTGACATTTCAAGCGAATCTTCCCTATTGGGTAGCTCCTGCCCGAATTGAAACCGCTAATGGCGGTGCTTGTAGGCGTCAGGCGATGCATTGGAATGCGAAGATGATGTAGCAGACCCTTCGGAATGATGCTTATGGAGGACCCGGGGTCAATGTGCATTCGGTCTACCTTTACGTCGCCGATGTATCCAGTGTAGTACAATGGGCGATCGTGCAGGTTAGTTTTGATGAGCATATCCTGCGGAGAGAAGACGATATTAGGCATTGCACCTGTACACGCACTATCTTGGAGATCTGTAGGCTGATTATCTCCCGTGAGGTTGACCTGAGCCAAGTATGCGTCGGCATTTTGGAGCGCCTCACTTAGAGCTGTGCGGACATCTTTTGAGAGTCTCAGGAGTTCGTATAAGGACAATTTGGCCGGTGTGTTAGCCAATTGCGCCAAGATGTCAAAGTTATAGGGCCTCTCCAGCCCCTGAGGTGTCTCCTTTCGGAGAGATTTGTCGAAGCGAGTCTCCTTCGGCCTAGGCTTGTCGGTCGTCGAAGGCTGAGCCGGTCCCGGAGTATCAGCGTTTGTGGGCTGCTGATCATTAGTCGGATTCTCGGCCACTGGTTGGGCTTGTGCTCCAGATCGGGTAGTGACGACTGAGACTTCCTCCTCCTCTGCCGAGGCGGTGCGGCATGATCTGACCTTTCCACTTTTCTTTTTAGAGGATAAAGTGGGCTGAGTCACCTCATGGACTAGGTCCAGATGGACCCACATGATCTCCCCTCGTGATGTGGTGAGGGGTATTAGGCCGGGAGTTTGATCACGGGCAGGCGGAAGGTTTGTGATTTCCATTGTTGCCAGAGGGATAGGCATGACACCGTCTTGAGTCTCTGTTGGAGGGAAATTGCCGAATTGTACGGACACCATGTTGGCTGCTACGGTTACCTCCTCGAAGTCGATAGCCAGAGCGTTTGAATCGATGAGGTTCTGGATATACCGTTTCAGTTGGTAGCAGTCGTGTGTAGCATGGTGGACGTAGCGGTGGTAATGGCAGAACTTCGGATTTTCCAAATCAGCAGGCCGAGGTTCCCACCTTGGTGGAGGAAGCTGAATTCTATCTCCTTGTATAAGCATGTCCAAGATAGGCTTGACGTGGCCGTCTTCGAAAGAATAAGTGATTTGAGGCCATTGTTTGTCCGCTGGCTGTTGCTCGGGCTTCTGGGCTGTATCGGTCACCATGGCCTGCTTGCCTTTGTTGTCTCGGTTGGAGGGGCTACCCCCATTGTCGTTGCTGGCGTTGGGACGCTTCCCCTTGTTCTCTCCCTCTGAGATATGCAACCCCAGTTGGCGAGCTTTCTTCAATCGTTCCTCGGCACTTGTAGCGCTGATGATAAAGGCCTTCCAGTCCTTGAATTGACTTTCGCCCATCCAGAGACTAATTGTTGGGAGTAGTCTCTTTTGGCAAATTTCAATCAAGGAAGAGTCCGGGTTGCCAGATGGTAACTTCATTGCGGTTTGACGAAACTGCTCAATGTAATTCCTTGTCAGCTCTTTCTCTCCTTGGACGACGTCCATGAGGGTAGACATCGTGACGTCCTACCCTACCTCATAGAACCTCTCCAAGAACAAGCGCTTGAAGCCAGCGAAGGAGTGGATGCAATTATCTGGCAGGTTGCGGTACCAATCGAAGGCGACTCCTTCCAGTGCCCCAATGAATAACCGTGTGAGAATGGCGTCCTCATGGGGCAGATGGTCGGTAGTGACCTAAAAGTAAGTGATGTACCGGCTTGCTGAAGTCTTACCATCATATGGGTTGATATTGAACGGCTTATATCTTGGGGGAAAGGGCACATCCCTCTATTCAGCTGGGTATGGTTGCCGTATTCTGAGGTCTTAAGAATTTTCTCGGGCGTGGAACATCGCTCGAAGCTCCTGAACCTCTCTCCTTACTTCTCGGGCCTCATCTGTCGCGGTAGGGGCCGTTATCTCGGGAGCATTATTGCCCGGGTTTGGTGCCGCTGAATTTGAATCTATGTTGTTCGTGGGACCCGTGCTTGTCTGACCAGGTGTCACTCCCTGCAGAGTAGGAAGTGCCGCTTTGATCTCATCTACGGACTTGACCAAGGCGTGCAGTATGGCCTCCAAAGTGTCGATACGTTGGCGATCGCCGGAACCACCTTGGCTGTTGTCTGTCATGAATACCGTCCTCACGTGAGGAGTGACAGGAGGAGAGGTGGCGGACATGCCCTCCGAGTCATACTCATGCATCGAGAAATCATCGGGATATGTGGGGATGTTCTCTTCAGGTTCGGACTCGGAAGGAACAGTACCCCCAGCTTCAGAACTTGCTTCATTTAGGATGTCCTCGAGGACGTCGGTATCTATTGTATCCGTCGGAGGATTTGCTTCCTCCAGTCTGTCTTCTTGGAATGTCGGGTTGTCGTAGAGGTTTGGAGGAGTGCTACCCCCAGTTCCGACGACCCCCAATGACGTAGACGGCGAACTTTCTACTGTAGCAGTTTTCGTCTTTGAACGGGTGTGTTGGAATACTCCAGTAGAGAATAATCCTTTAGACGACGGCTTTTTAGCTGCAATAGTTGACACATTTGGGCTGGAGATGCTTGTCTTCTTCCCTCTCCCCTCCACGGGGACTTTCTGCGCGGAATTGCAGGAGGCAACGGGAGGTGCCTCGTCTTCCGAGCTCCGATGTTGTAATCTTTGGAAGACGGATGGCCGGTCTTCTGTTACTGCCGTGTTATTGCAACAGCAGTTGACGATAATCTGGGTGCAGTGACGTCCCTGTGAGGACTCTCTGCACGCTGAGGCTCCTTCTCTTTCCTTGCGTTTGTGGAGGATAGCTTCACGCAGGTCAGAGGAACCACTTTGTCCGTTTGCCGCCGGGGGCTGGACTCGAGTGGTTTTATACAACTTTCCGTCAGAGGCCTGCGTGATACTCAGCGGGATGCCCCGATAGTCAGAGGTTGGGACAGCTGTCTGGACTTGATGAGTCCCCGCTGCCCTAGACTTTTTCTTTTTAGCAATTGTGGGTGCGTAATAGGAAGAGTCCACATTAGGTATCACAGAGTCTGGATTCTCATCCAGCGAGTGATCAGAGTTAGGACCGCATGAGAGTCGATCGAAAACTGATCGAGAGAAGCGCGGTAGAGACGCTATGCGGCTAGCGTTGGGTGCCGTGCAGGCTATCTACATGCGACTGTCTTCTGTTGTGGGACGAGTTCTTATGCGGTTAGGAGTCACGGCCGTGCAGGCTGTCCGCATACGGTTGGCATCTGTGGCCGCATGGGTTTTCTGCAAGCGGTTGACTTTACTAGCCGCATGAATCTCATCCATGCGGTTGGAAACTGTAGCTGCATAAGTTATGCGGCTGACAGAAGTGGCCGCATAAGTTTTCTTTGTGTGGTTGACGGTTGTGGCCGCATGGATTTTCTTTCTGCAGCTAATACCCTTCTGCGGTTCAGGTTGAGCAGAGACCCTCTTTGCCCCTGCAAGTCCAGCATCATAGTATTTTCTTCTGCCGGACTTGGGGGCAGCAGAGGTGTCTGCGATCTGAAGTGGGGCCGCAGGAGAATCTTTCTCGCCGTCTTGAGCGACCGAGGGTATCCCATCGAGGGCTTGGGAAGGAGCAAATGACTTTGGCCTCCACTCTTTGCGAGCCTTCGTGGTGCGGGTGCGTTTCTGGACCGGGCCAGCGTTGCCTTCAGAGAGCATCTCTTCGAATGCCTGTTGGTCGAAGCGGACGACCATCTTCTGTTGTGTGGAGCCAAGTTTGGCTGCATCCGATTGCGTCACCAACTCCTCAGCCGTGGAGAAGTTAGTCCCCAGCAGAGTCGCCATCGTGTTTGCCATTGATTGTAAAAGAACAGAACAATTATCGGAGGACTGAACTTAGACTCATAATACAAACTCGCTCGTACAAAGAAAGCCTAGGGACGAAAACCTAGGTACAGCAGACTAAGTACGATTGTTTATTTTTGATTCTGGGGGGTGACGATAGAGGCTCGGGAAAGCGACGGCCGCTCTGCCTTACTCCTTGGACGATCAGTATGCAGCCTTGGCTCGGGGAAGATCTGCTTGGCGTTGACGAAGAAAGGCTCTTCTTACTCTCCTCGGGTTGCTCTCCTGGCTTCTCTCTCTCTGTGAGTATCAAGAAGAAAGGGGGGAGCTCTTTCTGTGTAGATCTCTCTCTTCTTATTTTTTTATTCTTTTGTTGCCGACCTCTCTCTCTCTCCTCTTTTTTTTTTGCATGGGGAGGATGCTGGCTATTTATAGGAGTGGGGTGTGATCATTAGGGTTTGTTGATGATTATCTGTTTGGAATATCGGCGCTTCCTTCATTCTATCTGAGCCCTTGATCCTGATCATAATGAATCTCGGCCACTAATGCTGATAGCACCAAATCTTATGAGCAGTTAATGCTGACCGTTTTAAATCCTCGTGATTGATTATGCCAATATTTGATTGCTCGCCACGTGTCCTATTGGCTTGATGATAAATGATATGACCTGATCTCGGCAATTATGATACTGATGTCAAATATTTTCGTTGGGATTCTGTTGAATCTTCAGTGCCATGTGTTTTAATTGAAGGTCCTGCCAGGGCCGCATAGGGTGACCAACACTTGAACCGCAGGGAGATACTCTTCGTGAACCGCAGGAGTCAATACCTTATCGAGCCGCAGGGGACGAGCTTTCCGTAAGCCGCATATTCGTAGTCTTTGTGAGCTGCAGGGGACGATCTCTCCATGAGCCGCATATGCATAGTTTCTGTGGGCCGCCTGAGTTAACATGGTATTGAGCCGCATAGACCGGGCTATGGGTGGACCGCATATGGCGGATTCCTGTTAATCATATTAGAGTGATTCCTCAATGAGCCGCATGAAGCTGTTCTCTACCCGAGCCGCATGAGACTTTTGCCACATGGCAATCTAGGATTTCTGACAGATCGGGTCAGAGATTGTCTTCTTTCTCCGAGGAGTCTGTCATTATGGCAGAGCCATTATGACGCTTTATGTCAGAGACGTCGCAGCCGTCGAGTCGTGTCAGAGCATTAAATGAGGCCATTACTCCCGTAGCCAGCTGTGGGGGGATCACACGTGGCGTCAATTGAGCCGCATGTTCCTGCTGAACCGCATATATCCCCGAACCGCATGAGTCTGAGGGTCTTCTTTCGGGCCGCATGGGGCAACTCCAGTATGAGCCGCATAGGCTTGCTACCCAAAGCCGCATGGGCTATCTATGCTTTTATTCTAATATTTTCCATGCTTCTACAATATCTACCCTTACCTATTAGCTCTAAGTAACCAGTTATATAGGTACCCACCTATATGGATGTCTAACTGATATCTGATACAAATGCAGGAAGTCCCTACTTCCTACAGGGAATCCCCTAACTTTCCAAGCCCATATCTTATATTGTAAACCGTTTCACAGGAAAACTCCTTTGTTTCCTATGTACTGCCTTACCGGTGCTCTTACACTCACTCCCTGCATTGGCACATACCTACACTTCACTGCCCGACCCTTAGCCTACCTACACTCTACCAATTTTGGCCATCACCCTACTATCTACTAATACTTGATACATTCCTACAGTCAACACTTGTTCAAACCCATATGACAAAAATTCCCTCGAGCTACTGCCCCTAACCCACACATAGACACCTAAATACTCTTGATACTCGAACACAGTACTATAGACTAATACACGCACACTGTCTACTATGTGGACTGATACCCTTTCATCTACTAACACTCACTCACTGACACTAGTGCACTGGCACTCCTCCTTACTGTTTACACTGCCATAAAGGCCTAACTGACACTCACAGGTTTGCCTCTTCTCCTTGATACTGCCTATATACTAATGCATGCATAGGACATATGAATCTTAATCTTATCCAGCTCTGTTACAGGTCCTCCCTTCTATTACATTACCTACTAGTACTACCATATATAGGCTAAGACTAGATCCTAATTCCTTAATGTGGTTAATTATGATCTTTCCCAAATCCCAGCAACTCCTTCGTCTTTGATATCATTACTTCTAATTAGTGCATAGCTTACCTGCAGTTCGCTCACCATCACATAGGATGTACGAATGATAACAGGCCCAAACTCCTATAAAATACATCTTGTCACAGTGTTCCTAACCCCCATCTATATATGTTAATTAACATATATGGGTATACATCTACCAACCCTTAGTTCAAGCTAATGCCTATAACCATCCTACAGGCATACCCTAAATTGGAACACATGCACTCCCTGTTTACTGATACATGTTTGTACCCCAATCTCCTTGCACTGGTTCCCTATGCACAGACCCGACCCTTGTATACTCGACCTCTATACACACTGCTCAAGCAACCTGCATATGCTCACTGTTATCTCTGCCCTCGAATTCTTGCACACATAGGTAAGCGCCCAAGGGTATTACCTCATACTAAACACATTGCCTCCACTGATACATATCCCAACCCTATATATATATAAATATATTTTTCCCCTATATATATATATATATATATATATATATATATATAATAGTTAGCCTCATACACTATGAAGCAGTGATAACAGTATCCAAATTCTCATGAAAGTGCATGACAGTTACTCCCTTATTACTTATTACAAGCCCCTATGTTCAATAACACATATAACCCAATGTACAACCAATACATATACATATATATGATACATGTAACCAATATACCTATACACATGTACTCACAATCTCCATATATATATTTAAACATATATGTACTCATATGTAACACCCATATCTCGGAATACATATTTTGTCATGCTTGCATGTATTTCAGACCTGTATTTATTTTCTCGGATTTTGGCATGTACTTGTAATTAGCTTGACTTGCAGATGTTGGTTCTCGTGATTGGGTTTTACATGACTTGGTTCATTTTGTGGAAGAGAATTGGTTTGGTTTAGTTTGGTTTAATATGCATTGGAACACCTTAGCCTATGTTCAACCCTCATTCCACCACAACCCACCCTCTTTATTAATCCCACCTAACTTTTCCCTCTCCTCTTTATTTTTATTAACTTCTCCATCTCCTTCTTCTTCCTTCCTCTACAACTCACCAACATCATAGACAAGTGCACCTTGCCACCACATGAGAACCACATTTTATTTGTTCATTAGCTAGATTAGGCCATGGTGATCAACATTAGAACTTGACATTTTGTGAATTGGAGTCTCCATTGTTCTTGATCTAGGTTTTAACTATTTTTGGATTTACATGGTTTTGATCTATTTTGGTTGGATTTTTGTGGGTTTTGATGCTTCCATGTGGAAGAGAATTCAATTTTACTCAAGTTAGAACTTTGAAAATCTAGATTTGGTTTTGATTTGATAAAGATATGAGGATTTGAACTTGGAGTTCTTGGAGTGTTCTTCTCGGCCTGGAGAAGGAGGCAGCAGCCTGCGCTCTTTAGCGCAGTGCTGGACTGCGCATCCCTTCTCGGCCTACGCTCTTTAGCGCAGAGCCGACCGCGCTGCTTGCCTCTTGGCGAACTGCGCTCAGCCCCATGCGCAGTTCACTCCTGCGCAGTTTACTCCTGCGCAGTCTGCTCCTGTGCAGTTCACTCTTGCGCAGTCTGCTCCTGCACAGTTCACTCCTGCGCAGTCTGCTCATGCGCAATCCACCCCTGCGCAGTTCACTCCTGCGCAGTTTGTTCATGTGCAATCTGACCCATACGCCATCTGCCCCTGCGCCCTGTGCCCCTGCGCACTTGGCACCCTGCGCAGCTGACACCTGCACAATCGAACCCCTGACCCCCTTTTACGCCCATTTTATATCCTTACGACTTTTGTCATGAACTTGATTTTACTTAACATGTTTGGAATGACTATTGTACATGGCATGGTATGACAAGGAACTAGCATAACACGACAGTGACCCGTAGTAGTGCACTCCTGACATGACCAACCTGACATGATATTGGCCTGTCGTGGCACACTCCTGGCAAGTACCCTGACATGATTTACCTTGATAACTTGATAGTGGCCCGTGGCGGCGCACTCCTGACTTGACTTAACTTGTAACTTGTAACTTGACTTGACTTGATGCTGTTGCGACAGCTAACTTGACTCATATAATCAACTTGACACCGTGGGTGTTCCTGCTTGCTTGCTTGTGCAATCTACTTGTCTTGTCTTGCATCATGTCTAGGACGTGACTCCCTGGTTCCTACGGTCAGGGATTCATACTGAATATGGATTAGGCTAATGACTAGATCAAACTATAGTTCATAGAGAATTTCCAGTCACAGGCAATCTCGTTATCTGGGCGCTCTTAATTGGACTTGTAGCTTGCCGACGAGTAGAGCACATTTCAAGCGCACTGTCATGTGTTGCACCCTCTAAGTCACCTAAGGGTATATCGTCTCCGGGGCGATGTACCCAACCATACTCTCAACCCGTGGAAGGATAACTGGATGGTCTGCAGGGCTTGTGACTAGGAATTTCTCACTTGCATCTTGTTAGTAATTAGGCTTGTGATAACCCTAGTTAGTTAAAGTAGTAAGCCATAGTAATTGCTTGGCCGCTTGTGAATGGATGATTTCCAGCCCTGTCTAAGTCTTGTCTAGTCCCTGTACCCTGGTACTCCTGAACATGATTGTTTTACTTGCTTCAACAATAATTGGGTAAAGACAAGAGCTATTCAGGCTAAAGGTTACAACCCCGGTCCTTGTTTGGTTTACGGGTTGTAACCTGGTTTCCCGAATGGTTCCACGTCCCTAGTCGTTTATTGTCCTGACGTGCTCTTTATTACTTGTACTTTTCTTTTATTTTCTTATGTTCTGATATGCTGGCTTTTGTTCTTATTTCGTGGCCTCCTTTGTGGCACTTGCTCTTTCTGGGGTTTGACCCAGCTGGTTTTGTGTGGCCAAATTTCGGAGCAGCACCCGAGGATCTACCGAACCTCCAGCTCGATGGTGGCGACTAGAAGGAACCCGGGCTACGAGTGGGTTTTCTATTTTGTTTCGCTCACTCTATTACAAATTATTCTTTTGAGGCGTTTAGCCGACGAGCACCTGTTAGCTCGATGCACTTTTACTTACTGTCTGCCTACGGGCTGTAAACATGATTAACAAATCCTAGGGTTGATCATGTATGACTTAACTCTTGCTAGTCCTAGCATTTTGTACGACTAGCTTCATGATCAGCTGATATGTAATATTTGGGACGCCTTTTATTATATATATTTGTTGGTCAAACTTCTTGTACTTATATTACTTGCTTGAGATTGAGACAATAGGCTTGACCATAAGAGACCGTTGGCTTGTAATAAACCCTTATATCTAGACAGCCGTGACCGTATAGTTGAGATATATTCTATTTTAATATACGTAGCTGGCTATGTACGCCCCCGCTCTCCAGAATTCTGGTTCTGGGGCGTGACATGGTTTAAGTGGTGGCCCATGCAGGTCTTGTCAATCAAGAAATATGAGGGTTTACCGAATAGATGTCTCAATCATTATTCGTCCTTGATCTCCGTTCATATCCTCTGAATCCCTGAGAATCTTGATTTGATCACATGCTTGTATCGTTGATCTGTCCTGGTCCTTCCTTATTGTTTTTCCTGTGTCGTCTTCTTCAGCGGTACTGTACCTGACCCCACCGATCAGCAAGGTGGAGCACCTCCCGTGCACCAGCAGCAACCAGGAGATCAAGCCCAGCATTCCGGAGTAGCCTCCAGAGTTGTGCCTACTGGAGGAGAACCCCCAGTTCGGCCCGTCCAGCCTATGAAACTTGATGATGGTACCTTGGTAGGTCTCATCAGGACCTTGATAGCTTCTCAGGATCGTAGAGAAGATGCCTTGCACCAGACTGTGGCAGATGCTTTGACCATAGGCGGTCATCCAGGGAACAGCGCGGCGAACAGCTTCAAGCGCCTGAACCCTCCATTCTTCGACGGCAGCAAGGATGCGATTGTCGCGGACGCTTGGCTTCAGGCTACCGAGGTGGTTCTGGAAGCAGCTAGGACACCTGAGAATGAGAAGGTGGCGGTGGTACGCCTGCAATTGTTGGACTTAGCTCGTAGTTGGTGGGCAGCGCAAGCTATGGGATTAGTAGCACCCATTGCTTGGGCAGTATTTAGAGAGAGATTCCAGACGAAGTATTTCGATGCTGTGGCTCGGTACGACCTGCAGACCAGATTTACCAACTTGAAGCAAGGAGGCAGAACGGTCGATGGTTATGCATTTGAGTTTTCTAGGCTCAGTAGGTTTGCCCCCACCTTGGTGGCGACTGAGTTTGATAGGGCCTAGCGGTTCCAGCAGGGACTGCATTTGGAGATCTTGTTGGCAGTCGAGCAGTTCGAGCACCAGACGTTCGATGCGGTATTGAGAGCGGCTAGGAGGCATGAGTACACCTCCTAGAGGATCGTGGATAGGACCAGAGGTAGGAAGCGGTCCCACAGTCAGATGTACCAATCATCAGCTCCAGCCCCAGCAGCTAAAAGTTTGACCATTGGAACTTCGAGGTGGGCGGCCTCAGTAACGTCGATTCAGCATTCGACCCTGATGTACCCGCAGCAGCAGAAGCAGAAGCAGACTTCAGCAATGGGATGTTCTCATTGCGGGAAGCCAGGCCATGTAGTGGCAGATTGTCGTAGGGCACAAGGATTGTGCCTAGCTTGTGGAGCGGCAGATCACAAGATAGGAGCTTGCCCGAATAGGGGTAGTTCATCATCTTCCAACCTAACCAGTCCATCGGTTAGGGGACCAGCACCTGTGCAGCAGCAGCAGTACCCGAGGCCATTGTTGCCTCAGGCCCAGGCATTCCAGCAGCAGTGTGCCCAGGCTCCAGTGTAGAGCAGGCAGAGAGGTTTCCAGCAGAGGGGACCCGCAGCTAGAGGTCAGGCCATGATGATGGCTATGGAAGAAGAAGTTGCACCAGGTGAGGTAGTGGCAGGTACTATTCTCGTCAACTCCTTTCCAGCTTCAGTATTATTTGATTCTGGTGCATCGTATTCATTCATGTCTGCACGATTCGCGACACAGATAGGATTGGAGCCCGAGTCATTATCAGTGAGGCTCAATATACTTACTGGTAATGGTCTTGTGGGAGTAGATCGAGTGTTTTCTTCGTATCGGATCGTAGTTAGCGGTAGAGAGTTCCCCGCTAGATTTATAGAGTTCCCTATGGCAGACTATAATGTAGTCTTAGGCATGGATTGGTTGAGGAACCAGTATGCTAGGATAGACTGCCATGTTGACAGGGTTATCTTTAGTATTCCAGGCAAGCCAGAGTTTTTCTTTTCTAGAGGCACGGTGGAGCCATCTTCTCCAGTATTGCGGATGGCAGTAGCAGCAGTACAGTTGCCCAGGATAGTTGAAGAGTTTCCAGATGTCTTTCCAGAGGAACTTTCAGGGATGCCGCCAGAGCGGGAGATTGAGTTCACTATAGACTTGATCCCCGGGACAGCACCAGTATCAGAGAGGGTCTACAGAATGGCGCCTTCAGAGTTGGAGATTTTGTACAAGATGATTGAAGAACTCAGGACCAAGGGATTCATTCGTGCAAGTGGATCGCCTTGGGGAGCCCTGATGCTTCTTGTGAAAAAGAAGGATGGTACGTCCACGCTATGTGTAGATTATCGTACCTTGAACTCAGTGACAATCAAGAACAGATACCCTCTCCCGAGGATAGATGACTTGTTTGATCAACTCAAAGGGGCTTCAGTATTTTTGAAGATAGACTTGTGGTCAGGATACCACCAGATCAGAGTCAGAGAGAAGGACATCCCGAAGACAGCGTTTAGATCGAGATATGGGCATTGGGAGTTCCTTGTTATGCCCTTTGGAGCAACCAATGAGCCAGCAGTATTCATGGACCTCATGAATCGCATTTTTATGCCTTACCTGGATCTGTTTGTGATCGTGTTCCTAGATGATATCTTGGTCTACAGCAAGAGCGAAGCAGAGCATGAGCAGCATCTCAGAATCGTCCTTCAGACGCTTAGGGAGCACCAGTTGTACGCCAAGTTCAGTAAATGCGAGTTCTGGCTCGATCGTATTTCATACTTGGGTCACATCATTACTCGAGGAGGAGTGGAAGTGGATCCCCAAAAGATTGTGGCTATCGAGACTTGGCCAGCACCTAGTTCAGTGGCAGAGGTTCGCAGCTTCCTTGGATTGGCCGGCTACTACCGGCGATTCATTTCAGATTTTGCAAGAATTTCAGCGCCAATGACCCAGTTGACTCGTAAGGATGTGCCGTTTGTTTGGACAGCAGAGTGTCAGGAATCATTCGAGAAGTTGAAGCGAGGTTTGATAACGGCTCCCATTCTTACACTTCCAGATGGGACCGGAGGATTCACAGTTTATTGCGACACTTCAGGTAGAGGATTAGGGTGTGTCTTGATTCAGCATGGGAAGGTAATATCTTATGCATTACATCAACTTCGTGATCATGAGAAGAGTTACCCGACCCACGACTTGGAGCTAGCAGCAGTAGTATTTGCACTTAAGTAGTGGAGGCACTACTTGTACGGAGATAGAGTGGAGATATTTACTGATCACAAGAGCCTGAAGTATGTTTTCACCCAGAAGGACCTTAATATGCGGCAGAGAAGATGGCTTGAGCTATTGGTGGACTACGATATAGATTTACAGTATCACCCGGGGAAGGCCAACGTTGTAGCAGATGCGTTGAGCCGGAGAGCCGGAGTTTATTTATTGACGACGCAACCAGAGTTATTGGCAGATTTTCAGAAGATGGGAATTGAAGTGGTTCTTCCTTCCAGTGTGGCATTGATGGCCAGTCTACAGGTTCAGTCCAGCATAGTTGAGAGGATCCGGATGGCGCAATCTACAGATTCCAAGCTTCAGCGGCTCAGAGCAGAGTATGAGGCAGGAAGAAGGCCAGAGTTATGCATTCATGAAGATGGTACACTTCGACACGGTACTCGTCTTTGTGTACCCAGTGGAGATATCAGACAGGAGGTTATGGCAGAAGCTCACAGTTCACAGTATTCTATTCATCTCGGTGGCACGAAGATGTACCGTGATATTCGTCAGCATTTCTGGTAGAATGGCATGAAGAGGGAGATAGCCCGGTTTGTCTCTCGGTGTTTGGTTTGCCAGCAGGTTAAAGCTGAACATCAGAGGCCCGCTGGACTTCTTCAGCCCTTGCCGATTCCAGAATGGAAGTGCGAGCATGTGACCATGGATTTTGCGACTGGATTGCCTAGATCCCCAGCTAGTCGAGATGCTATTTGGGTTATAGTTGACAGGCTCACGAAGGTGGCTCACTTTCTTCCATTTAGAGTTGGTCAGTCTACGGCTCAGTTGGCAGAGATATACCTCAGGCAGATTATCAGGCTTCACGGTGTGCCCGTCAGTATCACCTCGGACCGAGATTCAAGGTTTACGTCGCACTTTTGGCGCAGCCTGCAAGAGAGTTTGGGAACTCGTCTCCAGTTCAGTTCGACATATCATCCGCAGACAGATGGCCAGTCAGAGCGCACTATCCAGACTCTTGAAGACATGTTGAGATCTTGTACACTTGACTTCGGTGGTTCATGGGAAGATCACCTGCATCTTGTGGAATTCTCGTACAATAATAGTTTCCAGGCCAGTATCCAGATGGCTCCGTTCGAGGCTCTGTACGGTAGGAAGTTCAGATCCCCGCTAGCATGGGATGATGTTAGAGAGAGGCAGATGCTCGGTCCAGAAATGATTGCCCAGACAGTTGAAGTGGTCAAAAGGATCAGAGATCGTCTTCGAGTTGCCCAAGGTCGCTAGCAGCATTGGGTCGATGCTCATCGACGTCCCTTGGCGTTTGCTATCGGCGATCATGTATTCCTTAGGATCTCGCCTAACTGCGGCGTCATTCGCTTTGGCGTGCGGGGAAAGCTTAGTCCTAGGTACATAGGGCCGTTCGATATCCTGGAGCGAGTAGAAGATGTATCCTATCGTCTTGCTCTTCCGTCGTCGCTAAGTGAGGTGCATGATGTATTCCATGTGTCCCAATTACGACGATATATCCCGGACCCGAGCCATATCCTAGATCATTCGGAACTGGTTGTTGGTACCAACCTTTCGCATGAGGAGAGGCCCGTGTCTATATTGGACCGGAGGGAGAAGATACTCAAGAACAAGACTATTAACTTAGTCCGTGTTGCTTGGGGTCATCACTCTCTAGGTGAGTCAACGTGGAAGCATGAGGATGACATCCGAACGCGATATCCCTACCTGTTTGACACGTAAGGTATAATGTCTTCCTTATGTTTTCCATCCCTTGCTTGCATGTATGATTGTCTGATTGCTTGCCTGGTTATAGTTTGCCTGTGATTAATATAGCTTGTCCTTGTCTCTCTAGCCTCTTAATTAAATTCTGAGGACGGAATTCTTTTAAGGTGGGTAGAGTTGTAACACCCATATCTCGGAATACGTATTTTGTCAAGCTTGCATGTATTTCAGACCTGTATTTATTTTTTCGGATTTTGGCATGTACTTGTAATTAGCTTGACTTGCAGATGTTGGTTCTCGTGATTGGGTTTTACATGACTTGGTTTATTTTGTGGAAGAGAATTAGTTTGGTTTAGTTTGGTTTAGTTTGGTTTAGTTTGGTTTAATATGCATTGGAACACCTTAGCCTATGTTCAACCCTCATTCCACCACAACCCACCCTCTTTATTAATCCCACCTAACTTTTCTCTCTCCTCTTTATTTCTATTAACTTCTCTATCTCCTTCTTCTTCCTTCCCCTACAACTCACCAACACCATAGGCAAGTGCACCTTGCCACCACATGAGAACCATATTTTATTTATTTATTAGCTAGATTAGACCATGGTGATCAACATTAGAACTTAACATTTTGTGAATTGGAGTCTCCATTGTTCTAGATCTAGGTTTTAACTATTTTCGGATTTACATGGTTTTGATCTATTTTGGTTAGATTTTTGTGGTTTTTAATGCTTCCATGTGGAAGAGAATTCAATTTTACTCAAGTTAGAACTTTGAAAATCTAGATTTGGTTTTGATTTGATAAAGATATGAGGATTTGAACTTGGAGTTCTTGGAGTGTTCTTCTCGGCCTGGAGAAGGAGGCAGCAGCCTGCGCTCTTTAGCGCAGTGCTGGACTGCGCATCCCTTCTCGGCCTGCGCTCTTTAGCGCAGCGCCGACCGCGCTGCTTGCCTCTTGGCGAACTGCGTTCAGCCCCATGCGCAGTTCACTCCTGCGCAGTTCACTCCTGCGTAGTCTGCTCCTGCGCAGTTCACTCCTGCGCAGTCTGCTCCTGCGCAGTTCACTCCTGCGCAGTCTGCTCATACGCAATCCACCCCTGTGTAGTTCACTCCTGCACAGTCTGTTTATGTGCAATCTGACCCATGCGCCATCTGCCCCTGCGCCCTGTGCCCCTGCGCACTTGGCACCCTGTGCAGCTGACACATGTACAATCGAACCCCTGACCCCCTTGCGCAAACCATTAGCTCTTGGAGTTTTGGTTTTATTTCTCTAAGCTTGGCTCTTCTATAGCCCTGTATATTGATATTTTATTAGATATTTTACGCCCATTTTATATCCTTACGCCTTTTGTCATGAACTTGATTTTACTTAACATGTTTGGAATGACTATTGTACATGGCATGGTATGACAAGGAACTAGCATAACACGACAGTGACCCGTAGTGGTGCACTCCTGACATGACCAACCTGACATGATATTGGCCCGTCGTGGCACACTCCTGGCAAGTACCCTGACATGATTTACCTTGATAACTTGATAGTGGCCCGTGGCGGCGCACTCCTGACTTGACTTAACTTGTAACTTGTAACTTGACTTGACTTGATGCTATTGCGACAGCTAACTTGACTCGTATAATCAACTTGACACCGTGGGTGTTCCTGCTTGCTTGCTTGTGCAATCCACTTATCTTGTCTTGCATCATGTCTAGGACGTGACTCCCTGGTTCCCACGGTCAGGGATTCATACTGAATATGGATTAGGCTAATGACTAGATCAAACTATAGTTCATAGAGAATTTCCAGTCACAGGCAATCTCGTTATCTGGGCGCTCTTAATTGGACTTGTAGCTTGCCGACGAGTAGAGCACATTTCCAGCGCACTGTCATGTGTTGCACCCTCTAAGTCACCTAAGGGTATATCGTCTCCGGAGCGATGTACCCAACCATACTCTCAACCCACGGAAGGATAACTGGATGGTCTGCAGGGCTTGGGACTGGGAATTTCTCACTTGCATCTTGCTAGTAATTAGGCTTCTGATAACCCTAGTTAGTTAAAGTAGTAAGCCGTAGTAATTGCTTGGCCGCTTGTGAATGGATGATGTCCAGCCCTGTCTAAGTCTTGTCTAGTCCCTGTACCCTGGTACTCCTGAACATGATTGTTTTACTTGCTTCAACAATAATTGGGTAGAGACAAGAGCTATTCAGGCGAAAGGTTACAACCCCGGTCCTTGTTTGGTTTACGGGTTGTAACCTGGTTTCCCGAATGGTTCCACGTCCCTAGTCGTTTATTGTCCTGACGTGCTCTTTATTACTTGTACTTTTCTTTCATTTTCTTATATTCTGATATGCTGGCTTTTGTTCTTATTTCGTGGCCTCCTTTGTGGCACTTGCTCTTTCTGGGGTTTGACCCAGCTGGTTTTGTGTGGCCAGATTTCGGAGCAGCACCCGAGGATCTACCGAACCTCCAGCCCGATGGTGGCAACTAGAAGGAACCCGGGCTACGAGTGGGTTTTCTATTTTGTTTCGCTCACTCTATTGTAAATTATTCTTTTGAGGCGTTTAGCCGACGAGTACCTGTTAGCTCGATGCACTTTTACTTACTGTCTGCCTACGGGCTGTAAACATGATTAACAAATCCTAGGGTTGATCATGTATGACTTAACTCTTGCTAGTCCTAGCATTTTGTACGACTAGCTTCATGATCAGCTGATATGTAATATTTGGGACGCCTTTTATTATATATATTTGGTGGTCAAACATCTTGTACTTATATTACTTGCTTGAGATTGAGACAATAGGCTTGACCATAAGAGACCGTTGGCTTGTAGTAAACCCTCATATCTAGACAGCCGTGACCGTATAGTTGAGATGTATTCTATTTCAATATACGTAGCTGGCTATGTACGCCCCCGCTCTCCAGAATTCTGGTTCTGGGGCGTGACATCATACATGCCACATGCTCAAATATCATGACACCCAAATATGAGATATAGGAACAAAATCTATGAATCCCATATTGTATTGATACATGTGTCATAATGATGATAAAAAAAGCCCCATGACATGTGAATGCACCTCACTAACCCAAAACCTCTACTTCAATGTGATAATGGCCAATGTTACGGCATTGGACTCATTTAGAGACACATTGCAAATAGAGATATGTCTATTTGGCCAAGCGTATCCCTCCATGTCATGACACAACCTTCAATACCATAGTTAGGACACATGGACCAAGTTCTATAACAAAACATGAAACAAAATTTCTTTTGAGGACTTGTATCAAACATTTGGTGGTCAAAATCCTGTAACTACCCAAATGACACAATTCTAATCCATAGAACTATTAGAAATGATTCCTCTAACACCTATTTCACCACCTATAAGGTCAGATCTATCCATTAGATGGGTCTCTTACATGAATACATAAAATTTGACTATCGAAATGAGAGAAAAGAGTGTTATACCTATGTAGAATAGAGCCTACACAAGGAACCACAAATTTGGGAAGGAAATAAGAAGTAGCTCCTAAAACCTTGCTACAGCCTCCACTAAGCCTCCTTGAGCTCTCCAAGTCCTTAGCACACCAAAAGGAAGAAAGAGAAGAAAATTTGATAGATTGTGGAATGAAAAAAAGAGTGGAAACCCTATGTTTATGGTGGCTGTCATTGAGGGCTTGTGGAGGTTTATAGGGTCTAGCCAAACTCTAAACTCTTTATGACAATTAGTATTATGAAGGTCTTTAAGGGAACTACGTGGTTTGGCTCTAATTAGTGTTTGTTCCATAAATGACCATGACTAGGGCCAACTTAAATAAAATTTCTAATTTATGAATTTAGTTTAATTATCATGCTAGTGGCCTACAAATAGGAAAATTTTAATTTGGTCAAAAATAATCCTAACCCTAAAAAGTGGTAGTGACACGCATCTTTTGAATTGCAAAGATTAATGCGAGACACTCCTTCTCAACGGGATTGTATCTATACTCGGCGCCGATCATCATGCTACTCAAGTATAGATAGCTTGTTCATGTCTTTTATCATTCTTCTGAGCTAACAGAACCCCAAGAGATTGTTCCATCGATCGAACAAACAACAAAAATGGTTTACCCACCACTGGAGCCACCAATATTGGAGGATTGGTGAGATATATTTAAATATCTTCAAATACTTGCTGACATTTTTTATCCCAGATGAAAAAGGCTCCTTTCTTCATTAACTGGGTAAAGGGTCGACATCGTCCAGACAGATTTGAAATGAATCTTCGAATGTAGGCCAACCTGCCTTGTAAACCCCGAAGTTCTTTAATATTCTTCAGGGGCTCCATTTATAGAATAGCTTTAACTTCGTTAGGGTCAATATGTATTCTCTTTGAAGTTATGAGTAATCCAAGAAATTTGCCGTTGGAGACTCCTAAGAATGACTTTGTATGATTCATCTTGAGTTGGTCCCCGCACGTTAATTCGAACACCGTTCTCAAGTCCTAAAGGTGATCGTCCTTTGAACGACTTTTAACTGCATTGTCGTCGACATAGAATTCTACCATGTTTCGTAAATGCTCACAAAAATATTACTCATGGCGCATTGATATGTAGCTCCTGCATTCTTCAAACCAAACGACATTACCGTATAGTAGTATACCCCCAACGGTATTTGGAATGATGTGTGTTTTTTATCTGCTAGAAATATTTTAATTAATTATAATCGGAGAACCCATCCATGAACAACATACTTTCAAAGTCACAAGTATTGTCAATCATAACATCTGTGATTGGAAGATAAAACTCATCTTTTGGGCAAGCTTGATTAGGGTCTCGATAATCGATGCATACCCTTATCTTTCTATTTTTCTTCATGACTAGAATAATGTTAGGAACCCAGTCAAGATGTTGTTCTTCCCGATCAAAGCCACTATCTATGATTTTCTTAACCTCAATCATAATAGCTTTCATCACATCTGGAAGGAACCATTGTTGTTGTTACACGACCAATTTGGCATTAGGAAGTATATTAAGACGATGCATTATTATCTGTGTATCAAGTACAGGAATATCTTCATAACTCCAAGAAAACACATCTATATACTCTTTGATAAGTTCAGGGAGTGAATATTTATCTTCATTGGATATACTCTTGCTGATGAATATCGGTTTAGGCGATTCTAAATCACCCATGTAACTTGAACAACTTCATCTTCAGTAGGAGGTTCCTACTATTCAAATCTTATTTTCCATTGAGTATCAAGCTATTGAGCCCAAGGTTCGACTTTAAAAGGTTCCACATAAATATTATCGTCCTCCGTTTGTTCACCAGATATCATATAAGATGAGAAGACATCTGTAAATACTGCTCTAAAACTATGATCTGAATCCCATAGTGAAGAAATTGAGGAATAAGAACATGTATCACTATCTTCTTCAACTAAAATTTTTTGTGTAGTCAGAGGAGTAACATATCCCAATCTAGATTATGGTAGTAGTAGCCTTGCGGTTTCCCTTTTGGAGTTGGGATACGCAACTGTAAGCGACGACCTTCACCAAAGTTGAGACCTTGTTACCTATTTAAGTCAAAGCCCATTCTTTGAATGATGTTCTTCGCTTGAGGGGTATACAGATATAATAGCATCCTACCTGTGTTCGGTTCGGGATCGTCGACCAAAGATTTTTTATAAACCTGGGCTCAGCCAAATATAACCGGTATTTCACCAATTGACCTAGCCGACACTTCAAAGTAAGAATCTTCATATAATATACATGGAGTACAATCTCTAGAAGAAATAGACACATATAGTGACAACTTTGTATCCATAATAAGGGACCACAAAGAGTCGACAGTTCTTAGACTAGTCACAGGAACATCAAAGTAATCAAAAGCATAACCTCTTTCATTAGGCATGTACATGATTTTTTGTTCGAAGAAAACATCCTCGGGAAGTTTGATACATGGACGTTTATTTACAACACTTGCTTTTACAGCGATGGCAACATGAGTCAAATAGACTACAAAGGGTTCTTCTACCTTGGTCCTCAGGTCGATCACCAGTGGTTCCTTTTTCTTGGTCATGAGATCAATTACTAAAGGTTCCCTTGTCTTGGTTTTTTTTTTACGCAAGTCAAAAATAAAAGGTGTACCACCCCCAGGATAAGTCTTTTGTGAAGTTCCAGCAGGCTCCTTCCATACGGGACCTTTCAAGTACACTGCTAAAGGCTCTTCAACTGGCTCCTTCCATACGGGGCCTTCAAGTATATGGCAAGAGGTTCTTCTACCGTCTGATCGATAGATTCTTCTTCTACCTCATCTTTAGCTTCTTATTTCTTGTCCATAACCAGATGCAATGCTTCATCATCAATGGTTCTCTGATCCAGAGGTTTATACTACCTTGCATCAGAGAAATAGACCTTGACCCCTTTGAAAGGATTAATGTCTACAAATTCTGTACACACTACTCCTTCCTCGTTCACATATTTAAAGCACTGATAAAGAGTAGATGGTACTAGAAGATTGTCATGAATCCACGATCGTCCTATAAAACATTGTAGGAGACATTGGCATCAATCGCATAATATGTATCTTCGGTCCGGAGGTTTCTAATATGACATTTGAGACAAATTTTCCTAGAATATGACTTCATCCAGCATTGAAGCCAGTTTTAGTAGTAGAAGTAGGTGACAACTTGTGTATTGGGATTCCCAAAACTTATAGCAAACTTCGAGGAATCACACTAACAATTAAACCTGGATCAATTTGAATATGATCCACCTTACAAGTCCCAACATACCCTGTATAGTATAAGGGTCTATCATGGCAATTATTCTTCAAAAACATATCCCCTTGAGTGAAGGTGATATTAGGAATCTTCTCTGATGTACTATGACAATGAGAGCAAGTCACAGGGTGATCGTCATGTTCTGCCATCTGAGACAAGTATGAATCTGCATACTGTAATGCCTCACTCAGTGACGCCCGTGTATCTGGAGAGATAGAGGAACTCGAATATGGACGGTCGAACTGGAGTATTGGCAAGTTGTGCCAATATATCGAAATTGGAAGGCTTGTCAAGTCCGAAGAGGGTAGACTTCTTTAAAAACTTGTCGAACCTTACCTCTTTTTGTTTTGCTTTTTCTCCTAATGTCTACTTTGATGGCCCTGATTCTGATGAAGCCTGAATGGCAGGTAGATTAGGAGTAGAAGCTGCAGTAAAAGGATTGTCTTTTTCATCTTGATTGAAAGCACGTAGGTATGCTTTTCCTAATTTGGTTTCTACGACCAGTGCTTCATTAACCATATTGTATAATTTACTCTTCTTCCTCTTACTCTGAGTCTTGGAAGTAGACGAATTAGATTTTGGATCCATGTCTTCAAGAAGGTCGGGATGGATCCACATAAATTCACAACGCTGAGTAGTGAGTTGTAGAAGTCCAATTGTCTGATCACGAACTGGAGGAAGATTGATGACCTGTAATATCCCTTTCGGTATCGGAATAACACCGTCTTGTACTTCAACTGCAGTGAAATCTCCAAACTGGATAGAAATAAGATTTGCATAAACTTTTTTCTCATCTGTGTAACGTGATGGTCTTTGAATCCAACAATTACTGAATATAATTATTTTAAATATAGCAATCCTTAGTAGGTTGATGCATATACTGATGGTAAAAGAAATACTTTGGATCATTAGTTCACCCTACTTCCTCTGGCCTTCGAGGGAGAGGTATTTGCAGTTTATTTCCCTTCATAAGTACTTGGAAGAGGTCCAATACGAGAGCTTCATTGAAGGTATATTGTGGTTTAGGCCTTGGGCAGCTGGAGCTTTCTATTTAGGCTAGGAAGCAACTGTGGAAACATCCACCGTAAAGGACTATTTCCTTTTGTTGGTTTTCCCAGAAGTGTTGTTGCTCTGGGGACGCTTCCTTTTATCTTCTGGTGATTTCAACCAATTCAAATGCAAATCCTGGACTGATTCTTCAGCTTTTTTGGCAGTAGCAACGAAGGCTGGCCAATCATTATAATCTCCAGGGTCAATACAGAATTTGACTGTGGGTAAGAAGTTACCCCTACATGTGCCAATTAGTACTGACTAAGGAGTCCCGGATGCAACTTCATCGACAATATCCTGAACCGTTCAATGAATTTACGGTCCGAATCTTGCTTGTCATGCTTTGTAGCAATAAGCTTTGACATAGAGACACCACATGTCCCTTCATAAAATCTAGTAAGGAATAATTTCTCCAGGTCTTGATACAACCGTCAGGTAGATTGCAGAACCATTCGAAAGCTACACTTTTCAAGGTACGGATGAATAATTTAGACCATAGTTCATCATTCCTTGGTATACGAACGGTCTGGGAGTAAAAGTATATCAATTGCTGCTTCGGGGAACCTGTTCCATCATAAGGAATTAGAGATTGAGGTTTGTATATTGGAGGACAAACCACATCATCCGACTCTAAAGAATACGGATGTGACATTCCCATTTGATGCAGTTCCTCTTTTGAAGTGTTATCATCCAATCGAGCATTGATACCCCAAATAGCTTCGAGAGTATCAATTGACTGCCTTTTAGAAGTCGACTTTATGATAGCTAGTTGTGCCTGTTGTAATACTGGCGTAGAGACATTCCCGACTAGCGGTGATGGATTAGGGTTGAAAGACACCCCCACTGTATCTTGATGGACAAGAGTTCGAGTTGATGGAGGCTATTTGATAGTTCATGGTTGTTTGCATTTGCTGTATTATCGCCATAATATTTTGTAGCATGTTCTCAAAATTATCGATTCTTTGTCAATCATTATTACCACCTTCTTCAATACCAGTCACATATATGAAGGTTGTATATGGACTGCTAAATGGAGAGGTATGCAAGAAAGCATTACTAGAACTATTACTGCTTGAACCTGATTATGAAAGTGCATCATCTCCTTCTGAAATTTGAGGCACTCTGCCATCAGATTGAGATGTAGAATGGTCAAATACCAGGAGGATGTTATCCCAATATTATCTTGTTCGGGAGCTTGAAGTATACTAGAAGAACGTCTAGATCAAGAACGAGTTCCTTGATAAACACCTTCACATGATATGGCTCTTTGATCTTCTCTAGATAAAGAGGATGAAGGTGCTAGATCATCACCATAACTAGATGTTGCATAGACCGATGCCTCTTGTAACTCATCTTCATTATCCGAGAGTTGTCGTCCAAGGCACGACAAATTCGAAGAATTCGGTTACAATCTGGTGAAGACAGATCGCCTAATTGGTTGAGCAACTGTCTTTGAGTAGCAACAGTTGATAACAATCTTTGCACAAGAATGTCTTTGACATGACATAACTATGTTTGATGACATCTCTGTTGATTTATTTTTATGCCGAAGCATATCACGCAAGTCAACAGAAGGATGCACAACCTCCTTTCTCTTTTTATGCGACTGGATAAAGTCATTGCACGAAAGAGTTGGTTTCTTAACTTGTCGACCTATTTCATGTATATGGGAACCCCCAATACCTAGGTCTTGAGCTATTTTATTATGTGGCTCATTTTAGGTACATTGGGAAGCAATGTACATAAGTCCACAGTATGTGGAAGAAGGATGCATGACTGGCTGGGATGCATAGACATCAACTTGTATAGCTTCCCATCATTAGTGCGCATAACACGAAAGGATTCATGAACCGAGCCTCCTTCATAATGCATGGAATTTGTTGAGAACGAAAGTCTTTGGAAGACAGACTTCCTATCCCCATTTATGTAGGAACGAAATCGTAAAGCACAATACTCTAGAGGGGGGTGAATCGAGTTGGCAGCGGAATATTGCTAATTAAAATGTTAGCAGCAAGATCACAGATTAATAATCACAATTAAGTAATGTAAAGGCAGAGATAAGAAAGCAAACGCAAAGACAGCGATGTATACTGGTTTCCCTCTGTTGAGGACTAGTCCAGTCGGTAGAACTCTTGCTACCAGTTGAATCCACTATTGGCAAAACCGCAAGTTTTCTTACGAAGTCCTTGCAACTTCTACAACGCGAGCTTTGATACGAAGAACTCGTCCAACTTCAAATGTGAAGAGGTATTCTTCAATCAAGCCTTCTGATTACAATCTTTCAGAAACTTTTAGACCGTACCGTACTGGCAAATCGACTAGAGGATGGTAATTGGCATGGGATCTGAAATTTAAAGCTCAAGAAAACTCTTTGGAAGATTAAAAGCTTTAGATAGAGAGAAGATTGAAAGTGAATGAGTGAGTTAAAATGATCGAAATCCTTCTCTATTTATAGGAGTTCCAAAGAAAGAATTCTGGCAGAATTTGAGCAGAATTCGGACAGAACTCTATGAGGAAATCTCGGTCAAATCCGCAACTGCAGGAGGACCAAGTTCAAAAGAATTCAAAAATCGAACGGCCACCAACCGAACTCTGGCCAAACTCTGGCCGAACTCTGGCCGAGTTCTGTCAGGTTTAGGTTAGGTTTTAAAAATTAGTTTTTGATGATTTTTGAAAACCTTTTTGAAAGCCTTTTTGAAACTTTTATTTAAATGAATGTTTTTCAAAACAAAAGGACATTTTAAAAGTATTTTGAAAACATTTTGGAATAGCCTATTTGCCATTACGACTCGGTATACAACGTATTCCTAGACTCAATAAAATGAAAAATATATTGCTTGAATAAATACATACTCGAACAGGCAAACATAGCTTCGGTCTTGAACTGTGTAGATAGCTATTCTTGTTCATGTCCAAGAGTCCGATACATCTTGACTAGCTTTATATATCGAGACAGAGTTTGATCAAATATTAAAATCAGTTTGACCATATGACCAATGGGCCAACAATCTTCCCCATTTTGATAATTGACAAACTATGAATGATATAACATTTAAGCTTGAAATAAAATCAAAAATTATTCATGTCGTGCATTTTCTCAAAAGAATGTTAGATCTTTATTTTTTTTCCCGTTGTCATTTAGCAAAATAATTGGAAAAGAGAAAAACTCCCCCGCAATCAATGCATAAATAACAAACAGTGAAGAAACAGAAGAAAATAATCTTGATAAATGATAGAAATAGTAAAGAAAATTTGAATAACATCACAGGCATGTATTTGTCTCGGGCAGTTTATAATAAACAAAGAATAATATCACAGTAACCATAAAGATGCTAAGTAAATAAATTCAGTTTATAATAGAGAAGCAGATAAAGATGCTAAGTAAATAAAATGATGTGAATCATAAAATACGAATCTCATAAAGATGCAGATAAAGATGTTCAGATGATATCAATAAAACAAATCCAGTACAAGTCCTCAAAAAGAAATACTGATAATAAAGTCTAAAAGGAAAAACTTGGAATGTCGAAGCATTTCCAAGTATACAGTAGATAATGTCTAAGTCTCACAAATCAACTAACATATCACAACTCCTCATCATCATCATCATCATCGTCAGCATGACCAGCATGTCCAGAAGGACCAGCTGCAAAGGTACCCGCGCCAGAAGGGTGAGGAGGAGCGCCAGTGTAAAACTCACCGACATAGTTACGAAGAGGAGCACGGTCAGAACGGTACCAATCATATGCGTTACCGGGCTGAAAGTAGGCATGAACAGCCTCATCCTCACAGCGGTAACCAGAGAAAGCTGGATCTCTAGGAATGGAACCGGCAGAATGTCCAGTCTGGGCGAAACGAAAATCAATAAGAGAATTTGCAATCACCTGATAACTGGTGACGTCGCGGAACTCATGTTCGCGAGCCATGTCCGTCATAGAGACGTGCAAATCTGAAATATGCTGGTGTATGCCCTCAAATGTCATAGCTTACTGGTGAGGAGGTGGAGGAGGTGGAGCAGTAGCAGGAGAAGTAGGAGGAGCAGATGCAGTCATACTGCGACGAGATAACTTGAGAACCTTGGGCTCAGGGTCTTGATCACAAGTAGATAAGTCAATGTCGAAACACTGGAAGATGCGTGGGAGAATCATCGCATAAGAGAGATTTCTATCTCTTGTACGACAACGTCCCATCATCTGAATAATGGTCTTAGGGGCAGAAAATGGAATCCCCTTAAGAATGTGATACATAGCAGATAATTCAAGAGATGTGACATCATCCTTCGAAGTAGACTTCGGAAGGAGAGTGGAGTAAATGATACGGTGCAATTCATAATTAAACAAGTTCAAGTTGTTTGCCTTGAACTTTCCAGAGCGAACTCTATCAGGTGCACAGAGTTCCATTTTGAAACTAATAAGTATCGTGCCTTCGGGGAAATCAAACTCAGTGATATCAACCAGCGGTTCACCTTCGTTGGGAATACCAAGGATCTCTGCTAAGAGAACATCATTGAAATTGATATCTAATCCTCCAACACGAGTGCTTACATCAAACGTGTTTAATATGATATTGAAGTAAAACGGTCTAATGGCATTAGTTGCTACGGGAAAATAGAGTTTAACAAAACGCTGTAACCCTAATGCCTCAAAGAAATGGCGGTGATCTGGAAATACAGTCCACTTAATGGGAGCGCCTGTGCATATGGATCTCATGAAAAAATCTCCATACCATAGTAGGGCTTGATCTAGGTTTGAAAGTAAAACCCGTCGAACGCGCCATCGCTAGATTAGACTGGCAAAAAGAAGGAATTAGTGGGTGGATTCGAAGATGAACCTTCCTCAGTTGGGTTGGTTGTCTTCTTCCTCTAAAAGGGATTAAAACCCTTAGGTGCCATTTGTACAATAAAAAAGAAATAGCACGGAATTAAACGGAGGGGAAATAAGGAGTTATATCTCCCGAGAATTGAGTATGTTGTAGAGAATGACGAACTTCGCACGAATCCAAAGTTTGGATTGATTTCACCACTTGGATTGGAAGATAAGGGGTGGTGAAGAACTAGGGTTTGGGGGTTCTCTCGCGCGGCTGCTGCTGCTGTTGATGTGATTTGGAAGCAATGAGGAAGAAAGGCTCTCGGGTTCTGGTTATATAACCTGATACCTTCAACCGAACTCGGGCCGAATTCGGGCCGAAGTCTATCCGAATTCGCCTGGATTTGGTTTGGAACACTTTCTTTTTCATTGGCTCATTTCAAATATTTAATTCAAAGATTAGTAATTTCAACCTTCAATTAACATAATTAATATTATTTTATAGATTAAATATCATTACACAGCGACTGTTTCAGATTAGCTGTAGGAGTACTGTTCCAGCTGGCGGAGGTTCACCGGAGAACTCTTATGTACCGCTTCGCTTCAACCGTAGTTGTGGTGACAAACAGACTCTTTATTGGCTTGTCTCTAACACAGTTTTTGCGTATTGAAATATAATCATAAAACAAAATTAATTAATATTATTGACGTCCAAAATTTCTAATTCTCGACGTAAATAATTGAAACGATCTTCTGCTAGAGGTTTTGTGAAAATGTCAGCTAATTGATTCTCAGTATCTATGTATACAAGGTCAATATCTCCATTTTGATGATGATCTCTAAGAAAATGGTGTCTAATCTCGATATGTTTAGTACGAGAATGACATACAGGATTCTTAGTCAAATTAATAGTGCTCGTGTTATCACAGAAAATGGGAATATGTGTATAAAATAAATCATAGTCTTCCAAGGTTTGTTTCATCCACAAAATCTGAGCACAACAACGTCCTGCGGCAATATACTCAGCCTCTTTTGTTGATAGGGCTACAGAATTTTGCTTTTTACTAAACCATGAGACTAAAGCCTTGCCTAAGAAATGACATGTGCCACTGGTACTTTTTCTATCAACTTTGCATCTAGCAAAATCTGCATCCGAATAACTAATAAGGTCAAAGGAGTTAGTTTTGGGATACCACAAGCCAACAGAAGAAGTGCCCCTAAGGTATCGAAAGATACGCTTAACTGTACACAGATGTGATTCCTTTGGATTAGCTTGAAAACGTGCACACAGGCAAACACTAAACATAATATCTGGACGACTAGCAGTTAAATAAAGTAGACTATCGATCATACCTCGATACTTACGTGTGTCGACCGGCTTGCCTTGTTCATCAATATCAAGCTTTGTTAAAGTTGCCATCGGAGTGCCAATAGGTTTGACATTGTCCAGATAAAACTTCTTTAGCAAATATTTTATGTACTTGGCTTGATTTATGAACGTCCCAATGTCAGTTTGTTTGATTTGCAGTCCAAGAAAGAATTTCAGCTCTCCCATCATGCTCATCTCAAACTCATTCTGCATACACTTAGAAAATTCTTGACACAGAGATTCATCAGTAGATCCAAATATGATATCATCTACATAGACTTGTATTAAAAGAAGCTTACCATTAAAGGACTTAATAAAAAGTGTAGTGTCAACCTTGCCTTAAAAACCGTTGTCAAGTAGAAAAGAGCTTAGACGATCATACCAAGCACGAGGGGCTTGTTTCAAACTGTATAGAGCTTTCTTCAACTTGAAAACATGATCAGGGTTTTTAAAATCTGTGAAACCTGGAGGTTGAGCTACAAAAACTTCTTCTTTTATAAAATCGTTTAAAAATGCACTCTTGACATCCATTTAAAATAATTTGAAAATATGAAAACATGCAAATGCACATAACATGCGAATGGATTCTAATCTCGCAACTGGGGCATAAGTCTCATCGTAGTCGATACCTTCTTCCTGATTGTATCCTTGAGCTACGAGTCGAGCCTTATTACGAGTCACTAAACCATTCTCATTAAGTTTATTTCGGAATACCCAACGGGTGCCAATGACCGAATGATCAATAGGCTTGGAAACAAGTTCCCAAACTTGATTCCGTTCAAATTGGTTTAATTCCTCTTGCATAGCATCTATCCAAAAATTATCACTACATGCTTCATCAATAGTTTTTGGTTCAAGCTGTGAAATAAATGCAACACTAGAAACAATATCTCTACTAGATGTACGAGTACTTACACCTTTGGTAATGTCACCAATTACCAAATCCTTTGGATGATCAGCCATAAATTTTAATCTTTTCGGCAGACTCTGAAGGTAGCTGGTTCCTGGATCTTCTCTAGGAGGATCAGCTAGTACCGAGCTTGGTTGAGAATCAGCTGTTGTTGAGCTTGGTACAGTTGGATCTTCGTCATTGTCATCGATAGTCATTTGATTCAGTTCATCAAAAGTGACATTGATTGATTCTTCGATGATCATGGTTCGTTTGTTGAAGACTTTGTATCCTTTGCTCTTGGCCGCATAACCTAAAAATATACCTTCATCGGCCTTTTCATCAAACTTTCCCAAATTGTCTTTTGTATTAAGAATAAAGTTACAGCCAAATATTCTAAAATATAAAACTGATGGAATTCTATCAAACCATAACTCAAATGGAGTCTTCTTCGATTTGGGTCGAATTAGAACTCTATTGAGAACAAAACAAGCTGTATTGACAGCTTTAGCCCAGAAATATTTGGGTAGACTAAACTGGTTTAACATTACTCTGGCCATTTCGGATAGAGTTCTGTTCTTACGTTCCACAACTCCATTTTGTTGTGGAGTCCTAGGGCAGGAGAACTCGTGTACAAAATCGTGTGTGTCACAAAATTGCTCAAACTCTGCATTCTCGAATTCGCCTCCATGATCGCTTCTTATACGAGTGATCATGTAACCTTTTTCATTCTGTACTTTCTTGCAAAAGGTGACAAATTCGGATAATGCATCATTCTTGCGTGTCAAAAAGTATACCCACGTGTATCTAGAGAAATCATCTACAATTACAAAAGCATAAAGTTTACCTCCGAGGCTAGCAACTCTGCTAGGACCAAATAAGTCCATATGAAGCAATTGTAGAGGTCTAGTAGTACATACTGTGTTTACTGACTTGAATGTGGATCTGGTAGCTTTGTTCTTTTCACATTGACTGCATACCGAATCTTTCTTGAATGTAATATCCGGTAAACCGCGTACTAGCTTCTTTGTGGATAATCTTGATATTGTGTCCATATTTGCATGACCGAGTCTCATATGCCACAGATGACTCTCATCGCTTTTAGCCATTAAGCATCTACCTGAAATGTTAGTTTTTTCCAACAAATAGAAAACATATATGTTGTCTTCCCTGATACCTTCAAAGATAGAACTACCAGTTGAGATATCAACTATAGTACATTTGTCTTTGCCAAAGTTGATGCCATAACCATGATCAGCTAAATGACTTATGCTGAGTAGATTATGTTTCAACTCGGTAACCAGACAGACATCCTTAATTATAGGATAGGGAGACTTACCAACATCACCGATACCAATAATATACCCTTTCAAGTTATTACCGAAGGAAACATAACCTTTCTTCTTCTTCGACAGTGTTGCAAATAATGTAGTGTCACCGGTCATATGTCGTGAACAACCGCTGTCGAGGATCTATTTTCTTTTAGCATGTGAAGGGTGTTCCACCTACAAAACAATTTGTAGATGAAACTTTTGGTACCCATTTCTTGTAGGTCCTGAAATGTTAGCTTTTGGTATCCATGCATAAATATTTAAATCAACAAGCTTTCTGATTCTACATACAGATAAAATATGACCAATGAGGCCACAATAATGACATTGGACATGTCGAGTGTTGAAAGCTGAGTGGTGTGCATGGTTGGTAGGTTTAGGTTTTCTAGTATAGAAGAAAGCATACCTATAATCCTGTTTGGGCTTAACCTTTTGGGGTAAAGGTTTGATAGGGTTAGGTCCGACAGTGTTTGGCTTGGGAATGTTCCGATTTTTCGGTAAGTGACACGTGTTAGGAAAGGAAGCAACAGTCTCAGGCTGTTTTTCTAACCTAATTTTCAATCTTTTGGAAGTGTCATACAACTTAGTATAATCAGAAGTAAGTGTTTCCATTCTGATTTGTGCACTTTGAAGACTTTTCTTCTCTTTAGAAAGTTCTTCTTTGAGTTGGTCAATAACTTTGTCTTTCTCTTCAGATGACTTGGTAGTCTCGTGTAATAAGAGCTTGATAGAGGAAAGCTCACCAGACTCACTAACATTATTTCTAACCTCAGCTAGTAGGTCGGTAAGTCTTCCTATTTCTCCTTTGTACTCTTTGAGTACCTTCTTAGAGGTCTGATATTTGCTACGCAGTTTTCTGTAATCACTTATCATTTCACTGAAGGCATCTCCTAGTTGCCCAAAGGTGAAGTCATCATATGTATCAACTACAGGTTCAGTAGGTACCTGATCGGATGCCATAAAGCATACGTTTGCAGCGTCTTCTGATTGTTCGTCTTCTGAGTCGCTGGCTTCACTTTCATGCCATATGCTGGTATTGGATACTTTCGTGATGTCGATCTCTTCAGGTTCCCTTTTTCATACCTGTTGCTCTTCTTGTTTGATAATGAGTTTGTAGGACAGTTCTTCTTCATGTGTCCCTTCTTTTTGCAGCCATAGCAGACAGCATCATCTTGATACCAGTTGTTACTGCTGTTGTTTTCTTTGGCTCTCTTCTCATATCTCGTGAATCTTTTGAATTTCCTTGCTAGGAATGCTTGATCTTCAGCATCAGATTCACTGTTGTCTGAGTCACCTTCAGCAGCTTTTCTGTGCTGACCCTTGAAAGCGATCGTCTTCTCCTTTGGTGCAGGCTCTTCAAAATCTTGTAGCTCCAGTTCATGAGTGAGTAGCTTACCCATGAGTACTTCGAGGGACATAGTGGTGAGATCGTTCCCTTCAATAATTGCAGTAGCCTTTGGAATCTAGTTCTTTGTGAGTGCTCGCAGGAGTTTGCGAATCTTTTCATGGTTACTGTACTCTTTGCCTAGGGATGACAAAGGATTTACAATATCCAAGAATCTTTCGAACATCTGAGTAACTGTTTCATTGGGCTTCATTTTGAACACCTCATACTCTTGAGTAAGTCTGCTGACTTTTGATTCTTTGACTTGAGTCGTGCCTTCATGTGTGACTTCAAGTAGCTTCCACACTTCATTAGCCGTTGTGCAGATAGACACCCTATTAAATTCAGTTCTGTCTAAAGCACAAAATAGAGCGTTAATAGCATGTGTATCACGCCCCAGAACCAGAATACTGGAGAGTGGGGGACAGACACAGCCAGCTACGTACATTGAAATGAATCTCACATCGCAATACGGTCACGGCTGTCTAGATGCATGAGGGTTTACTACAAGCCATCAGTCTCTTAAGGTCAATAACAAGCCTAGTGTCACAATCTCAAGCAACAAGTAGATATAACAAGATGGTAGATCATCAGACATACAAAGTAAGGCGTCCCATACATTACATATTCAGATGATCATGAAGCTAGTCATACAAAATACGAAGACTAGCAAGAGTTTAAGTCATACATGATCAACCCTAGGATTTGTCAATCATGCTACAGCCCGTAGGCAGACAGTAAATAAAGTTGCAAATGAGCTAACACTTGCTCGGCGGCTAAACACCTCAAAAGAATATTTTTACAAGGGAGTGGGAGAGCAAAATAAAACCCACTCGTTGCCGGGATTCCTTCTAGTGTTCACCATCTGGCAGGAAGGTTGGGAGATCCTCGGTAGCTGCTCCGAAATCTGGCCATACAAAACCAGCTGGGTCAGACCCCAGAAAGAGCAAGTGCCACAAAGGAGGCTTCACTTAAGAACTAAAACCAGCATGTCAGCACATAAATCATTGATGAAACATAAGACATGAATTAAAGAGACCATGATGATAAACGATAAAATAACTAAAGGACTATTCCAGTAACCAAGTTACAACCCGTAAACCAAACAAGGACCGGGGTTGTAACCCTTCACCTGAACATAACTTAGCCTCGAACCAATTATCGATAAAGTAAAGCTTAAACAAGCATGTCCGGGGATATCCATGCACTGGATCTAGGCAAGATTAGACAAGATAGGACTCCATCCATCATTCACGGCCAAGCAAAGAGTACGACTTGATACTTAACTAGCTAGGGTTATCACCAGCTTAGTTACTAGCAAGATGCAATGAGGTACGCCTACGGCCACAAGCCCTACAGACTATCCAGGTTATCCAGACGCAAGGTTCAAGCTTAGAGTTATCATGCCTTGCTAGGTGACTTGGATGCAACACATGACAGTGTGCATAGTAATCGTTTTATGTAGTGCCCCACATAACAGTAAGCTGGAAATGTGCCCTACTCGTCGGCAGACTACAAGTCCATCAAGGAAGGCGCCCAGAAAATGGGATTGCTTGTAGCCGGAATACCTCTCTATATGCTCTACTTGATCAATCTAATCATTAACCTAGTAAGATTCGGTATGAATCCTTGACCGTGGTAACCAGGGATACATGTCCTAGACATGATGCGAGACAAGACTGGTTGCTTACACAAGCACATTCAATACAATCACCCACGGTGTCAAAAATTTACTTAGCATGTCAAGTTAGCCGTCGCAACAGCGTATCAAGGTTATCGTGTCAAGATTACTTGTCAAGGGTGCACCACGATGGGTCACCATCATGTCATGTTACTTATCAAGATTACTTACCAAGGCAAGGGTGCAGCACGACGGACCACCATCAAGAATTATCATGTCAAATTACTTGTCAAGAGTGCACCACGGCGGGTCACTAATCATGCAATTCCATCAGTAAGCCTTGTTCCGATTAACATTCATAAATACTGTCATGATCATATCGGGTTCATGTCAAGTTTACATCAAAGGCGTAAGGATATAAAAGGGCTGCAAATTCATAAAAGGGGAATATAGGGACACAAGGCACCCAAGGGGGGAAGCAAGGGGTAGCGTACGCTCAGGACAGCGTACGCCAGGGTCATGCGTACGCTCAAGACAGCGTACACAAGGGGCATGCTTACGCTCAAGTCAGCGTACGCTCAAGCCAGGGCACGCTCAAGTCTGCGTATGCTCAGGCCAGGGCACGCTCAAGTCTGCGTACGCTCAGGCCAGGGCACGCTCAAGTCTGCGTACGCTCAGGCCAGGCCACGCTCAAGTCTGCGTACGCTCAGGCCAGGGCACGCTCAAGTCTGCGTACGCTCAGGCCAGGGCACGCTCAAGTCTGCGTACGCTCAGGCTAGGGCACGCTCAAGTATGCGTACACAAGAGACACGTTTCCAACAGGAAGCGTACCCAAGTCTGCGTACGCAAGAGACACGCTTCCAACATGAAGCATACCCAAGTCTGCGTACGCTGTGCTAAAGAGCGCACGCAGCTCAGTGGCGTAAGCTAAAAAGCTCGGCACACTGCTCACTGTCTTCTCCAAACCAGTAAGAACTCCATGGTTAAACCCAAAGCTTCAAAGTTCATAACTTGGTCAAAACAAGTCCAAATCCAACTTTTCAAAGGTCAAAATTGGGTAGAAGAAAATTTCCCACCACCTGGAACCATCGAAACTTGAAAACAAAGAAGTTTGATAGATCAAAACCACCAAATCCGAAAATAACTAATTTTTAGATCTACAAGATTTAAAGCCTCAAAATAGAAAATGACAAATTCTAATGTGTCTTAGAAACATGAGGAGAAGCTAATAGAACAATAAAATGGGCTCTCTTGTAGAAGCAAGTTGCACTTGCCTATGGATGTGGAGAGTTGGGTGAAGGAAGAAGAAGAAGAAGAAATTAATGGAGGAAGTAATGAAGAGAGAGAGTGTTGGTAGAGTTTTTAATGAGGGTGGGATGTGGTGAGTTGAGGGTGGAGCATAGGCTAAGGTGTTCCAATACACATTAAACCAAACCAAACCAACCCAAACCAATTAAAACCGAGCCATGTCAAAACCCAAAATACGAGAAATACCGAAATTCCACAAGTCGAGAAAAATAAAAATATATGCCAAAAATCCAGATACGAGTATAAATACGAAATACGGAAAAATAAGGGTGACAACTCTACCCACCTTAAAAGAATTTCGTCCTCGAAATTTAATCAAGAGGCTAGAGATGTCGAGCAAGCTATATCAATTGCAGACAATACAGAACTAGTAGTCAATCAAGCAATCATTCATGCAAGCAAGGAACTTAAGCATAAGGCATAAGAAGACATTATACCTTACGAGTCAAACAGGTCGGAATATCGCGATCGGATATCATCCTCACGCTCCCACGTTGACTCACCCAAAGAGTGATGACCCCAAGCAACACGGACTAACTTGATAGTCTTGTTCTTGAGTATCTTCTCCCTCCGGTCCAATATGGATACGGGTCTCTCCTCATACGAAAGGTTGGTACCAACAACCAATTCCGAATGATGAAGGACATGATTCGGATCCGGGATATACCGTCGTAATTGGGATATATAAAAGACATCATATACTTCACGTAATGACAGCGGAAGAGCGAGACGATAGGATACATCACCTACTCGCTCTAGAATATCAAACGACCCTATATACCTAGGACTGAGCTTTCCCCGTACGCCGAATCGAATGACGCCACGGGTAGGCAAGATCCTAAAGAATACGTGGTCGTCGATACAAAATTCAAGGGGACGCCGATAAGAATCGGCCCAATGACGCTGGCGATCTTGGGCAACTCGAAGATGATCTCGGACTTGTCTGACCACCTCAATAGTCCGCGTCACCATCTCTGGTCCAAGCATTTGCCTCTCACCGATATCGTCCCAAGCTAAAGGAGATCTCCACTTCCTGCCGTACAAGGCCTCGAAAGGTGTCATCTGGATACTAGCCTGGAAACTGTTATTGTACGAGAACTCTATGAGATGCAGGTGATCTTCCCATGAACCACCGAAGTCGAGTGTACATGACCGCAACATGTCTTCAAGAGTCTGGATCGTGCGTTCTGACTAACCATCTGTCTGCGGATGGTAGGCTGAACTAAACTTGAGACGAGTCCCCAAACTCTCTTGAAGACTCCGCCAAAAGTGCGAGATGAATCTTGAATCTCTGTCGGACACAATACTGACTGGCACTCAACGTAATCTGACTATCTGCCTGAGGTACATCTCTGCAAGCTGATCCGTCGACTGACCGATTCTGAAAGGAAGAAAATGAGCTACCTTCGTGAGATGATCAACTATAACCCAGATGGCATCCCTTTCAGCTGGGGATCTTGGTAATCCAGTTACAAAATCCCTGGTAATGTGCTCCCATTTCTATTCTGGGATCGGTAAAGGTTGAAGAAGTCCAGCTGGTCTCTGATGTTCGGCCTTAACTTGTTGACAAACTAAACAACGAGAGACAAACCGGGCTATCTCCCTCTTCATGCCATTCCACCAAAAATGCTGCCGAATATCACAATACTTCTTCGTACCGTCGGAGTGAATAGAATACTGAGAATTGTGGGCTTCTGCCATAATCTCCTGTCTGATATCACCACTGGGTACACAAAGACGCCTCCCATGTCTGAGTGTACCATCTTCATGAATGCATAACTCTGGCCTCTGTCCTGCCACACATTCTGTCCTAAGCCGCTGAAGCTTAGAGTCCGTGGACTGAGCTAACTTGATCCTCTCAACTATGCTCGACTGAACTTGCATACTGGCCATCAATGCCATACTGGAAGGAAGAACAACTTCAATACCCATCTTCTGAAGATCTGCCAACAACTCTGGCTGCGCCGTTAGAAAATAAACTCCGGCCCTCCTGCTCAATGCATCTGCTACCATGTTGGCCTTCCCAGGATGATACTGCAAGCTGATGTCATAATCCACAAGTAGCTCTAGCCATCTCCTCTGATGCATATTAAGATCCTTCTGGGTAAACACATACTTCAGACTCTTGTGGTCGGTGAAAATCTCTACCCGATCTCCATACAAATAATGTCTCCAAAGTTTTAATGCAAAAACTACGGCTACTAACTCCAGGTCATGGGTTGGGTAATTTCTCTCATGGTCACGAAGTTGACGTGACGCATAAGCGACTACCTTACCATGCTGTATCAAGACACATCCTAATCCCTTGCCAGATGCGTCGCAATAAACTAAAAATCCTCCCGTCCCGTCGGAAAGAGTGAGAATGGGGGCCGTCATCAATCTCTACTTCAACTTCTCAACTGAACTCTGACACTCTGCTATCCAAGCAAACTGTACATCCTTACGGGTCAACTGCGTCAATGGCGCTGAAATCCGAGCAAAGTTTGACACAAAACGTCTGTAATAGCCGGCCAATCCGAGGAAACTCCAAACTTCTGCAACGGTGCTAGGTACTGGCCATGTCTCTATAGCCACTATCTTCTGGGGATCAACTTCTACTCCACCTCTGGTGATGATATGACCCAAGTACGAGATACGATCCAACCAAAACTCGCACTTACTGAACTTCGCGTACAACTGGTGCTCCCTGAGAATCTGAAGAACTACACGAAGATACTGCTCATGCTCTGCCTCGTTCTTGCTATAGACTAAGATGTCGTCTATAAACACTATCACGAACTGGTCCAAATAGGGCATGAAGATACGATTCATGAGGTCCATGAATACGGCCGGCGCATTCGTCGCTCCAAATGGCATAACAAGGAACTTCCAATGTCCATACCTAGATCAGAATGCTGTCTTCGGGATGTCCTACTCTCTGACTCTGATCTGATGGTACCCTAACCGCAAGTCAATCTTCGAGAATACTGTCGCTCCCCTGAGCTGATCAAATAAATCATCTATCCTTGGTAAAGGATATCTGTTCTTAATGGTTACAGAGTTCAAGGTACGATAATCAACACATAATCTTGACGTACCATCCTTCTTCTTCACAAGAAGCATCGGAGCTCCCCAAGGTGATCCGCTAGCACGAATGAATCCCTTGGTTCTAAGTTCTTCAATCATCTTGTACAGGACCTCCAACTCCGATGGTGCCATCCTATAGACTCTCTCTGACACTGGTGTTGTCCCTGGAATCAAGTCGATAGTGAACTCTATTTCTCTCTCTGGGGGAATGCCTGGAAGCTCTTCGGGAAATACGTCAGGAAACTCTTCTACAACTCTGGAAAACTGAACTGCTGCTGCTATGGCCATCCGCAATGCTGGAGAAGAAGGTTCTACTCTGCCTCGTGAAAATGAAAACTCTGGCTCATCAGGAACACTAAAAATAATCTTGTCGACATGGAAATCTATACTAGCATACTGGTCCCTCAACCAATCCATTCCTAGGACCACATCATAATCGGCCATCGGGAACTCTATCAATCTAGCGAGAAACTCTCTACCGCTGACTACGATTCGACACGAGAAAAACACCCTATCTACACCCACAAGTCCGTTACCAGTAAGTATATTAAGCCTTACTAATAATGACTCGGGCTCCAGTCCTATCCGTGTCACGAATCGTGCAGATATAAATGAATGCGATGCACCTGAATCAAATAATACTGATACAGGAAAAGAGTTGATGAGAATGGTACCTGCCACCACCTCACCTGATGCCAACTCCTCCTCTACGGTCACAGCCATCGCTTGACCGTGCCCTCTGGGTGCTGGTCCCCTCTGCTGGAAACCTCTCTGGTGGTTCTGAACCTGAGCTTGGACCTGGGCATACTGTTGCGGTTGCTGCTACTGGAATGCCTGAGCCTGAGGCGGCAATGGCCTCGGAGGCTGATACTGCTGCTGCTGTAGTGGTGCTGGTCCCCTCACTGAGGGACTAGTCTAGGCCGATGAGGATGAACCGGCTCTCTATGGGAAGGACCCTATCATGTGATCTGGTGCCCCACAAGCCAAACACAATCCTTGTGCTCGGCGACATTCTGACACTACGTGCCCTGGCTTCCCACAATGAGTGCAGCCCATTGTGGAAGACTGCCTTCGCTTCTGCTGCTGAGGATACGTCGGAGTCGAATGCTGAACCGACGTAACTGATGCTGCCCTCCTCGGAGCCCCAATGGTCAAGGCCCTAGCTGCCGGGGTTGGGGCTGAAGACTGGATCATCTGACCATGGGACCGCTTTCGTCCTCCAGTTCTGTCTAGAATTCTCTGCAAGGTATACTCATGCCTCTTAGCTGCCCGCAAAACAGCATCAAAGGTCTGATGCTCAAACTGCTCCACTGCTAGAATGATCTCTAGGTGGAGTCCCTGCTGGAACCGCTGCGCTCGATCAAACTCGGTTGCCACCAAAGTGGGAGCAAACCGACTCAGTCTTGAAAACTCGATCGCATATCCATCGACCGTCCTGCTCATCTGCCTGAGATTGGTGAACTTCGTCTGTAGGTCATGCCGAGCCACAGCATCGAAGTACTTGATCTGAAACTTGTCACTGAATACCGCCCACGGAACAGGCGTCGCCAAACCAACTGCCATCATCGCCCACCAGGTGCGGGCTAGGTCTAATAACTGTAGACGTACCACAGCTACCTTCTCTCCTTCTGGAGTCTTAGCCACATCTAAGATAATCTCAATGTCCTGGAGCCACGTATTGGCTGCAATAGCGTCTTCACTCCCATCAAAGAAGGGAGGGTTGAGGCGCTTGAAACTGCTAGCCGCACTGTTCCCTTGATGACCCACACGGCCCATGGCATCCTGTACTACCTGGTGCAGGGCATCGCCCCGACGATCTTGAGATGCAAGAAATGTCCTGATGAGACCCACCAAGGTGCCATCGTCAGGCTCTGCAGGCTGGACTGGCTGAACTGGGGGCTCGGGGTCCCCAGAATGCATGACTCGGGAGGCCACTCCAGAGTGCTGGGCTTGGTCTCCAGGTTGCTGCTGGTCCACTGGAGGTGCTCCACCTCGCTGATCGGTAGGACCAGGAACAATACCGCTGAAGGAAACGACATAGGGAACAATAAGAAAGGACCATGATAGATCGAGGATATAAATATGTGATCAGGTCAAGGATTCTGAAAGATCAGAAGGCACGAGTAGAGATCAAAGGCGAGTGCTGATTGAGACATCCATCCGGTAAAACCCTCACACATCTTGATCTACAAGACCTGCATGGGCCACCACTTAAACCGTGTCATGCCCCAGAACAAGAATACTGGAGAGCGGGAGACAGACACAGCCAGCTACGCACATTGAAGTGAATCTCACATCGCAATACGGTCACGGCTGTCTAGATGCATGAGGGTTTACTACAAGCCATCAGTCTCTTAAGGTCAATAACAAGCCTAGTGTCTCAATCTCAAGCAACAAGTAGATATAACAAGATGGTAGATCATCAGACATACAAAGTAAGACGTCCCATATATTACATATTCAGATGATCATGAAGCTAGTCATACAAAATACGAAGACTAGCAAGAGTTTAAGTCATACATGATCAACCCTAGGATTTGTCAATCATGCTACAGCCCGTAGACAGACAGTAAATAAAGTTGCAAACGAGCTAACACTTGCTCGGCGGCTAAACGCCTCAAAAGAATATTTTTACAAGGGAGTGGGAGAGCAAAATAAAACCCACTCGTTGCCGGGATTCCTTCTAGTGTTCACCATCTGGCAGGAAGGTTGGGAGATCCTCGGTAGCTGCTCCGAAATCTGGCCATACAAAACCAGCTTGGTCAGACCCCAGAAAGAGCAAGTGCCACAAAGGAGGCTTCACTTAAGAACTAAAACCAGTATGTCAGTACATAAATCATAGATGAAATAACATAAGACATGAGTTAAAGAGACCATGATGATAAACGATAAAATAACTAAAGAACTATTCCGGTAACCAAGTTACAACCCGTAAACCAAACAAGGACGGGGTTGTAACCCTTCATCTGAACAGAACTTAGCCTCGAACCAATTATCGATAAAGTAAAGCATAAACAAGCATGTCCGTGGATATCCATGCACTGGATCTAGGCAAGATTAGACAAGATAGGACTCCATCCATCATTCACGGCCAAGCAAAGAGTACGGCTTGATACTTAACTAACTAGGGTTATCACAAGCTTAGTTACTAGCAAGATGCAATGAGGTACGCCTACGGCCACAAGCCCTGCAGACTATCCAGGTTATCCAGACGCAAGGTTCAAGCTTAGAGTTATCATGCCTTGCTAGGTGACTTGGATGCAACACATGACAGTATGCATAGTAATCATTTTATGTAGTGCCCCACATAACAGTGAGCTGGAAATGTGCCCTACTCGTCGGCAGGCTACAAGTCCATCAAGGAAGGCACCCAGATAACGGGATTGCTTGTAGCCGGAATACCTCTCTATATGCTCTACTTGATCAATCTAATCATTAACCTAGTCAGATTCGGTATGAAACCCTGACCGTGGTAACCAGGGATACATGTCCTAGACATGATGTGAGACAAGACTGGATGCTTACATAAGCACATTCAATACAATCACCCACGGTGTCAAGAATTTACTTAGCATGTCAAGTTAGCCGTCGCAACAGCGTATCAAGGTTATCGTGTCAAGATTACTTTTGAAGATTACTTGTCAAGGGTGCACCACGACGGGTCACCATCATGTCATGTTACTTATCAAGATTACTTATCAAGGCAAGGGTGCGACACAAAGGACCACCATCAAGAATTATCATGTCAAATTACTTGTCAAGAGTGCACCACGGCGGGTCACTAATCATACAATTCCATCAGTAAGCCTTGTTCCGATTAACATTCATAAATAATGTCATGATCATATCAGGTTCATGTCAAGTTTACATTAAAGGCGTAAGGATATAAAATGGCTGCAAATTCATAAAAGGGGAATATGGGGACACAAGGAACCCAAGGGGGGAAGCAAGGGGTAGCGTACGCTCAGGACAGCGTACGCCAGGGTCATGCGTACGCTCAAGACAGCGTATGCAAGGGGCATGCGTACGCTCAAGACAGCGTACGCAAGGGGCATGCGTAAGCTCAAGTCAGCGTATGCTCAAGCCAGGGCACGCTCAAGTCTGCGTATGCTCAGGCCAGGGCACGCTCAAGTCTGCGCATGCTCAGGTGTCACGCCCCAGAACCAGAATACTGAAGAACGGGGACGTGCACAGCCAGCTACGTATAACGGAACGGCAACCATCCCGCTATACGGTCACGGCTGTCTAGCTATGTGAGGGTACGCTACAAACCATCTGTCTCTTAGGGTCAAATCACACTATTGTCTCAATCTCAACAAGTAATGATAGTAACAAGATATCAAACCACCAAATATACAGTTGTAAGGCGTCCCAAACATTACATATCCAGATGATCATGAAGCTAGTCGTACAAAATGTAAGGACTAGCAAGAGTTAAGTCATACATGATCAACCTCGAGTTGCCAATCATGATTACAGCCCGTAGGCAGATAGAAGGTAAAGTGCATCGAGCTAACAAGTGCTCGTCGGCTAAACGCCTCAAAAGAATATCAGTTAACAATACAGTGGGAGAAACAAAAAGAGAAAACCCACTCGTTGCCCGGGTTCCGTCTAGTGTTCACCATCGGGCTGGAAAGCAGGTAGATCCTTTGCTGCTGCTCCGGTATCTGGCCATACAAAACCAGCTGGGTCAGACCCCAGAAAGAGCAAGTGCCACAAAGGAGGCCACGAAATAAGAACAAAACCAGCAATCAGCACAATAATATAATTACATAATAAGAGACAGTAATTTAAGAAAAAGGCATGATAGTTAGATATAAAAGACAAATCTTGTACATAATCGATAAAAGACAGAACATGTGGAAAGGCATGACAGGATGATATACGATGAGATGACCATGGGACTATTCAGATAGCTAGGTTACAACCCGTAAACCAAACAAGGACCAGGGTTGTAACCCTTCGTCTGAACGGAACTTGGTTTCTCCCACCATTTATCGGTAAGATAAAATACGCGAATTCAAGACTTGCAATTAAACATGATTAAGGTAAAGCACGAGTAATCATATCATGTCATGACCTTGCACAGGATCAGGACAGGACAAGAGTGACTAGACTCCATCCAATCAATCACGGCCAAGCAAGTACTACGGCTTACTACTTTAACTAACTAGGGTTATCACAGACCTGATTACTAACAAGATGCAATAAGAATTCCAAGTCCGGTTACCTGTTTGTTACTACCTGAATGCTCCCAGCAAGAAAAGAAAAAGATAGCATGATATAGCAGACACACTGTAGTAAGATACATGTGTCCTAAGGTACCACGCTCGACGGCGGGCTGGAAGTGCGCTCATCTCGACGGATAGCAACAAATCCCATGTATATATATATAAGGCCGGGACCAAAGGGGCAACAGGTAACTGGGAAATTCTCCATGAACTAATTGATCAATCTAGTCATTAACCTAGCCAGATTCAGTATGAATCCCTGACCGTGGGAACCAGGGAGTCACGTCCTAGACATGATGCAAGACAATACGAGTGGATTGCACAAGCAAGCAGGAACACCCACGGTGTCAAGACAAGTCAAGCTAAGTTATCAAGTCATGTCAAGTCAGAGTGCGCCGCCACGGGCCACTATCAAGTTATCAAGATAATTCATGTCAGGGTACTTGTCAGGAGTGCGCCACGACGGGCCACTTATCAAGTCTGGTTGGTCATGTCAGGAGTGCACCATTACGGGTCACTGTCATGTTATACTAGTTCCTTGCCATACCGTGCCATGTACAATAGTCATTCCAACATATTAAGTAAAATCAAGTTCATGACAAAAGGCGTAAGGATATAAAATGGGCGTAAAATATCTAATAAAATATCAATATATATAGGGCTATAGAAGAGCCAAGATCAAGAAATAACAATTTCATCATAGACAAGTAGGTTGTGCAGGGTATGCACTGTGCAGGGTGCCAAGTGCGCAGGGTGAGTTGCGCAGCAGATGGATTGCGCTGGATCAGGTTGCACAGGAATGGATGGCGCAGGGTCAGATTACGCGAGGGTGGATGGTGCAGGGTCAGGTTGCGCATGAGATGGATTGCGCAGAAGTGGACTGCGCATGGAGCAGATTGCGCATGAGCAGACTGCGCATGAATCCATGCGCAGTCGGGTTGAGCGCAGTTCGCCAAGGGGCAAGCTGCGCGGTCGGCGCTGCGCTAAAGAGCGCTGGCCGAGGGGGATGCGCAATCCAGCACCGCGCTAAAGAGGGCAGGCTGCAGGCTGCTACTCCAGGCCGAGAAGAACACCAAGAACACCAAAAATTCAAATTTTTATATCTTTGTCAAATCAAAGCCAAATCTAGATTTTCAAAGTTCTAACTTGAGTAAAATTGAATTCTCTTCCACATAGAAGCATCAAAACCCACAAAAATCCAACCAAAATAGATCAAAACTATATAAATCCGAAAATAGTTAAAACCTAGATCTAGAACAATGGAAACTCCAAATCACAAAATGTCAAGTTATAATGTTGATCTCCATGGCCTAATCTAGCTAATGGACAAATAAAAAGTGGTTCTCATGTGGTGGCAAGTAATGGGTAGGAGAGTTGTGTGGAGGAAGAAGAAGAAGAATTAATGGAGGAAAATAATGAGGAAAGAGAGTGTTAGGTGGGGATTTTAATGGGGGAGGATAAGTTGTGTTGAGGGTAGAGGTTAGCTAAGATGGTCCAATGCATAATAAACCAAACCAATCTAATTCCTATCCAAATAAAACCAAGCTCCATTAATCAGAATTAATCCAGGAATGATAAAGGACAATTAAACTACAATGCTAAGTATGAAATATACCACAACTTAACTGGCCAAGAAAAATGAAAAATACTGGTCAGAAATACGATCACGTATAAAATACGTATCACGAATTTCGGGGCACTACATCAGGCCAGGACACGCTCAAGTCTGCGTACGCTCAGGCCAGGGCACGCTCAAGTCTGCGTACGCTCAGGCTAGGGCACGCTCAAGTCTGCGTACGCTCAGGCCAGGGCACGCTCAAGTCTGCGTACGCTCAGGCTAGGGCACGCTCAAGTATGCGTACGCAAGAGACACGCTTCCAACAGGAAGCGTACCCAAGTCTGCGTACGCAAGAGACACGCTTCCAATAGGAAGCGTACCCAAGTCTGCGTACGCAAGAGACACGCTTCCAACAGGAAGCGTACCCAAGTCTGCGTACGCAAGAGACACGCTTCCAACAGGAAGCGTACCCAAGTCTGCGTATGCTGCGCTAAAGAGCGCGCACAGCTCAGTGGCGTAAGCTAAAAAGCTCGGCACACTGCTCACTATCTTCTCCAAACCAGCAAGAACTCCATGGTTAAACCCAAAGCTTCAAAGTTCATAACTTGGTCAAAACAAGTCCAAATCCAACTTTTCAAAGGTCAAAATTCGGTAGAAGAAAATTTCCCACCACATGGAACCATCAAAATTTGAAAACAAAGAAGTTTTATAGATCAAAACCACCAAATCCGAAAATAACTAATTTCTAGATCTACAAGATTTATAGCGTCAAAATAGAAAATGACAAGTTCTAATGTGTCTTAAAAACTTGAGGAGAAGCTAATGGAACAATAAAATAGGCTCTCTTGTACAAGCAAGTTGCACTTGCCTATGGGTGTGGAGAGTTGGGTGGAGGAAGAAGAAGAAAAAATTAATGGAGGAAGTAATGAAGAGAGAGAGTGTTGGTAGAGTTTTTAATGAGGGTGGGATGTGGTGAGTTGAGGGTGGAGCATAGGCTAAGGTGTTCCAATACACATTAAACCAAACCAACCCAAACCAATTAAAACCGAGCCATGTCAAAACCCAAAATACGAGAAATACCGAATTTCCACAAGTTGAGAAAAATAAAAATACATGCCAAAAATCCAGAAACGAGTATAAATACGAAATACGGGAAATACGAAAAAATGAGGGTGACAATGTGCGTCAAGACTGGTATTTTTCTTTTCCTCCTCTGTATATCTGCTATGGGGTTTTTCAACTAAAACCCCATCAACATTTATACGAGGTGGCTTTTGATAGCCATCAATGAAAATAGACCATAAATCAAGGTCAAGTGATTTCAAGAAGAAAGTCATCCGTATTTTCCAATAGGTATAGTTCGTACCATCAAACAGTGGAGGTCTGTTTGTGGCCTGGCCTTCACTTGTGAATTTCACAGTTGTCATGTGTTGTGCTGTGATCTATATAACAATAAATTAAATAAATAAATAATTGCAATGTTACCTTGCTTTACCTGTAACACCCGCTTTGATACCAATTGTAGGAACGAAATCGTAAAGCATAATACTCTAGAGGGGGGTGAATAGAGTTGGCAGCGAAATATTGCTAATTAAAATATTAGCAGCAAGATCACAGAATAATAATCATAATTAAGTAATGTAAAGGCAGAGATAAGAAAGCAAACTCAAAGACAGCGATGTATACTGGTTTCCCTCTGTTGAGGACTAGTCCAGTCGGTAGAACTCTTGCTACCAGTTGAATCCACTATTGGCAAAACCGCAAGTTTTCTTTCGAAGTCCTTGCAACTTCTACAACGCGAGCTTTGATACGAAGAACTCGTCCAACTTCAAATATGAAGAGGTATTCTTCAATCAAGCCTTCTGATTACAATCTTCCAGAAACTTCTAGACCGTACCACATTAGCAAATCGACTAGAGGATGGTAATTGGCTTGGGATCTGAAATTTAAAGCTCAAGAAAACTCTTTGGAAGATTGAAAGCTTTAGATAGAGAGAAGATTGAAAGTGAATGAGTGAGTTAAAATGATCAAAATTCTTCTCTATTTATAGGAGTTCCAAAGACAGAATTCTGGCAGAATTTGGACAGAATTCGGACAGAACTCTATGAGGAAATCTCGGTCAAATCCGCAACTGCAGGAGAACCAAGTTCAGAAGAATTCAAAAATCAAATGGCCACCAACCGAACTCTGGCCGAACTCTGGCCGAGTTCTGTCAGGGTTATGTTAGGTTTTAAAAATTAGTTTTTGATGATTTTTAAAAACCTTTTTGAAAACCTTTTTGAAGCTTTTGTTTAAATGAATGTTTTTCAAAACAAAGGATATTTTAAAAGTATTTTGAAAATATTTTGGAATAGCCTATTTGCCAGTACGACTCGGTGTACAACGTATTCCTAGACTCAATAAAATAAAAAATACATTGCTTGAATAAATACAGACTCGAACAGGCAAACATAGCTTCGGTCTTGAACTGTGTAGATAGATGTTCTTGTTCATGTCTAAGAGTCCGATACATCTTGACTAGCTTCATATATCGAGACAGAGTTTGATCAATTATTAAAATCAGTTTGACCATATGACCAATGGGCCAACAATTTATGCGTCTAGAGTTCTATATTAAAACAGAACTCTCAACTCGATTTACCAAGTGTGAGGCAGAGGATCCAACATTTGAATTCTTAGCATCGTAGTGTTTTCTTCTGCCAAAATTCAAAAGTTGTACATTATTTTTGACCATATTGGAGTGAAGGGCTCTGTTACAAGTGTTAGCTTTATTTACAGATGCATGATTAGAATGCGCCTTCTTGGTGTTCTTGTTCCCGTGAGAAGCACAAGGCTTAGTTGATGGCCCATTGATAGAGCCTCTTCTAGACGCATGGTATGTCATAAGCATCTGAACAGTAGGAATATCCTTAGACAGTGTTGTGGCTGATAATGGTCCATGCGCCTCCGAACTGTCAATCAGGCCCACAGTGGCTAGGTTTTCCCTTTGCCATCAGAGGCGTTAAAAAAAGTATGGAAAGACTTCGAGATCCAAGCCTTATGAACACACTTGAACTTCTGCCTCTTGGTCGTCGAAATAGTCTTTGTCCGACATCATCCCTTCATATGCTTGTTGGTCTAACTACACAACCAATATTTTTTCAACTGAACCTAGCTTGGTCAAATCGGATTGCTCTACCACTTTTTCGTTGGTGGAGACAGTCGTCCCTAATAGAGTCATCATTTTTGTTTCAACAAGAATCTTAAACAAGAATTCCAAGTACAATAAAAATATGGGGATTGGGGAAATGGAGATTAAGTCTACTTCGCCTTCTTTACTCCTTTGATGATCCGATGCAGTTGTTGTTGAAGTATGGTCGTTGATGAATTCTCTGTAGTAAGGGAAACTTTATCACTAAAAGCACTCTCTTTCTCTCTGAAAGTTCTTAGCAAAGATGCTGGAGTCTTTCCTTATGCGTGTGCTCTGTACCTGTGTGTGTATGTCCTTGTGCGAGGAAAAAACTATCCTCTATTTATATATTCTCTTCACGGGAATAGCCATGTGCGTATGTGCAAAAATATACTGTCTTCTGCCTTAGAGAAGCATGAAATTGATTAGGCGCATGAGCCATAGGGGATAGTGGGGATTAAACATGCTCGAGAATCATGTATAGCTTACCATGTGTTTTAAGACGTGATGCACGAAATACTGCCATGTCAGCACACGATTTGTTTGATGATGATCAACTATGCGTCAAATACTATTAGACACATAGCATTTGGTTGCTTACTACAAGAGGTAGCTTTTCTTTGAATAACTATGTGTCAGTCGATACTTGAACGCATAGGTTCTCCAATTGCTTACTTCAAAACACAAACCCGGATGTAGACACATATAATTGCTTCCTTCACAGCTGGCTAAGTATAATAATGGGGATGATTAAATCACTGAAATCTTCTTCATACTCTGTACACTACACACTGGCCGAAGTCTATCTTTTCATACAAGAGACAAAAATGGATCATGTGTATGAAAAGATCATGTGTCTTTCTGGCCTAACTTTGGACAATATGTCCTTCTAAAATTCTAAGTCTTTAGTTAATAATCATTCACTTAGAAATGTCATATTTTTAAGCACATGACATTTATGTGCCTCTTCTAGTTTTTTTTATGCTTCAACATACCTTCTATCACATATATGTGTACACATATATTTTACATACACACTCACAACATATACTTTCTTATACAACACAAACACACACTTGTACCGCACTGTCAAAATAGTGTAAGGCCATACATGGCCCTTCCTACTACTGTAAAGAGGAGGCCTTGCTTCCTGCCGGACTCTGTGTGCACATGCAAATGCATGTGTGCAGGAAGTTCTTGCGTAGGCAGGCTAACCTGCTGCCTGCAGAAAGCCCTAAATTACCCACTCCTATGCACACTTGTGCAAAGACAAAAGCACCAATCCCTCACCCTATTTTCTAGCAAGTACATACCCTTGCCTACATGAAATAGGCCAAGGCCCTGCCTATGATCAACTGCACTTGTAGTGCACCCCGGGCATATACCCTGTTGTGCAGACCCAAAATAGGTCTACGCAAGCTAAAACAAGCCCAGCTAGGGGTCTGCCTCCCCCTATTCACTGTAGTGTAGGCTCAAGCAGGCATTCTTGGTCTTGATGCCAGGAAGAAATCCCTAATACCGGTGTACTTGTGCACATGTCTTGACTAGTATATCTCCCAACTGCACATTACACTGCCTCTATCCCCCTTGACCTGTGTAAACCCTCACCTGCCTACTGCACAATGTTGTACAGTGCCAACAGCAGGTCACTCACCCTCTCATGACACTCTCTATTCACTTACACTCTATGCACACTCCATCACAATCATGCATACACACAACCTGTCACACACATTCCCTCTACCTATTCACTTACACAGGACACTTATACTTACTACACTCACCAACACCAACGCACATCCATCACTCTTAACCCTCACTCCCTCTTCACCTATTTACATCTATACATGGAAGACCCTTTTAGGCATATACTTTCTCATCTAGGATACTAGTCACACACACACACACACATACATACACACACACACACACACACATAACCTCATCTGTCACACACACACATTGCACACAGCAATTGTTGTTGCTGCAGCTGTTTCAGAATAGTAACAGTCTGCAGGTAACCATATTTCTGCTCTCACACACTCGCCTAAACCCATAATACCCCCATTACAGACCACACATACACATTAAGCACACACAAAAGAACACACACAAGTGCACTTGTGCACTACTTTCCATAGCATATAATCTATGTATAGGGTCCTACAACCCCTCCCTCTCAAGCACTGCTACTTGCCTACACCTATGGTGTATCCCCTGCCCCCTAAGGATCATGCCTGTGCAATAGGCGCACAGGTGTACACTGCTAAGGAGCTACTGCTCCTATGCTTCCTATAGCAGCAGGTAGTTACTGCTGCAAAAGATCGCAGGAAGCCCCCCACTCTTCTCTACTCATAGGAACATTTACACAAACACCTATGCATATATCACCTATAGGCACATTGCCTACTATCACACACATAACATGTGTATGTAAATGCACTCTTCTTGTCCTGTTGTTTTCTCCCTACCTGTGACACTAACACACATACTTATGACACCCTCGACACAACACGCTTGTATATATGTGTATTTATAAATACACACACATACCTGCACAAAGCTGCCCATATCTCACATTTTCTGTCTACCCTTTCATCTCTCACTAATCACTACCTATCCATGTACTACCAATTATCAAATTAACTAACACACTCTCAAGATACCTCTTGCACAAATTTAACTAATATATTAATCTCCACACAACACACACACACACACACACAAACACACACACACACACACACACACACACACACACACACATATATACACATAAACATTTATTTATATATATAGTAACTTACCATGAATACCTAATTATGTGTACAAAATTGAATAGAGCTAAATTACACCAATAGGCATTCTAACAAACACATGGGGGTGCACACTAGCGATATGATAGGATAAGCTCATGATACACACCCCAAACCTATCCAAAACTAATCCAAAGCCTACCAACAAGTTCTAAATGATAAATAGTGTTAAAACTAAGTGTTAGCAGTGTCACTACCATATTCTAGAATATGGGTATTTTGGTAATTTGTAAAATTTGATTATTTTAGATATCATTAATTAATGAATTGTGTTAGTGATAATGTTTTGGTTTAACCTTAGAACCACATTAATTAGATGTTAGTCATGGCCAAAGAAGACTTAGTGATATTGGACAACCTTAGATTCATTTCTATTTTAGTTAGTTAGCTTCAAATCTAACTAAGGAATTAATTAGAAATTGCCAAAAACAATAAGTTATAATGGGCCTTTCCTTAAAGGGCTTGACATAACAAATAGGAAGGCCTTTTAGGCATTGTACCTATCCTAAACCCCAGCCCACATACTTGGCCGGCCATAGTAGGCTCCTCATTGCTATTAATAGTAAACATTCCTCCTTCTTTCCTCTTTCATTGAAACCCTAACCCTAAATTAGTTGTTCTTCCCCAAATTTCCTCCATCTTCCAAATTAAGTCCAAATTCCCTCAAACCAATTGCAATCTCTTATCCTTTAAGAGGAGAAGCCTCTATTGGCTAGCTTGGGAGCATTTAGAGTAATTTGGCCCTTGGAGCAGGGAGGAGATCTAAATCTAGGATTTGTTCATGGTAAGAGCCCTCTAAACCCTCTAATTTCTCTTTCATTAGTGAAGATGCATTCATTTAGGACCCTCATTACTTTAGGTATGCCTTGGGTCATGTTTGGATCCATTTAGGGTGCGTATCAAGGGCGTATCGCACCGTATCAAATACGCACACCAAATGTTTGATGAAATGACCATTAGAGCATTGATGGCCTAATTTTAGTTTTTAGATGTCGATATGGATTTGTTTTGCCATGTTATATATATATATATATATATATATATATATATATATATATATATATATATATATATATATAAATATAAAAAAAAATATTATGTTAGTCTAAAAATTTGGATATGATTTGAGAAGGTTTTGGGGATGTACCATTGGATTGGGGGTTATAATATATAGTGTATGTCCTGTTCTGTGTTCTGAAAGTTCATGTGACCATCTATATTATCTGTTTTGTCCATTTCTCTTTGTTCAGTTAATATTTGTTCACTACAAAATGGGTACATTCATTTGGAATGTGCTGTCCTCACCCTTTAATCAAGTCCAGAATAATGATCCCTCCCATATAAAATGTAAAACCCCTAAATTTCGACTAATTATTTTTTTATTAATATTTGTACGAATTTAAAATTTTGTATTTTACGTCGCGTAGTCGTATTTTACGTCGCGCACGAAATCTTATTTTTGCTCGACGAGTGCGAAGATGTGCGAGAGTACATATTTTAGAAAAATATTTTATGTATTATTTTATAGTTTCAAATAATATAATAAATAGTTTTGCTATCATTTCTAACTTGTAAAAGTTATTAATAATAAATAATATTTTCGTATACTAGAAAAGCATAATTATGTAAAGAATATTTTTGCATACATATATATCGTAATTATTTATTGGTCTATCTTAAATAAAATTTTAATTTTCGAGATTTATTAATATTAATATTTTATTATTCAAAAAGATATTTAAAAATATTTATTATTTTCAAAATTATTATTATTGGTATTTTGAAAAATATATTTGGAAGTTATTTTGGCCATTTAAATCATGATTTAATTTTTGGATTTATTTAAATAGATATCCATATTAGAATTTGATTTATTGATTTGATTTAACAGAAATTTAAATTGATTTAAATTAGATATTTAATTTGAAATTAGATTTGGATATAGATTTGATTTGGATTTGATTGCTTTCAAACTAAATTAGGATATATCTAAATTGGGTTTTAAATATCTAAATCCTAATCTTAATGGGAATTCCCACATCCTATGAATAGGCAGGTACTCCTCTATTGTTCTTCACAAGCCATAATTACTCCACAAAATTTCTACAAGTGCAGTGCCTCGTGTCCGTGTTCCACGTCCCAAATTCTTATTCCATCCATTACAAATACATTTATTTTTCGTGTCGACAACTCCGACACGATTCATCCAAACCCAATTCCTACTCTAGCAATCCTAACCCTAACCCTAGCCGTAGTAAAGCTGCCTCCTCGGCCTTGGCCGTCTCCTCCACGCTCACCCCCTTCTGTCTGACCCGACCAGCCGAGCCACCCGGCAAAACCACACAACCGAGCCCCGCCTACTCCACCGTTTTCTGCCCTCCTCGTCTCCAGCTTGTACACCACCCGACACCGTCCCAATTAATCGGCCAACCTCAGCCTCGTACCACCGCGGCATCAGCCCTTCACCCGACCGCCACACCTCCTAGAACTCACCACCACCATCCCAGACAAGCCTCCGTCGCAACTGATAACCACCACCTGGACCACCATCACCGGTGCCACTACGCCCGGTGCCACCCCGTCCCCAAGACCCAGCACTGCCACAAGGCAGAGCCACCCACACCGTCACCGTCGTCACGGCCATCTCGGTCGCCGACTTCGCCTACCCCACCGTTCGTCGCCACCACCCAAAAACTCCAGAAGGAAAAAGAAAAAAAAACCAATAAAAACAAACACCCCCGCCACCACAGCTTACCTCACCACCGACCGTGCCACTCCGCCGGAGCAATCGCCGCCCGACTTCGCTCCTCCGGCGTCCCCTCCGGCTCGCCGGCCACCCTCGCCGTCCGCCCCGACGAGCTTGGTCCGCCACCGTCATGGGGGTCTCCTTCCTCGTCGCGTCAGCCACCCATGGCGGCGAGCACGGCCAAACAGCCACCCTCCTCCACCTGGAAACCCTCGCCGCCGGCGAGATCCCTGAGCCTCCTCGACACCGTACCCCGTTGTCCGCCGCCCCCTCCGCGACTGCTCCGCCGCCCAGATCTAATTTCAGCCCTCCGTGAAACCCCTCTCCTCCGAACACCAACTCCCTCCGGCCCTTCGCCGTCGTTTCTCCGCCACCGATCCGTCGTCCCTCTTCGCTTCGTCCGCCGTAGCCTGAGAACCCCCGTGCGCGCCTTAGTCACCACGCCGGAGCCGCGCCCCCGGCGAGTTTCCTCCTTCTTATTCGTGCTTGCCCTAGCTCCGACCGCCGCTCGGAACAGCGCGACTCCACCGCACCGCCTGAGCTCGCTTCCAAACCGCCTCTCACTCTGCTCCTCTCTCTCCCTCTCCGTCCGGCTCAGCTCCCCACTCGATGGTTCTCTCGATTCTGCTGCTCTTCCTTTTTGGTACGTTGCTTCTTCTTCTCTAGGAAGGGAAGAGCAGGGCTCAAGGGGTTTTCTCTCTCCTAGTACTTTAAAGGTTTCTTATATTATTACTTTGGGTTTTGGTGTTTCATTGAAATGGTGTGTTCGTTTTCTTTCCTTTCTGTATTAACTATGGCATCAGTACATCTACTTTAGAACTTATAAGTATTTTATTTTATCATTATCTAGTACTATTATTACTATTAATTATTTTGTTTATTTTTGAGTTTGCTTAAGTCTGTTGGGTCAATTAGTTTCTTTTATTATTATTATTATTATTATTATTATTATTATTATTATTATTATTATTATTATTTTGGGTGTTCTATTTGATAAATATATAGGTATAACTCATAAACAGGTATTGTAATATTTTGCCATTGTTAAAATAATAGTAATATTTTTGGTAAATTTTATAAAATAATTATAGTAATATATTTGTGAAAAATGTTATTACAAGTTATTTCAATTATTGCTCTTTGAACTATAAAATTTCTATCTTGCAAATTTTAGCTTTAATCTAAAAATATTTATAACTAACAAAAATATAGATTTCTACCTAAAAATAGTAATTTGACAAACTTGGAGTTTTAGATTAAATTGATATTATTTTCAAGTAGGTACTTTATCTAAAATTTATGTACTAATAAAATCTAGTTTTCGAATATTATAAATAATTTCTAAAAATAGAATATATATTATTCCTTCGATTATCTCTCGGTCCAAGACTAAGTCCATTATACCTATCCTCCTACCAATTCTGTCATTTCTCCTACCAACCCTAACTAAATTGACCCTTCTGGACCCAATGGAACTGTCCGTGCCACCATCCGAGGTCACCTTGTATAGTTGTTGCACCAAAGTTGCAGATCGTGCCACCTTGATCATCGCAGCACACCGGGCGCCCTACCAGGCAAGACACCTTGCCATTAGCTGTTTAATTATTTTAGCTCATATTTCATGCATTACTTATTTTTTTATGCAAAATAAACTGTGATACATGGCATAACTGTTCATTTATATTTTCTGCTATGTATTATTTTTCTTACAAATTAAACCTAGATTTAAGGGACCACCATGTGTGTTGCATTCATTGGCCTTGACACGTTGTAACACGATGTTGTGTGTCGCATGTAGAACACGAAAGTACGTGATTGGCTGGCCACCAGTACGTACAAGCCGTGCGATAGGAATAACCGCTAATAGAAGTTGCATGCTAGTTTGACTTAGCGGTTATAGTGGTTTGTGTTGTGGATACAACACAGTAGGCATTGGACGGGGAGGACAATTCCTTAGCGTATGGGCTTCGATGCACTTCCCTTGTGACCCGGACTCTCCGCTGGAGATACGGGGTTGATGACCCATGATTACTGACGGCCACTGACGATTCTGCGAAACGTCATGCTCTTCCTGATGGGGCCTCTGGTGCCTAAGGGGGACTACGCCGATCCTATTCAGCCAGGGCCCATGCGTAGAAAGGATTATTCTTAACAATATTTCACTTAGAATGGTAGGCTACCCTATCCGTTAGGTACGAGTACTTTTGGTTTGGGTACTTGTATCTGATCATGGCTTGGAACAATAACTTGTCGCAGATTAGTTCGTCACATCTTGTCCTTGTTTGGTTGTAGGTGTGACTTACTACTTCGATGAGAAGGTATTGAACCTTGTTGGGGTCCGGATACTATATCGAATTCTTAGCATGGAAAGATACGTCGCCGTGAATTAGTTTACCATCTCCTGTCCTTGTTTGGTTGGGGGGATGGTACGCTCGTTCAGTAGGTGCGTATTGGACCATGTTATAAATTCGATTCACTTATTTATTGAGCAATATTTATTCAGTTTATATGGCATGCTATTATGTGTCTTGTTACGTCCCTCTGAGGACCTGGTTGTCTTGCCAGGTGTGTGCTATTGTCTTTCGCAGGTGCTCTAGCTTTAGTTGTGCTCATCGCTGTTCTTCGAGGATGATTGCACTTGGATTGTCTTCGCTTCGCTCGCCAAAGTTATTCTTTATCATGTATTTTTCCTTATCTTGTTGGTAGTAGATTTGTCTCCGCCCAACATATTGTATCAAGACAATTCATTTTCATTATATGATCTTTTATTCATTTATTCTGTGTGGATGAGATTAGTTATGGTTCTACTGCATTTTACAGCTTATGTATTTATACGAAGCTTCCATATATTGGAGTATACTTCGTATGAATACAGCTGGCATGTCTACGTTCCTAGTCCTACGTATTTTGGGACTGGGGCGTTGCATAAAATGCATTACTGTTCAGTCTTTAGGCCCTGTCCCTATTAATATTTATTTATCACTGTTCTGTTAATGGAAGGACAGGGGATACTCTTAGTGTTTAATTACTTAGTTTAGGTTCAGTCTAAGCCTTTTGCCCTATCCTACAGATTTGTGGTATCAATTCCCCTTACCTGGGGATGCATCTTTGAGTATCTGACCCATGACTAATATTTGTATATTCAGAACCTCTTGTATTTTGTTTCAGTTGGTAACTGAGATACAGAGGAGGGAGGCTCAAGTACGTGATACAAACTTTATTGATTCAGTCCCCCTACAAATATCTAGATCTTCATGGAGCTTTTGCAACGTGAGTTATCATCCAGTCCCAGGTTTGAGAATGAACTAATACTTTATGTCCACTTCACTTTTCCCTTTGTTCAGAACCACCCCTTTTCATTCCTATTTGTAAGTGAGTGTAAGTTCAGAGTTTGGTTCAGATATGAGTTAATTATCATGGTTGTAATATAGCAATTGCTAGATCATTCTCATCAGCCCCTATATTCATATGCTCCTATGTAGGCTATTTTATGTTCACTGTATATGTAGTTCTATCCATCTTAATTTTTTATTTACTGCTTATATATATCAGACCCTACATTGCTTTTGTTCAGTCTCCAGAACCTCTCACTAATTATTTCCTTGTTATGTGGGTTCAGACCCTAAAGGACCATTTATTCAGATCTCCATATTATGGAGTACTGTCCTACATACTCATAGTGTATTTGAGTTCAGATATATGTTTTGGATGTCCAACCTTGGTTGTTCCCTTTGAATAGAACCCTAAGTCCAATCTTTATTTGTCCCATATTCCATTATGTTGCCCTGCATCAAATTGATGTCCAAATTATCCAAAACTAAGCATTCCATTAGTGTCCTTGTTTAGTTATTTCAAAGTAGGGAGTATGGCCATTAGTCCATATTTATTTCCTATATTGAATGCTCATTCAGTATATGAACGTGATATCAGATCCTTGAGTATTTTCCTTTCATCAGTTATTGTCAGTCTGAAACCTTTTCTTTCATGTTGGTTCAGTCCTTACTAAATTGTTTAGTCCCTTTACCTTAGCTATTAGCCATACAAGCCTTTTCTTTCTTTCAAATTATCTGACCATCCCTGCATTACTTTGCATGTCCATTTTAGATTTAGTTATGTCCCCTGCATTCATACATGTCGTGTCCTTAACCTCTGTTGTATCAATTTCATACACATTTAAAGCTTAGTCCAGAATACCAATCCCCCATATTCTCATATCTCACTGATACCATAGAGTGTTAGTTTTCACCCTTCAGATTTGTTAAGAACAGTGGGGTTTCACCTATATTTTCAGTTCAGTCAATGAACTTTTAGTTCAGTCCTATTGGGCAGTTCCCACCTATACTCATTTTTGTCATATATATATATATATATATATATATATATTTTTGTCCTTAACCACACATATATATATATATATATATATATATATATATATATTTTGTCATATATATATATATATATATATATATGTTTAGGATAAGGTTTTTGTACCACATTACTTAGCACACTTAAATATTCTACTAGCCAAAACCCTATATTAGGCTAGAACAAACCAAGTTTGACCAATAGTAGATTATTTGACTAGTATTGACCTAAATTTATTTTACTGGCCTAGAAATGGCCAAGCAGCATGCTTATAACACTATTGTTTAATTTAGAACACTTAGTAACCTGTAATTCTCATCATATGTCTCTGTGACTCCAATTCGGACACCGATACACACCCGTTGCTTAGGATATCAGGAGAGTATATTCTCTGATTATTTTTATCATAATAGTATCTATATTTTCGGCTCTAGACTACTTTACATGATGCTGACACATTGTTATCACAGACCAGTACTATACGGATCTTGTCATGAGATGTTATCCCCTTATCGGGTGTATCGGGTATTTCATGTTCATGTATTTTATCATGTACACATGTACTCCTTGTATTCGTGTTATTCATGTACTCTCGTGTGCTCTTATGTACTCTTATGTTCTCACATGTGCTTCATGTATAAACAACAATCATGTACGTAAAGTGTCTTGATCGGATCCTTGTGTATTGATCGGGACGGAGGAGTACAAGTGGTTATGTGATTAAATTCCTATAGTATAATCATGTATATGTCGATTATGCCTTCACGTATAATCGAGTTACCGTAGAATAATCATGTTCAACCTAAACCAATCACATAACCATCTTGTGCTCTGAAACACTTATATTTATTACAATTCATAGATTCTCTTTTCTATTTTCCTGTACTCGTTTTACTTATCTATATCTCATGTATTCCTGTACTTCCTTTACAATACGTCATATATTATATTCTATTGCTAGTTCAATATTTCCTACCATGCATTGAAACTGCTTTCAGAGCTATGTATTCGTTCCAATCCTGACTAGATATGTTGATAAATTTTTATAGAGAACTTGGCAGACTTCTGCACCACTAACTATGGCGCAGACCTAGATGACATTGCGACTTGGATCATCAGGAGGATCCAGCTAGCCTAGAAGAGACACTCGTAATTCCTAGATTAGATTGTTACGATATTTATTTGGATTTGTCTCCAACTGACTGTTGTTATATTATTATTTCATACTATGTGTATGGTGTTGATAACACTTAAACTTATTTCTATTTTTGGATTGTATCGTACTTTGTTATTTCCTATCTATTCTATATCGTGCTGTTATCCATCTTTAGTATATTGTGATTGAGATGTAACTTCTGAGATTGTCCTCCGATTATAGAGATATATTGGACAGTTACATTATATTATGTTAGATGTTGTTGAGACCTAGGACATCGTTCTACCGCCGACACTACAGCGTAGGCTGGACGTACCAACGGTCTCGTATTCTTAGAACCTGAGGACTGTCGTTCTACCACCGACACTGCTCAGTATTGATTTCTTTGTTTGATCTGTCTTTAGGATGACGGAGACTAGATCACATCGCTCCGGTCCAGTGGATACTACCGAGAGGTCTGTCACCTCTCGTCCGATTCAGCAGGACGCTAGGATCGCAACACCTCTCACTGTTTGCCATGACAAAAGCTTATACAAACTTTTTGTATATTAAATGTGTAAAAGAGTACAATCGATTCCTAAACATGAGATCTAAGTAGAAAAATTTTGGAGAAGTGTGACGGGATCGAGCACTGCAGCAGCTCCTTTACTCCGTTGATGATCTGATGACGAGTTAAACTTGCTCTAACTTTCTGGTGATTGTGATTGGAACTCTGGTTTCCAATTAAGAGGACACCAAATTTACTAAAGATTTCAAAGCCTCTTTATCAAAGGAAAACTCCTTCTATTTATAGGCGATCACATATATGATGTTCATAAGGATTGTACAGGAATGCAGCACGTGGAGACATAAGAGAATCTTGTGGATGTCTGGTGAGGGCTGTTGCAGAGCTGACACATGGTGGACGTTGGTATTCTCTTTATCAAGATCTTGGAGAGTTATCAACATAACTGAATAAACAACATATGGCGTACATTTAATATTGATTGGATGAACCCAAGTAGATTTTGTTCCTATCCCCGAAGTTAAATTTTGTCCTTATCTTAGGGGGTCATTGGTTTAAACAATCTGATTGGATATGGCCCTTGTCTATAGGAACAAACTCCGTCCTTATCTTTGGGAGTGGTGGTTTAAACAAACCGATAGGATATTACTCTAATCAACAGAATCAAAATTTGTTCTATCGTAAGAGCGATGGTTTAAACAAATCGAAAGGGGTAATATCTGAAATGATATTGGTACCCTACTTGCTATGTTGAACAATGCCACCTCATAGGACTGCACATCTATACGAGCTACACCTTTGGTGAGGCTTCGATGTTCCTGCGCTTTTGGGTAACGTGGAGACTATGTTTTGAAGACGAGAGAGTCACTACGCTTTAGGCGACGAGCAGACTATGCTTTAAAGATGATGAAGTCACTGTGCTTTGGGTCGACGAGTAGACTATGCTTCAAAGACGACAGAGTCACTGCGCTTTTGGGTAATGAGGAGCCTTTGTTTCGAAGACTACTAAGTTACCGTACTTTTGGGCGACGAGGAGACTACGTTTTGAATACAACTGAGTCACTGCGCTTTTGGGCGATGAGGAGACTATGTTTCAAGCAACGGAATTACTGTACTTTAGGGCGACGAGGAGACTTGTGCTTAAGGCAATCGAGTCACTACGCTTTTGGGTTGAAGCGAGGGAGCTGTACTTCTGAGCTGAACCAAAGTGGTTGCGCTTCTGAGTGTGAAGGAGCTAGTTTTGTCGAAGTCATAAGAGTAATTACTACTCTTTTAACGGATGAGTCAATCGTCCTCTTCTTTAGTTTCTGCCGTCATTTGGAGAATTCAAGAATATTGTGGCCTAGGATTCAGTCAAATGAACCTGTTAAATGAGATTCATTGTGTTGAATCCTAGTTTCATCCTATTAATTTTGGAGTCTTTGACTAAGGGCCATGTGGCATGTGCGTTGGAGCGCACATAGCTTATATAAAGGGAAGCATTTCTGAGGAGTTACGTACACTGTCTCTTAGCATTTCCACCTTCATGCTCAATCCTGACTTGGCTTCAAACGACCGTTGGCCTTGTACAAGTCGACTGTTGGTTGTGGATCGCTTCGTTCAAAGGAGCTATATCCTTGTAGAAGAACTACTACTGGATCTTGAGATGCACTTGAGTGTCTGGCATAAGAAGTTTAAAATTTATCAACATCTTGGATGTCTTCAAGGTCCAAGCTATCGGGTTTGGATTTATTGCCAACCCAAAGCACCACAAGTTGTGCTCTGACCTGCTCAAGAGGGGCAGTAGAGTGGCGAACAGGAGCTACATTCTTGTTTGGGCCTATAACGGCTTTATTAGCCATATTAGAGTTCCTCCACGTCTTGCTAGGAAGTGGTTTACTCTGACGAGGAAGTGATTCGCTTTGACGAGATGCGCGTCTGGGGGGCTGCATACTTTCTGAAGATTGCCCACTTGTAGACTTTAGTTGTTTTAGTCTTTATATGTAATCATGAAGAATCTGTAATAGATCTTTGTAAACATAATTTTAATAAAAAATTAACGTCTGTTATGACGTTTGTTTGTTGTCTGCGCTTTTGGATACCTGCACTTTTACGAGGATGTATGCAACGACTGTTTAACCCCTGCGCTTTTGTCACAGCTGCACTTTTTTCATGCTTCAAGACACCCTTCAAAGTGTTTCAAACTTGAGTCAAGCTCGAAACACTTTGAACAGAAGCATGACACCTGTCCTTTGTAAACAAATGTCCAGCATGCTTGCTGACAGGCTGTCATCACATTTAGCCTTCCACATTAAATGTATTGAGTCGTCGTTTCATTAAAAGTTGATCATAACTCCTCGTTTCTAGGGAACGGTCATCATGATCTCTACTCTTAATTCCCACGTCATCCGAATAGTCTCTTCGAGCATGAAGGGTTTTGTCTTCTTTTGCTTACGTGGATGTACCCTATAAGTAGGGGTTGCTCGGAGAGAGAAAAGCTTTCTTTCTTTTTTCCTTCCAACAGAAGCTTTTCGTCAGAGCTTTCTTCTTCCTTACAACCCTAGCTTTCCCGCCATGGCTCCCAAGAAATCGAGAACCACAAAAGCTCCTAAAGCGGCTACAGTGAGCATGAAGAAGGCTTGAGGAAAGCGGCCAGCTTCAGAGGCCGTCGATGTTGATGACTCTCCGGTCGTCGGTGTCATAACTCATAGCGACGTGCGGCTGCCTATCGTAAGTAATAAACTTTGATCCTCCATTTTGCTGATATACATGATTGTCTACTCCTCGGAGTATCATCTCGTAGATTTGCTGAAGCTTCTCTTGCCGATGTGCATGGACACTTGCTCTTCGGTGGAGTGTCTGTAGATGTGCTGAAGCTCTTTCCAACTGATGCACATGGTTGTAACTTTAATAAAATAACGACTGCAAGATGAGCTACAGTTTTTGCTGATGCGCAAGCTCATTATGAAATGCCTGCACGGAAGCTCTATCGCTGAAACCTAGTTCTGTTAAGTAGTATCTGCGAAGAAGCATCCTTGCTGAAGCGCAGTGTTACGAAGAAGTACCTGTGCGGATGCTAGCTTGCTGAAATACAGTATTACTAGGTAGTACCCTCACGGATATTTGTTTCACTCAAACATATCTCAGACTTCTGTTCTCGTTTTGTGTAGTTTCTGTGACCACCTCCTTATTCAATATGGTTCTCTACAACTTCTCCTTCTGCAAGCTAGGGACAAACGTCAACCAGGAGCTCGTCGAGCCAGCTAGGAGGTTGATCGCCGAAGATCAACCAGAAGGGAGACTGGATCAGATACATGAGCTGCGTCCGAGTTATTTTTGTCGTATGTTAGATCAGGGTAGGCTGACGCCCTCTCTTGACGCCGGCACGGAGATGTTAAAGCCTCAGTTTCTTTTTGGCAACTAGTTGGCTTTAAAGGAGATGAACCCCCTTGTACTCAAGATAGCTTGGTACTTTGAGAACAATGGCCTTCCTTTATATGTTCCGACGATCGACCGACACCTACCGCTGTCCGTCTTTTCCTGTTTTGTCAAAATACGGTGTATGGAGTAGAATCTGACTCGTAGTCAACGGGGTATAATCATGAGCCGCTTCATAGTAAACAAGAGTTCAAAGGAGAGGGATTCTTTTACGTACGCTCGGGGCGGTGCATTCTATACCTTGCGGGTGCTGCTCCCTGTTCATAGGTTAAGCGATCTTACTGCAGATACGCATCCATTCGGGGCTTCTATCTTTGCCAACAGAATACTGGTGGCCGGTTGTACATACCCGACAGACTCCTACCAGGTCGAGGGCTGGGTTCACTCTGACAAAAAGTGGGGTGACTTAACCCGGTGGGTATTGAGCACATTTAAGGAGGATCTGAGTGTTACTGGCTTACGTGGTGCCATAAAGGCTACTGAGCATGGAATTTCCATCAACCAGTGTTTGTTCTTGGCTTTGCTAGAGTTGTACAATCACTACCCCTGGACTTTCTTGATGCCATGTGGATAGATGGGATTGGCTCTCCATGAGATATTCGCCATTTCAAAATTGCCTTGGGGTGAGCATCCGTATGAGGAGTATACCCCTGGCCAGGATAAGCTCATGGGGTTGGAAGGCAAGTATCCTGAGATGATGGCTGTGTACACGGAATTGCTTTGCCATCATCAAGTGTGTGTGCACGAGGACTCCTTAAAGGGTCAACCTTACTTTAATACATGGAAAAAGTACTTCTTTATGGAGGAATCGTTGGAGTCTGTAACGGTTCGCTTTACCACTAACCAGGCATATACCACTGTCGAGGTAGAGGGTATGATGGCGAAGACGAGCGTGTTAGCTCCCCTGTTGGAAGATGAGGGGAAGCCCACCTCCATAGTCCGTAGTCATTTCTGCCAAAACTTGACGGCCATGAGTTGGAAAGCAGCGTTAGATGTCTTTCTAATGATGTGGTTGAGGAAGGCTGTGGTGCCTGGAGGCTCTGGCTCCGTGGGGTAGCTCAATAGGAAGCTAATTAAATCGGTTGTAAGGTTGGCCTTGGGGCATTCTTTTGCTTTTCTTTCTGCCATAGTATGCAAGACTCTTCGAGGCCTTCGGGAGATCTTAAAAAAGATAATAGAGTATTGCGGGTGTGACAACAAATTTCTTCGAGTGGAGCTGCCCTACCAATTTTTGATTGCCTGGTTAGCGCTATATCACACTGGTTTAATTATTTTTGCCACCATACACGGTCATAAAGTGGGGGACGCAATCTTGCACAACTACCACAAGGTGAAGTGGGTTTATGATGGTATCCCTGCCTATAGACGGGCATTAAACTACTTGGATAGCTTTCAATAGGATTTCGCCTTTCTACGATGGCCATCAGCTAGGTGATTAGCTGCTTGACCGGGCTGGAGAAAGGGACGAGCTAACTACTGGTGTTTTTTGTTGGTTGTTATCCATTCGACCTTCACACCTGGTGTACCGGAGTTAGAACAAGGTATACCTGGAGCCCATCTGCTGAGCTACTTTGCGTGACAGTTTCGCTACAGCCGAACTATAATGAATAATTCGAACCCTTGTCTTGGCTATGATGGTAGCTTGTTGGATGGCGCCCACACGTGGGGTTACTACAATGCTAGATTTACTAGGGCAGCGTTTACAATCCCTGAGATGCATGGGGAGCCCCGTATCTTGTATTCTACTATAAAGTTTTATTGTTTGGTGAATAACATCTCATTGGGTTTTGACCGAGAGCAGAGTTTTATTATAGGCATGAAGTTTGAGAGGCCCCAACGGATGTCTCAAGAGTCCGAAACTGTAGGGGGTAGGTCTTCGGATGATTCCAGTACTTCTCGGGGGCGATGGGAGGATCCAGTGCCCCTGAATTCTGCGTCGAAATGCTGAGCTTCCCCAGCGGTGAACCCTCATTCTTCTAAGAAGATCAAATGAGTGGCACTCAAGCATCATGCTTCATTGTGGTAGAGTGTACCGCCTGTTGCATCGACTTCACATGTATATTTCAGTTTCCCTTTGATTTGAATTTTTACCCATGACTTTTCACTTATCTTTGCTTTACTGGTGTAGGCAAAGGAGAAGTCGGAGAGGTCAGAGGAGGATCGTCTTTCTGAGGAGGACCCAACAGCTGTAGCAGCTGCAAATGTTCGGCAACAGGTGGTTCCTTCGCCTGTCTTCTTTGATTATGAGACTCATCAATTTTTGGAGCTCATGGCTTCATATCAAGAAGCAGCTTCCATTGGTGGATCTGTAGTGATACCTGGGGTTGGCCCTGCATTTCCCGAAGGCATAGTTCAGGAACCTCGATTTGAGACGGGTTGTTTTGTTATTCCCTTTTTTCTTTTATACGTATTTAAAGTATACGTGTACGAATTTTTGACTTTTGTCGGGTGACCAGTATTTGACTTATCTTGCTTAGCCTAGTCTTAGTTTAATCTTGACTTGGGTCATTTTGATTTGGTTTGGTTCAACTTGGCTTAGTTTGTTTTGGGATGAAGAGGTTTGGTATTTATATCAAACTCCTCTCTCTCTCTCCTCCATTATTTTTCATTAACCTTCTTCTTCTCCAATACTCCTCCCACCTACCAAGCTCTAGGCAAGTGCAACTTGCTTCATGATGGATCTCAAGTTTCTTTGTTCCATTTTCTTCTTTACTTGATTCTAAGCCTCTTTAGGACTTGGCATTTTTGGTTTTATTTAACATATTTTTGTAGATCTAAGTTTTGATATTTTCTTGTTTTTCTTGGTTTTGACCTATTAAAACTTGGTATTTCCTAAAAAAAATAGTTGTCCCAGGCAATAGGAAATCTCGTTCTACCCAGTTTAGACCCTTGGAAGTCCCAATTCTGACTTATTTTTAGGAAGTTATGGCATTTTGAAGCTATGGGTTCCTTGAGCAACTCTCGGTCTGTTGGAGAAGATGAGCAGTCGCGTGCAAGCCACTTGGTGTCATTCCATATCAGTCGTACGTGCGCTATTTAGCGTTGCGCCTATCCGTGTGTGCCAATTTGTGTCGCACCTATCCGTGCGCGTCACTTGGTGTCGCACCTATCTGTGTGCTCCACCTGGTGTCGTACATATCAGTGCATACAACTTGGTGCCGCGTCTATCAGTGCGCACCACTTGGTGCTGTGCCATCTCTCCGTGCTCGCCACTTGGTGCCGTGCCACCCCTGGCCCAGTGCCACTTGGCCTGGCGCCACCTAACCCTACTTGGCGCCGCACGCCACCTGTTACTCTCACTTGCTAGTCGCCACTTGTCACCTTCCTGGCGCCACTTGACTAGGCGCCACCAGTCACCTCCCTGGCGCCACCTGACCAGCGCCACTTGGTTGCCTTGATACCCCCTTGACCTTACCCTCATGCATGTTCTTCTAGTTCTTATTGTAAATGCTTGTGATCTTGCATGTGTCTTGTACTTGGCCTAACTTAACTTGTTGAGCATGAGTATGACTTGCTAGTATTGATCTTGACTTGAATATGATAACATGACCCCGTGTCGACATGACATCATAGTGGCCCGTTGGGGCGCACTTTTGACAAGTGACAAGTAAACTTGATATGACATGTATAAACTTGATAGTGGTCCGTCGAGGCACACTCCTAACAAGCACTCTCGATATGACAAGTAAACCTAACATGACAAGTAAACCTGACATGACATGTGTACTCTTCATCGCTATTGCGGCAGCTATCCTGACTTGCTAGTACAACTCTTGTCTTGACACCGTGGTTTATTTTCTTAATTTTGCCTATACAAGCTACCTGTCTCATCTTACATCATGTCTAGGACATAGATTTTTAGTTACCACGGTCAGGGATTCATAATGAATCTGACTAGGTTAATGACTAGATTGATCAAGTAGTTCATATAGAGAGATTTTTCAGTTACAGGTGATCATGTTATCCTGGCACACCTATGGCCTTGCAGCCTGCCGATGATTAGGGAACATTTCCATCACACAGTCATGTGTTGCACTTCTTGAATCGTAAGCACTAAAGTACACCAGTAATCTTGATAACTCTTGTAACACTTGTAACCCTTGCCTGGATAAACTTGATAGTCTGCAGGGCTTGTGACTGCGGGAACATCTCAATTGCATCTTTATAGTAATTAGGCCTGTGATAACCCTAGTTAGCTAATGCTAGCAATTCGTAGGACTTGATTGGCCGTGTCTGATTGATTGTCTCATGATTAACATGGGAATTATATTCTACCATTTGTTTCTCAAATGCAAGCTAGCATGCCCCTTTAACTTGTCTTTCATGTTATTTAATTATATTCTTTTATCATTTCATCTGGTTATTATATGCTAGTTTTAGTTCCTAAGTGGAGACTTCCTTGTGGCACTTGCTCTTTCTCGGTTCTGACCCAGCTGGTTTTCTATGGCTAGATTTTGGAGAAGCACCCGAGTATCTACCTGCTTTCCAGCCAGATGGTGAATACCAGACGTAATCCCGGCAACGAGTGTGTTTTCTTATTTTTCTCTCCCACTCTATTATAAATTATTCTTTTGAGGCGTTTAGCCATCGAGCAAGTGTTAGCTCGCATTGAAACTTAACTCTTGCAAGTCTTCACATTTTTTATGACTAACATCATGATCATCTGAATATGTAATGTTTGGGACGCCTTACTTTGTATGTCTGATGATCTAATATCTTGTAACAATTATTTGCTTGCTTGAGATTGAGACACTAGGCTTGTTCTTGACCATAAGAGACTGTTGGCTTGTAGATAAACCCTCATACATCTAGACAGCCGTAACCCTATTGCGAGGTTGGTTGTACTTCAATGTACGTAACTGGCTGTGTCTGTCACCCGCTCTCTAGTATTCTGGTTCTGGGGCATGACACGTTTTAAGTCGTGGCCCATGGAGGTCTTGTAAATCAAGATGTGTGAGGGTTTTAATGAATAGATGTCACAATCAGCATTCGTCCTTCATCTCTACTCGTGATTTCTAATCTTCCTAATTCTTGACCTGATAAATGCTTATATTATTGATCTATCTTGGACCTTCCTTATTGTTCTCCATGTTACTCTTCAGTGGCATTGTTTCGGGTCCTATCGATCAGCCGGGTGGAGTACCTCTAATGAACCAGCAGCAACCTAGGGACCAAGCCCAGCACACTGGAGCAGCATCCCGAGTCATGCATTCCGGGGATCCAGAGCCACCAGTTCAACCAGCCCTCCTGCGGAGCCTGACAATAGATTTTCGATGGGACTCATCCGGGACTTGCTTGCATCACAAGACCATCGGGGCGATGTCTTTCCGCAGATAGTATAAGATGCTATGGGTAGAGTTGGCTATCAAGGGAACAATTCGGTTAATAGCTTCAAGCACCTGAACCCTCCTTTCTTTGACGGCTGTGAAGATGCTATTGTTGACGATGCTTGGCTACAAGATATAGAAATTATTCTGGAGGCAGCTCGAATTCCAGAGGAAGCGAAGGTGACCATTATGCACCTACAGTTATTGGACTTAGCCCACAGCTGGTGGACGATGCTAGCAGTTGGTTTGGTGATGCCTGTCTTGTGGGCAGTATTCAGTGACAAGTTCCAGATGAAGTATTTTGATGCAGTAGCTCGGTATGATTTGCAGACCAGATTTAGCAATCTAAAGCAGATGGGGAGGACAGTCGATGGATATGCGGCCAAGTTTTTGAGGCTTAGTCGGTTTGCTCCCACCTTAGTGGCGACCAAATTCGACCGAGCGCAGTGATTCCAGCAGGGACTCCATCTTGAGATAATTCTAACGGTGGAGCAGTTTGAGCACCAGACATTTGATACTATTTTGCGAGCAGCTAGGAGGCATGAATTACCTCCCAGAGGATAGTAGATCAAATTGGAGGAAGAAAGTGGTATCATGGTCAGTTATCTTAGTTGTCAGCACCACCCCCGACAGCTAGGGCTTTGACCATTGGAGCTCCCAGGAGGGCGACCAAAGTTTCGTCGGTTCAGCACTCGACTCTAATATATCCTCAACAGCAGAAGCAGAAGCAATCTCCCGCAATCGGCTGCTCTCATTGTTGGAATCCTGGGCACGTAGTTTTAGAGTGTCACAGGGCACAGGGCTTGTGCTTGGGTTGTAGGACACAGGGGTTGTGCTTGGCTTATTTAGCACCGGACCACATGATAGGGTCCTGTCTGTATAGAGCCAGTTCATCTTCATCAACCCTAACTAGTCCATCGGTTAGGGGTCCAACACCAGTGCAGCCGCAGTACCAGCCTCCGAGGCCATTGCCGTCTCAGGCACAAGCCTTCCAGCAGCAGAGGCCGCAGCAATATGCTCAGGCCCAAGCTCAGATTTAGAACAGGTAGAGAGGTCACCAACAAAGAGGACCAGCACTAAGGGGACAGGGTTAAGCTATGGCTCTGATCGTGGCAGAAGAATTGGCATCAGGTGAGGTGGCGGCAGCTACCATTTTTGTCAACTCTTTTCCAGTATCAGTATTATTTTATTCGGATGCGTCACATTCATTTATGTCTATACGATTCGTAATACGGATAGGACTGGATCCCGAGTCATTATCAGTAAGGCTTAATATACTTACTGGTAACGGTCTTGTGGAAGTAGATAAAGTCTTTATCTCGTGTCAAATCGTACTTAGCGGTAGAGAGTTTCCCGCTAGATTAATAGAATTTTCGATGGCCGACTATGATGTGGGCCTAGGAGTGGATTGGTTGAAGGATCAATACGCAAGAATAGACTGCCATATTGGCAAGGTTATTTTTGGTATTCCCGACGAAGAAGAGTTTTCCTTTTCCAAAGGCAAAGTAAAACCTTCTCCACCAATCTTGTGGATGTCAGTAGCAGAAACAGTTCAATTTTCCAGAATAGTCGAAGAATTTCCAAATGTATTTCACGAAGAGCTTTCAGGCATGTCTCCAGAGAGAGAGAGAGAGAGAGAGAGAGAGTTCACCATTGATTTGATTCCAAGGATGGCACCAATATCAGGGAGAGTCTACATAATGGCACCGTCAGAATTGGAGATCCTAGACAAGATGATTAAAGAACTCACAACCAAGGGATTCATTCATGCTAGTGGATAGCCTTGGGTAGCCCCGATGCTTCTTGTGAAAAATAAGGATAATGCGTCAAGATTATATGTTGATTATCGTACCTTGAATTCTATAACAATCAATAACAGATATCCCCAACCAAGGATAGATGACCTGTTCGATCAACTCAGTGGAGCAGCAGTATTCTCGAAGATTGATTTACGATCGGGTACCATCAAATCAGAGTGAGAGATCAAGACATCCTGAAGACGGCATTCAGATATAGATACGGGTATTGGAAGTTGCTCGTTATGCCATTCGGAGCGACCAATACGCCAGCAGTATTCATGGATCTCATGAATCGCATATTCATGCCTTATTTGGATCTGTTCGTGATAGTATTTATAGACGATATCTCGGTCTATAGCAAGAGTGAAGTAGAGCATGAGCAGCATCGCCGAGTAGTCCTTCAGACTCTGAGAGAGCACTAGTTGTACACGAAGTTCATTAAGTGCAAAATTTGGCTTGATCGCATTTCTTACTTAGGTCACATCATCACCAGAGATAGAGTGGAAGTGGGCCCCCAGAAGAGAGTGGCTATAATGACATGGCCAGTGCCCAGCATCGTCGTAGAAGTTTGCAGCTTTCTAGGATTGGCAGACTACTACCGGCGATTTGTATCAGACTTTTTTCGGATTTCAGCACCCATGATGCAGTTGACCCGCAAGGATGTGAAGTTTGCTTGGACAGTAGAGTGTCAGAGTTCATTTAAGAAGTTGAAACAAGGATTGATGACGGTACCCATTCTCACGCTTCCAGATGGGACTAGAGGATTATCAGTTTATTGTGACGCTTTTGGCAGAGGATTGGGATGCATCTTAATGCAGCATGGCAAGGTAGTAGTTTATGGACCACATCAGCTTCGTAATCATAAGTGGAATTACCTAATCCATGACTTAGAGTTAGCAGTAGTAGTTTTTGCACTTAAGATTTGGAGGCATTATTTGTATGGAGATCGGGTAAAAAAATTTATCGACCACAAGAGCCTTCAGTATGTGTTTACCTAGACGGATCTTAACACGCGTCAGAGAAGGTGGGTTGAGATATTGGTAGATTATGACATCAACCTACAGTATCATCCTGGGAAGGCCAACATAGTTACAGATGCGTTGAGTAGAAGAGCAGGAGTCTAACAGCACAGCTAGAGTTATTGGAAGATCTTCAGAAGATGGGTATAGGGATAGTTCTTCCTACCAATGTGGCATTGATGGCCAGTATACAAGTTTAGTCCAGCATAGTTGAAAGAATTAAGATAGCTCAATCAACGAATTCTAAGCTTCAGCGGCTTAGGACAGAACATGAGGCAAGATAGAGAGAAAAATTATGTATTCACGAAGGTGGCATGCTCCGAGATGGAAGGCGTCTTTGTCTACCCAGTAGTGACATCAGGCAAGAGATCATGACAGAGGCTCACAGTTCACAGTATTCAATTCATCATGCTGGGACAAAAATGTATCGTAATATCCGTCAGCATGTTTGGTCGAATGGCATGAAGAGGGAGATAGCTCGGTTTGTCTCTCGTTGTTTAGTTGCCAACAAGTTAAGGTTGAACATCAGAGACCAGCTGGACTTCCTCAACCTTAACCGATCCCAGAATAGAAATGGGAGCATATTGCCATGGATTTTGTAACTGGGTTACTTAAATCCCCAGCTTGAAGAGAAGCTATTTGGGTTATAGTTGACCTACTTACTAAGGTAGCTTATTTTCTCCCGTTCAGGATTGGTCAATCGACAGATCAGCTAGCAGAGGTGTACCTCAGGCAGATAGTCAGGTTGTATGGAGTGCTAGTCAGTATCATGTTAGATAGAGATTCAAAATTTATATCACACTTTTGGCGGAGTCTTCAAAAGAGTTTGGAAACTCATCTTAAGTTTACTTCAGCTTATCATCCACAGACAGATGGTCAGTCGATGCGCAGAATTCAAACTCTTGAAGATATGTTGTGATTCTATACACTTGACTTCGGTGGTTCGTGGAAAGATCACCTACAACTAGTGGAGTTCTCCTACAATAACAGTTTTCACGCCAGTATCCAGATAGCACCATTTGAGGCACTCTATGGTAGATAGTGCAGATCACCTTTAGCCTAGGATGATGTAGGCGAGAGGTAGATACTTGGTCTAGAAATGGTTACGCAGACTATCGATGCTGTCAGACAAGTCAGAGATCATCTTCGAGTTGCACAAGATCATCAACGCCATTAGGCCGATTCTCATCGGTGTTCTCTTCAGTTTTCTATCGACGACCACGTAATCCTTAGGATCTTGCCCACCATTGGCGTCATTCGATTCGGCGTACGGGGAACGCTTAGTCCTAGGTATATAGGGCCGTTTGATATTTTTGAGCGAGTAGGTGATGTGTCCTATCGTCTCATTCTTCCGCCATCGTTACGTGAGGTACATGACGTGTTCCATATATCCCAATTATGGCGGTACATCCTGGATCCGAGTCATATCCTTGATCATTCAGAATTGGTTGTTGGTACCAACCTTTCTTATGAGGAAAGGCACGTATCCATATTGGACCGAAGGGAGAATGTACTCAAGAACAAAACTATTAGTTTAGTTTGTGTTGTTTAGGGTCATCACTCTTTGGTTGAGTCAACTTGGAAACATAAAGATGATATCCGATTGCGAAATCCACACATGTTTTACTCATAAGGTATAATGTCTTCCTTATGCCTTATGCTTTTACTTCCTTGCTTACATGAATGATTTTTTGATTGACTGCTAGTCATAGATTGCTTGTAATTAGTATAGCTTACCCCGTTACCTCTAGCCTCTTGATTAAATTCTGACGACGGAATTTTTTTAAGGTGGGTAGAGTTGTCACTCCTGTTTTCCGTTACACGTATTTTCAGTATACGTGTACGAAGTTCTGACTTTTGTCAGGTGACCCGTATTTTGACTTGTCTTGTTCGCCTAGTCTTAGTTTAATCTTGACTTGGGTTATTTTGATTTGGTTTGGATCAACTTGGCTTGGCTTGTGTCACTACCACTTTTTAGCCTTGAGGGTATTTTGGTCGTTTGTGCATTATTTGATTTTTATTTAAAAATTTTATTATTTAATAAATTGCTAATTGTCATGTTAGCCCTTAACCTAGTTTTGACCTAATCTAAGGGTTAGTAATTAATATAGAGGCTAAGTTAGAAGATGTTAACTTTATGGCTAAGTTAGAAATATCTAGACATTTAGTTAAGTTATATATTTTAGCTTGAGGTTTTAACATACCCATGGGCCTTTACTAAGGAACTTAGAAACTTACCAAGAGGGAAGCCTATAGCTACCTAATGAATCAAAACCCTAACCCTAATCCCTACATGGGCGGCCAAGAGAGGACACCCCCTATATAATATATCTTCATTAATGCTTGCCCCCATTCATTTCACATTAAGCCTTGTTTAGTGTTCTTCCCCAAATCTTTTCCATTCATCCAAATTACCCCCAAATTGAGCCTAACCCCTTGCTATTGAAAAAGGACTTGGATGCTAGCTAGCTAAGGTTTGTGAGCTCACTCGGCCATAACACTTGGAGGAGGACACCTTCCTTTAGAGTTATTCTTGAGATTTGTTCCTAATAGGTAAATGCCCTAAATCCTGTTTAATTTCTGTCTTCTTTCTATACATGCATCCATCTAGGTGTCCCCTAGCTGTAGGTGTAGTTTGGTAGGAAATGAAAATGGTTTGGTGTCCGTATCGGACACATATCAGTGGCTATGCCTAGGTGTTTGTCGAAATGTCTCCATGAAGTCTTTATTGTTGTTTTCAAAAACTAATTTTACAAAATTGTAGATCTATATGTATGTATCATTTTTCGTGAGGACTGAGCATAATTTTGTGTCGTGTCCATGTCTAAAATTGGCATGGACACGCAGCACGAGTAGTGTGTTTGGTGCCCTGCTGCTCGCGTGTCCTAACGGATACGACACGGCACCCCGACCCCTGAAATTTGGTGTGTGGGTGCGGGAAAACACTGACAGTACACACACGAAGTTTGAGGCAATCTCATTGAGTGGATCGAGAGAAATCTCAATCGTACTGATTTCTCACTGCACAGGCACTGTCGATTTTCTTCGACTGATACGTGAGTCGTGTCACGCACAGACACGACGATGACTCGTGTCAGGGTGCTAGACTCCTAGCCCTAGATCTCGTCTACACGTATACACGAGCACGAGGACACTGGGATAATGTGTCATATCCAAATCGTGTCGACCTGACTGTACGAGCCTGTCTGAACACAGGTCTTATACACCCTATTTTGTATGTTTTGGACACCTCGTGTCCACTTGTTTGGACACGTTTAGGCCCCTTGGATAGGAATGCATGTCTGTAAATCACTGTCACATATAAAATTAATGTTAATTTAGGTTTTCACTTATGTTTTGGGTTATTTGTATTCGAGTTACAAATCCTGATACTTAACATTATTCGAATGGAAATGTTAATATTTTAAAATTATATTAAAATGTTAATTATTATGTTTCAGTATGTATACATATCTAGGATGTATGCTTACATGATGGGTTCGACTGAGATATGGTTTTGATTCAATTTTAGGGTAATCGAACACTAGATACCCACATTACTGTGTAAGGCTGGCACTTTACACTAATTCCTGAGTTTGAGTTCAATACATTGTACATTGACATGTTGTTTGTGATGCTGGGTTTAGGTTATAGGTTTTCTGAGTTGGTGGGTTTCAACTTGGTAATATGCAAACTGTTGTGAACCTAGAAATAGGTTCAAAGGGATATTAATGATGTTGATGATTGATGGTGTTAATATACCTCCTGTAAAACCTAAGAATGTTGAATCAAATGCCATGTTAACACTACACCCTCACTACATACTGTTACACTCTCATTGACACAAAACTGAACCTATAACTTAGAGGCCCTTGCTTTGCACAACTGAACTCTCTTGTTGACACACACACACACTATCACGACTGCCCCAACCTTGTACACACATACCCACAACTGCCATGTGACACACAATTTACCATGCTGTTACACACACTTTTCTTTCTATGTATATAATGTAATGCATGAATGCATGAATAATGTAATATATGTAATATAAAGCATATATGTGATGTATAGATGTAATATAAGAATACATGTAATGTATATATGTATACATGTATTTAGGTATAGTATATAGACTTGTGTGGTTCATCTTGGCTTGGTAATGTGTTTGATTGCTATTATAGGCTTGGTTAGGCCTAGAATGACTTGTTAGACTAGGTTTAGACCTAGAATGTCTTAGTTAACCTAGTTTGACTAGTGTAATTGACTAGAGTTGACCAAGAGTTGACTTTAGTCTAGAATGACCTAGAAATCATATAGAATACATTGTAAAGTTCAATATTACCATTCTGGACATGTTGTGACCTGTGTTGCTCTAAATAGGACTAATCTACTCTATCTGGACATCTACACTTACCAGATAGTCAGGATATCAGGCGAGTACATTCTCTGACCATTTTATACTTGTTAGGATTTATATTTATGCTCTAGATTACTTTACTTGATGTTTTCATGTTGTTAACACGGATTGGTACTATATGGATCCTTTCATGAGACGTTATCCCCCTCGGGGGCATCGGAATACGTCATGTCATGTGCTTTTCATGTACATCATGTATTCATGTGCACTCTTGTGATTCATGTACTCTCATGTTGACAGCGCCCCTGATGTATACTTCATGTGCACCCATTTATGGTCCTCCATGTGAAATCATGTACAATAACATAACTTGTCTGGATCCTTGTGTATTGATTGGGGTACTGTAGAAGCATGGAAAAGAATAAAGAAAGGTTTATGCGGCCAAGGATCTCCATGCGGCTCAGAGAGCCCATGCAGCACAGGGGTCCATGCAGCTCACGCGTCTATGCGGCTCGGATAGACCCAGAGCCACGTGGCCTTCAACAGCTCTTTCCTTCGTATTTTGCTGCATTTAATGCCCTGACGGCTGACAGCTCTAACATATGACAGCTCTGACATAAAGGCGCAATAATGACTGACATAAAGGCGTATTTCTAGGGAAGAGGAGAAAATCTTTTCACAGCTGGCTGAATCCACCGAGTCCCGAGGCATGCGGCTGCTGTATTTATGCGGCCACCCACTTTATGCGGCCGCCCCCTTCATGCGGCCATCCATCTTCATGCGGCCGCATCCTTTATTCGGCCACCCGTCAGCATGCGGCTGCCTATCCTCATGCGGTGGCCCATCTTCATGCGGCTGTTCATCCCCATGCGGTTGCCTATCTTCATGCGGTCGTTCATCCTCATGCGGCTGCCCATCTTCATGCGGCTGTTCATCCCCATGCGGCTGCCTATCTTTATGCGGCCGTTCATCCTCATGCGGCCCACCCATTTGCGGCTCTGCTAAGATGACCCAATGGAGGACACGTGGCGCTTGTCACGACGATTGAGACACGTGGCAGTCTTATCTTCCTGGAATTATGGATGCTAACAAATCCTAGCAAAATCAGATTTGTTGCAATCAACATAATTGCCCAGATCAAGTCAAATCGAACAAATTAGACACGTGGCAAGCCATTACAAGTCGCGAATATTCATGGCAATTAATATTAATTACCCACAAAGATTTGATACAATCTACATTAATTACCTAGATTTACTACAATCAGAATGAAGGGCCCAGATTAATTGGTCCTTAACCGCCGACATATCAAAGAGGCAATCATTGCAAACCCTAATGATGGCATCCCACTCCTATAAATAGCAAGGTGCCATTCCCTTGCAAAGAGGACTTTTTTTGGAGAAGAGCACCAGAGCACCTGAAGAGACTAAAAGAGAGAGAGCGAGGAGAGCATTTCTTAATTAACGCCAAGCAGATCTTCCTCGGAGCCAAGGCGGCGTCCGATCGTCCAAGGAGTAAGGCAGAGCTGCCGTCGCTTTCCCGAGCCACTACCGTCACCTTCCAGAATCTAAAATAAATAATTGTACTTAGATTGCTGTACCTAGGTTTTCGTCCCTAGGCTTTCTATGTACAAGCGAGTTTGTATTGTGAAGTAAAAGTCCAGTCCTCCGATAATTGTTCTGTTCTTTTATATTTCATGGGAAACACGATGGCGACTCTGCATGGGACAAACTTCTCCACGGCTGAGGAGTTGGTGAAGCAATCGGATGCAGCCAAACTTGGCTCCACACAACAGAAGATGGTCGTCCGCTTCGACCAACAGGCCTTCGAAGAAATGCTTTCCGAAGGAAGCGCTGGCCCGGTCCAGAAGCGAACCCGCACAAAGAAGGCTCGTAGGGAGTGGAGGCCAAATTTATTCGCTCCTCCCAAGCTCTGGACGGAGTACTCTCTGCTTCCCAAGACGGCGAAGGCAACTCTCATGCGGCTCCACTTCAAGCCATAGAGGACTCTGCTGTCCCCAAGTTCGGCAGAGGAAAGCACTACGATGCTGGACTTGCAGGGCTAAAGAGTGATTCTATGTGCACCAGTAAGAAGTCAAACAAAGGCACTAGCTGCAAGACGAAGACTCATGCGGCCAAACTTGTCAGCCGCATACAAGATGACCATGTGGCCGAAACTGCCAGCCGCATGAAGAAGACTTATGCGGCTGAGACTTCCAGCCGCATGAAAAAAGCCCATGTGGCTACGACTGCCAGCCGCATAAAGATTGTTGATGCCAGCCGCATGCCGCCTGCTCCACGCGGCTCAGTCTTCGATCGCCTCTCCTATGGTCCTGATCTCTCGTACTCCCGAGAAGACATGTCTGACTCTCTCCAGCACCACTTACACTCTTCCTATTATGTGCCCTCACGCACCAGAGTGAAGAAGCCTAGGGCAGCGCGAGTTTGGCAAGCTCAGTCCACTGACCCGACCTCTGACCATCCGAGCGTTCTACATACTATTATGCGGGCATCTGATGGGAAGTTGTACGGAACCACTCGAGTCCAGCCTCCGGCGGTAAACGGACAGAGAGGTTCCCAAAAGTCTTCCAAAATCTAGGGCACAAACATGGTCGTTTCGGACCCATCTGACTTGCGTGAGGCTATCCTCCACAAGCGCAAGGAAAGAGAGGGGGCCTCGGGGTGCAAAGAGTCCTCCCACGGAAGTCACTGCACCCAAATCATCGTCAACTGCTGTTTCAACAACGCGACAATACGAGAAGACCGGCAGTCCATCTTCCAAAGATTACAACAACCGAGCTCAGAGGATGAGATGCCACCTGTCGTCTCTTACAACTCTACTCAAAAAATCCCCGCCGATGGGAGAGGGAAGAAGATAAACGTTTCCAGCCCGAAGATCTCAACCACTGTGACTAAGAAACTATCATCTAAACGGTCATCCACCATCGAAGTTTTCTAAGGTACCCGTTAAGAGGTAACCGTGGCAGCCAATATGGTGTCAGTATAATTTGGCAGCTTCCCTCCAACCGAAACTCAAGACGGTGTGGTACCCATCCCACTGGTGACAATGGAGATTGCTAATCTTCCACCTCCTCGGGATCAGGCTGCTGGTCTAGTGCCCCTCACCACATCACGAGGGGAGGTCATCTGGGTCCATCCAGACCTGGTACTCGAGGTGACTCAGTCCGTACCACCTTCCATTCGCAAGAAGAAGAGTGGAAAAGTCAGATCCTGTCGCACAATCTCGACAGATGTCGAAGAAGTCACGGCTGTCGTTACTCAGTTTGGGGCACAATCCCAACCTGTGGCTGATAACTCGGCTGAAGATCATCAGCCAGCTACCGCTGACACTCCAGGACCTTCTCAGCCTCCGACGACCGACAAGCCTAGTCCAAAGAAGACTCGCTTTGACAAATTCCTCTGAAAAGAGGCACCTTAGGGGCTGGAGAGGCCCTACAACTTCGACATCTTGGCGCAATTGGCCAATACACCGGCCAAATTGTCATTATACGAGCTCCTGAGACTATCAAAGGATGTTCGCGCGGCTTTGAGCGATGCACTCCAAAATGCCGACGCCTATCTGGCTCATGTCAACCTCACAGGAGAGAGCCCCCCTGCAAATCTCCTAGACAGCGCTTGCACAGGAGCGATGCCCAATATTGTCTTCACTCCGTAAGATATGCTCATCAAAACCAACCTGCACGATCGACCGTTATATTACACTGGATACATCGGCGACGTAAAGGTGGACCGGATGCACATTGATCCTAGTTCTTCCATAAGCATCATCCCGAAGGGTCTGTTACATCATCTCTGCATTTCTATGCATCGTCTGACGCCAACAAGCACCGCCATCAGCTGTTTCAATTCGGACAGGAGCTACCCGATCGAAAAGATTCGCTTGAAGTGCCAAATTGGCGATCTCTAGTCAGAAGTAACCTGTTATCTCATAAATACGGACACTTCCTACAACATCCTCTTGGGGCACCCTTGGATATACGATTATATGATCGTGCCTTCCATGCTGCACCAGTGCTTCAAGTATGTCGACAAACATGGCTTCGTGAGGACAGAATTTGCCGACATCGATTCCTTCAAAGGGGTCGAATCCTACTACTCAGACTCCTGCCTATACGAGAAGTCGAAGAGGCACCTAGATAAAGATGTACAATCTCGAACTGCGACGGCCTCAGGATCAGAAGAACCTCTGACGATCCACATTTAAGCTCGTAAACCTGGCAAGTCCGTACCCCTTACGGCCGCTCTACGTAAGGACGCAATCAGCCTCTCGGCACAAGAAGGACAAATGATAATTCGGCTGCCAAGGTTCGGCCAAGCGCCAAGACCCACCATGGAGCCACTGACAATCAGATTGCCAAGAGTCGGCCAGCCACAAACGGAGAATCTCAACCCCTCCGACAAGCCAATGACGATACGCCTTCCCAAGAAGAATCGTCACCTCGATGCAAAGTCTGGGGCTTCTAGCGAGCCAACAAATCCCCGTCCAGCATCGAGTACCAAACTGGGGGTCGCTAGTTTGCCAAAAACTCCACGTTCGGCCCCACCAACAAAACCCATGATGATCAAGCTGCCCAGGTCATCCTCTCAGTCTTCATTTATACAGGGGGTGGCCGAAGAAGAACCGGAACTGGCCAAGTATGTGGCTTCTTACATTGATGTTCCCTTCGCAGATGATGTAATCCCGCTAGAAAAGATACCTTACTTCATCAATAAAGGGCTATCATTGAACTACCTCGAGCTTAATAAGCTTTGTACAATGTATGCTATAGAATACGGTATAGGCACTCACCTACACACACAGGTGACAAATGTTTACACCGCAAACCAGCTTACTCCAGTGGAAGACGCTTACCGCATAATCGAGGGAGAAGACCATACAATCATCTTCGGCCGGAAGGACGACCCACAACCCTTCACCATAGAGAAGGTCGATCTCGAATCAGATACGGAAGACTGCCTCTGTATCTTTATAGCCCCAATCCAAATACCTCATGTAAAAACATGGGTATGATCTGGAGACTATTCCAGGCTTGAACTACAGCACTGGTCAACGATTACCTTTAAAGCCGCCAGTCCCGGTTGGTAAACCACGGGACTACTATAGCAAGACCCGATGTGGATTAGGATACGTTACGCCCGCAACGACGCCTGAAAGTTCAGATAAGGAATGCGACTGGCATTCACATTCGACCGGGTTACCAACTTCTGATTCGGATGCCAGCATCGGATACGTATTCAGACAAGTCCTGTCAGTCAATATGGCATTCGCCGATGCTTACGAAGAAGATGAAGACATTCCTGAAATCCTCGAGTTAGAGCCGTGGGCCCAACAGCTGGATGCACAATAGGAAAAGCGGTTCGAACAGAGAGAACCTTCTACTGAAGATGAGGTTATACAGGTCGACCTCGGCAACGAATCTTCTCCAAAACCAATCTTCGTCAGTAAAAGCCTGACAGACGAAGAGCGAGAATCGCTACTGGAACTCGCCAAAAAATACATTGATGTGTTCGTCTGGAGCTATGAAGACATGCCAGGACTAAACCCCAAGGTTGCCCTTTACAAGCTCAACATTCGGCTAGATGCAAAGCCGGTCAAACAACAACAGCGACACTTCCGCCCGGGCATCATGGATGCGATAGAAGTTAAAGTCAACAAACTGATAACCAGCGGCTTCATTCGTGAGGAACAACATCCAGACTGGGTCGCCAACATAGTTTCGGCCCTCAAGAAGAATGGGAAGATTCGAATCTGCATCGACTTTCGCAATCTAAACAAGGCATGTCCCAAAGATGAATTCCCCCTCCCTATCACAAACATCATGATCGACAACACATGTGACTTCGAACGCATGTCATTCATGGATGGCTTCTCGAGGTACAACCAAATCAAGATGTCTCCTGACGACGAGAAGCATACATCATTCCGAACACCGATTAGCACATACTGCTACACAGTCATGCCTTTCGGTTTAAAGAATGCTGGCGCCACATATCAAAGAGCCATGAGTATCATCTTCAGAGACCACTTGCGCAAGACTGTGGAATGCAATGTCAATAACATCGTCGTCAAGAGTCGCTATAAGGGAGACCATCTGCAGGATCTGAGGACGGTATTCAACCTGATACGAGCGCACAACCTGAACATGAATCCCACAAAATCCTTCTTAGGCGTATCCAGCAGAAAATTCTTGGGTTTTATTATTACTGTCCAGGGAATTCATGTAGATCCAGAGAAGACAAAGGCAATTATGGAGATGGGTCCCCCAAAAAATCTCCGCGAACTGAGAGGCCTTCAAGGGAGGCTAGCTTACATCTGGAGGTTCATTTCTAACCTCTCCGGGCGCTGTCGGCCATTCACCCATCTCATGAAGAAAGGCGTCTCGTTCGTATGGGATGAAGAATGCCAATGTGCCTTCGATAGCATCAAAGAATACTTGTCGAACCCACCAGTCCTGGTGGCTCATATTGCTGGGAAACCATTCTTGCTATATGTACGAGCAATAGAGCATTTCTTCGGCGCTCTGCTGGCACAAAATAACGATACGGGCCACGAATAAGCTATATATTACCTCAGCCAAATAATGATTGGACCAGAGCATCGATACACCACCGTGGAGAAGGATGCCTCGCCCTGGTGTTCGCCATTCAAAAGACGCGGCACTATGTCACAGGACAAACCATACATGTGATCTCACGAGTCAACCCTCTCAGGGTCCTCATGACTAAACCAGGGGCACTCAGCTCCCGCCTCGCCACATGGGCAATATTGCTGTCCCCCTATCATATGATCTTCGTTCCGCAAAAGGCTGTTAAAGGTCAAGCTCTGGCAGACTTTTTAGCGGCCTACCCAGGCTCGGAGTCGTCCAGAATATATGAAGGAATCCCAGATGAGGTCGCCGACTCGCATGCAACCTCTCACGATGATATATGGTGAATGTTCTTCGACGGCGCCTCAAGGACCGGACCTAAGGGCAACATCGTCGTCGGAGTCGGGGTGGTACTGGTTTCTCCTTCCGGGTTGGTGATCAATCGCGCTTACTCCCTCACAAAGCCCTGTTTAAACAATGTGGCCGAGTACAACGCTTTGGTCATTGGCCTCCAACTTGCAAGAGAGCTGGGGATAGAATATCTTGAAGCATACGGCAATTCGTAGTTAATCGTCAATCAGATCTGGGGTTCATACGAAGTCCGCCATGAAGACATGATCCCCTATCACCAAATAGCGACTAACATTATTTCATCATTTAAGGGATTCTTCATCGAACACGTTCCCAGACTCCAAAATAACGAAGCCGATGCCTTAGCTGGCCTTGCCGCTTTCCTAGCGGTTCCAAACTATGCTCATCAATCGGTGGATGTGATAGGCTATGAACTGGTATTTCCCAAGAATAATGTTCAATCTATGGCGAGTTATTCTGCTCAAACGATCGACAAAGCACAAGACTGGAGACAACCATTCATTGACTTCATAGTCTACGACATTCTGCCAGAGGACCCAAAGGAAGCCACCTCTATCAGAAGGCGTTCTCTCAGATTCTTCTACGATACAGAGACGAAGATGCTGTATCGTCGATCCTATGATGGATTATTACTGCTATGTCTGTCAAACGCAGAAGCCAAAGAAGCCGTACGCGAGCTCATGACGGTATCTATGGGGCCCATCAGCCTGGCCCAAAATTGTAAGACAGTCTTCGCCGAATGGGCTACTACTGGCCCACGATGGTGGCAGATGCGATAGACTACGCAAGAAAGTGCAAAGCCTGCCACGTCCACGCGGACTTCATCCACCAGCCATCCAAATTTCTACATCCGACAGTGGCGTCCTGGCCATTCAAAGCATAGAGAATGGATATCATCGGTCCGATCGCTCCACCTTCTTTCCGAGGACATCGCTTCATACTCACAATTACGGATTACTTCTCCAAATGGGCGGAAGTTTTTTCGCTTGCAGAAGTAAAGGCTTCAAACGTGATCAGCTTTCTCAAGCATCATGTCATCTATCGCTTTGGACTACCCCGAAGGATCATCCACGATAATGGTCTGCAGTTTGCAAGCCACGCCTTCTATCGGTTTTGCGACAAGTACAGAATTCAAAATGTTGCTTCAACGCCATACAATCTGGACTCAAATAGGTTGGCAGAAGCATTCAACAAAACCATCATCAAGTTACTCAAAAAGTTTGTGTCCTCTAACAAACGCGACTGGAACGAGAAGCTTGGTGAATGCTTATGGGCGTATCGTACTACAGTACGAACGGCCACCGAGAATACACCATTCTCTCTGGTGTACGGGAGTGAGGCAGTTCTCCCATTGGAGACTCAAATCCCCTCGCTCCGCGTCGCTCTCACTTACCAATTGATGACGGACGATAACTACCGTCACCGGCTACAAGAGTTGGAGGCCTTAGATAAAAAATGCCTACTGGCTCAGCAACGGATCGAGCTATACCAAGCACGCATCTTCGGAGCCTTCAACAAGAAGGTTAAAATTAGAACAATCCAAGTGGGCGATCTCGTTCTGGCAGTTCGGAGGCCGACGGTTATGACTCACAAGACCGCCGGCAAGTTTCAACCAAAGTGGGAAGGCCCATTTATCATTGAGGATGTATTCTCCAACGGTGCTTATCGCCTCGCAAAACAAAATGGAGACTTACTCATGCTGCCCGTCAACGGCAAGTTCCTGAAGAAATATTATGTCTAAACGACATTTTCCAGATTATCGAGTCATGTACACGCTGGTATCGCTGAACTCATATTCAAAAAATTTCAGATTATTGAGTTATGTACCCTCCGGTACCGCTGAACTCACATTCTCCAAATTCCAGATGATTGAGTTATGTACTATCCGGTACCACTGAACTCACATTCTTCCTCCACAAAAAATCCTATATTATTGAGTTATGTATCCTCTGTACCTTTGAACTTACACTTTGATTCTAAAATTCCTGTATTGTCGAGTTATGTACCCGCTGGTACCCCTGAACTTACATCCCGATCACTCTTTTAGAAAAAAGTCATGATAACCATACCTCTGAACTTTCTTCCTGAAAGAGCTCCTTCGTCATGATCCACTACCCGCACTCCCAGTGCACAAAAAGGGTAACAGATCCACAAATTTCCAAAATGACCACGTCGATGTTACCTCTGAGTCGTTTCACTTCCGCCAAAAACAAATCACCCCTCTACATAGAACTTCTATGTCCTTATTACCTCTGAGTCGTCCTATGTACCCCTTCATGGAGCCCACTCCTGCCATGTCCTTATTACCTCTGAGTGGGAAGGCTCCGTCGAAGAAACCCTAATGCTTGCCATGTCCTCATTACCTCTGAGTAAGCATGTTGATTCTCTTTCGACTTATTATCTGTACCCACGACCGGAGTATGCCAAGGATAGTAGGTCCACAAATATCTTCCGTTGAGTCCACTCCTGCCATGTCCTCATTACCTCTGAGTAGGAAGATTTTGCGGTGAGAAAACCCTCATGCTTGCCATGTCCTCATTACCTCTGAGTAAGTATGTTGGTTCCCTTTCATCCTATTATCCGTATCCTAAGCCAGGGTACGCCAAGGATAATAGGCCCACAAATGTCCTTTGCTAAGTTTCTTAGTACAGGCCCATCATTTCTCATCATGCCCCGGGAGCCCAGCTGCTCCATGGCATTCTTTCTTCCGATACCAGGAGCGTCAATGACCACCATACCGTGGAACTGTTCTAGGTATCCCCAATCAAACTTGTTATCTGTACCTAAAACCAAGGTATGCCAAGGGTAACAGGTCCACAAACAAGTCCCCCATGTGGGGCAAACATCACCATAACACCACAAGCACAACAAGCAGTACAGGTAAAGGGTAGAATAAAGCATACTCTTTTATTTGGAAGACAAAAAGCATTACATGTTCTGGGACCATGTCCTCCTCAAAAAGAACATAACAAAAGAAGAAAAGGCCGACTATGGTTCGGCATTACATAATTCCAGGAGGAGGTTCTTCACCAAGGCGGTCTCCCGTTCAAGTCGCTGCTTAGCTCGGCGCTCCGCTTCCTGGGACAACCGGTCTGCATTATCAAAATACATGTGTGCCCGCCAGCCATCTTCCATCTTCTTCAGGGCGAGCTCTAGAAAGGCCAGCTTTCTCTGGAGTTCGAGGATTTTCTCCCTGGTGTCGATTACCCCGCGGGAGGCGGTCGCTTCTCGAGCCGTGCAATCTTCATTTCTATGACTCAGTTGATCGTATAACTGGGACAGATCACGGCGGTCCTTCAGTATGGTCGGCTTGATCGATTCCCGAGCAAGCCTCACCATCTCCACCGCGGTTATGAGGAAAGTGCGCTCTTGATCTATTGCCGCAGACAAATTAGCTTGCTGCAGCACGTGAAACTGGGTCACAAGTCGATCAGCCTCTAGCAGTTTGGGCTCCAGAAGCGCAGCTAGCCCCGCCCCACCAGGGAGTGTTCTGAGGATGTCGATTTGGCCACCGGCGCACTGACGGGCCATAGCAAAGGAAGTCTTCCTCTCCACAGCTGCCTCGACCCCTCTCTTCAGGTGGCGGTAAAAGCTGTCAACCACATCCTGTGACACCTCATCCAAAACTTCTGTAGAGGACGACGTCAAAGGAAGTGTGGCTGGCAGTGTCGAAGGAGTAGCACCGAAACTTGCCATCCCTGCCACCAGGAAAACAAATTATGAGCGGAAAGACGCATGAATAGCGGCTAGCTCCTCTTCCGCCGCCCGAAGAGCTTGGATACTCGACAAGGCGGAGAGATCAACCCCCGAAACCATATTCGCAGAGGAGGACACAGGAAGCATTGTTCCCTGCCCCGGCTGTGCCGCCACTTGGGCCCCCAAACTCGACCCAGCGGAAGGCCCCTCAATATAGGTTGGAAGAGGAGGAGGCACACATGCTTCCATCAGATCCCTTCCGGTAGAGTCCGTCCCAACAATGTCCGTCACCGGCAATAAAGGGGCGGGACCTGTACGTCCAAAGCAACCATCAATCGACGTAACCCGAAGGATGTGATGATAGAGCAGATAGGCCTCCTCACTCGTGACCTCCAAGTTGAATTCAACTGGTTTCTCTGCCCCAGCCACCCCTGAAAGGGAGCCAGCCAGTTCAGCGCCACCCCGTTAAAATTCAGCTATCTCAGGGACAGGTGTAGTAGAGCCCCTGTCCCCATGGTTGAGGTCTCAGCAAAGTGGGACTCCTCGGTCGCCTCCGGAAGAACCCCAGCAGAAATGATAGCGGTGTACATATCATTGACCAAAGTGGTCAGGGCCGAATCGACCTCAGCGGTCGGGTCCCGAGAAACCGACTCCTCTGACGCCTACAAAGAGCAAAAGAAAATGGTTAGGCCATAGTTGAGAAAAAGAAGAAGAAGGTATTTGAAATTTAAATCACCTCAGAAACAGCGTCAACATCCTCAATAAACAGCCTGTGGCGTCTTACCGCAGCTCGCTTCCTGGTGTAGGTTCTGTCATCATCAGTGAACGTACGCCTGCTTTGCTTGCACGAAGGACCAGGCACAGCAGGCGGCTGCCCCGCCACCTCATCCGGCACAATAGGAGGCTGATCTCCCACCTCCTCGTCCGAGGGATGGAACGAATCATCGGCATCCTGCTCATCATCCTCTTCGCCTGCCGTAGGAGACTCCGACTCCGGCACAGGAACCATATTCGTCTTCTTCTTTATCTTCTTAGACCCCTCGGGCTTCTCTGCCAAGCCAGTACCGACAATAAAGCTGGTGCTCATGTCAAAATTAACGGGAGGCTTGCTCGCCGTAACATGATAGAGGGCCACCATGTACAAAATCTTCCCTGGCGTATTAGCATCGGGGACCGAGAAGCTAGCTTGGGTATGAACCGTATTGTAATAATGCCAAGCCCTGATACCAACAAGGACACTGCCCTCAAAGCCTAGGCAAGCACTGGGACAATCAAGGAATAGCTGGCTATACCCGAACTGGCGGGAGAACCTGCTGGGCAAGTAGGGCTCCAGGTATATGTTATTGCGGTAACGATATACTAGGTATGCTGGACGAATATTATGCAACCAAAGGAGCATTTTCTCAGATAAGAGGAGGGGAGGTTCAATGCCATCAACATGTACACCCCTCACTTATCTAGCGGTAAATTGAGGAACAGACACATAGAAGTCGTATCCGCCTACTCTCGTCAACGCCCTCCGACAGGCTAGCATGGTGTCGTATTTCCAAGGCTGACGATGGTATCGGAAAAGGAAAGCGTCATCAGCAGTAACACCATCTTCTGCTCTGGGCCTCATCAACGACCGATAATGCATCAATAGCCACCCCATTAGATAATGGTAGGGTAGCTCTATTCGCTCAAAGTCCAGTATCATCTCGCGGGCAATGACTTTGGACGAAAAGGCGCGAAGGTCGTGGTGTATGCTACACACCATGGCCGAAAGAAGGGCCAGCCTGACTCTGAAGACCAGCTTCACGGCTGGGAGGATGAAGTGACGGCTGATCCTTTCAATAGAACCTGCCCCTCCCGAGAATACGCAGTTCCGTAGCCACACCATCAAGAATCCGACCAAGTGCGCTTTCTCAGACATCTGCCGGGTACCGTAGTAGAAATAGCTGAAGGAGTCAGTGCGACTCCCAAATTTGTCACTGGTGGACCTCGACCTCTTGGCATTCGACATCAGGTTTTTTATCTCCTCCTGGGTTTGAGGACCTCGGGAAGAAACCCGGCCAGAGGGACTTAATTTGAAAAGATACGAGACCCAGGACGTGGTATGGGGAGCGTTCCCTTCTGAGCTATTGTTCTTCTTGATAGCCATTTGGTGACAGATACGGTGGTGGCATAACAGTTCCTAGTATACGACAACGAAACCCGGGAATCATCGATCCAGATCCTCGAATTCTTCGTTTGTTGGGGTGTATACTTCAAAGGCCTCGCCCCCCATGGCAGCTTAGAAACAGCATACATTTCATGGAGAGCAAGTCCCAACTCCCCTCCGGGTGTAAAGAAAGTTCCCGTCCGCCGGTTATACATTTCCAAAAGAGCCATGAACAACGGCTTGTTAATGGGTAACGCATAACAGGTGCCCCGGATGGCATAATAGAGGTCAATCTCCCAAAGGAATGCCTCATATTTCCTCAGGATCCATGAGGTCAGGTTGGCCCACGTAGGAATGGGGTTTATCCAGTTCAACAGCGACAACCTGCCAATAGGATAAGACCCCTTGCGAGCGAGCTGATTCAGGAAGGTATCGGCTAGAGTAAACGTAAAGTTGGGACCAGATACGTTTATGAAGGTACCCAGAATTAGTTCCAATATGCTCCGACTGACCGAGTCCCTGCTTGCATATGCTGACCTAACATTCTTATTATAATAGATGTTGCCCACGAACATCCTCGATTTGGTTGGAGTTAGGGAGCCCACCATCCGTCTGCTCAACGGTACCATATTGAACCACGAGAGGGGTAAATGAGTTCCATTTAGGGAATATGGATCTCCACCCCGTCCACAGTAAAGTCCTATCTCTCAGAAATGTCCAGCACTCGGGGGTTATTTATGGATAGAGCATCCCCGAAGAGAAAGGCTGGTTTCAGATACTCTCCTTCCAGCCTTCCTGAGTTCATCATAGTACAAAGAAAGTGGAAAGGCTAGTTATTGATGGCGCTCACCCTCTCCAAAGGCTCATCAGCGGGAAGCTGATCTGACACACGTCGAACCAAGTCGTCGGGCTGCACACCCATGGCATATTGGGCTGAACCCACCAAAAGCTCTCCTGCTGGATTGATTGGCAGATCCACTGAAGAAAGAACAAAAGAAACAGGATTAAAATATGGTTAAAACGAAACCACTTGAAGTTTCTTTAAAAAAAAAGCCCCTATGGGCCTATGCGGCTCGGTTCGACGTAGCCTTATGCGGCCCAATACAGTTGGGTTTCATGCGGCACTGCTTCGATAGAGCCTATGTGGCTCGGTTCAACGTAGCCTTATGCAGCCCAATTCAGTTAGGTTTCATGCGGCACTGCTACGATAGAGCCTATGCGGTTCGGTTGAGCTTATGCGGTTCTATTCACCAGATGAGCTTATGTGGCACGACTTAGCAAAGCTTTATGCGGTCCAGTTCATCAGGAGCTCATGCAGTCCTGTTTAATGGGACTTCTTGCGGTTCAAATCCAGAAGTGCTCCTACGGCTCAAGCCCTTCTCATGCGGCTCAAACACAGGGCATGCCCCATGCGGCTCGGATATGAGAAGGTCATGTGGCCCATACAACATATGCGGTTTCATCATGTTGAACTTGGGCAGTTCAAAAAAAGACGAAAGATGAAGGCTTGTGTATAAATTATGCAACAGAGCCATGGTTTTTAGGGTTCAAAGCATTCAATATTCCATCCAATCCTTACCCTTAAAAGCAGGGTGGACGTCAGGGTAAACTTCAGGTGTAGTGGCTGACGAGGAAGCCACTTTCTTGCCCTTCGTAGCAGCAAAGGCAGCATTGAAAGACTTGGGGGCCATTATTGTCCGACAATCGGAGAAGGAAGATAAAGGAAGAAAATTAGGGCAGCAAGAGTTGAAGACGAGAGAGAGAGTAAAGAAGTCTCTCTGACGGAACACGTTCATATTTATAGGCAAAAGGAGGGCGCTTCGATCCACGTGCAGCATGAAAACTGACTCTTCGGTTATCGAGACGAACCGACTAAATAAAGGCCAAACTCTTGGGATCCTGTCCTGAAAAGCGGCTTCAAAATCTGACGCAAATTAAAGGCAATTAATGCAAAAGATTTGTACACGTGGCAGGATGACGTGGCTAGGAGCTCATGCGGCCAGATATCCTATGCGGCCAGAAAGTCCATGCGGCTGGTTGGCCAATGCGGCTCAGATGGCCATACGACTGAGGAGGTCATGCGGCTGGGATATCTATGTGGCCAGAACATCCTATACGGCCAGAGGAAATTATACATAGCCATGCTTCTTATTCAAAGTATTTAAATTTTACAAATTGAAAACTTTGAAGGGGGTCTTGTAGAAGCATGGAAAAGAATAAAGAAAGGTTTATGCGGCCAAGGATCTCCATGCGGCTCAGAGAGCCCATGCGGCACAGGGGTCCATGCGGCTCACGCGTCTATACGGCTCGGAAAGACCCAGAGCTACATGGCCTTCAACAGCTCTTCCCTTCGTATTTTGCTGCATTTAATGCCCTGACGGCTGACAGCTCTAATATATGACAGCTCTGACATAAAGGCGCAATAATTACTGACATAAAGGCGTGTTTCTAGGGAAGAGGAGAAAATATTTTCACAACTGGCTGAATCCATCGAGTCCTGAGACATGCGGCTGCTGTATTTATGCGGCCACCCACTTTATGCGGCCGTCCCCTTCATATGGCCACCCATCTTCAAGCGGTCGCATCCTTTATGAGGTCGCCCGTTAGCATACGGCTGCCTATCCTCATGCGACTGCCCATCTTCATGCGGCTGTTCATCCCCATGCGGTTGCCTATCTTCATGCGGCCGTTTATCCTCATGCGGCTTCCCATCTTCATGCGGCTGTTCATCCCCATGCGGCTGCCCATCTTCATGCGGCCGTTCATCCTCATGCGGTCCACTCATATGTGGCTCTGCCAAGATGACCCAATGGAGGACACGTGGCACTTGTTACGACGATTGAGACACGTGACAGTCTTATCTTCCTGGAATTATGGGTGCTAACAAATTCTAGCAAAATCAGATTTGTTGCAATCACCATAATTGCCCAGATCAAGTCAAATCGAACAAATTAGACACGTTGCAAGCCATTACAAGTCGCAAATATTCATGGCAATCAACATTAATTGCCCATAGAGATTTGATACAATCTATATTAATTACCTAGATTTGCTACAATCAGAACGAAGGGCCCAGATTAATTGGTCCTTAACCGCCGACATATCAAAGAGGCAATCATTGCAAACCCTAATGATGGCATCCCACTCCTATAAATAGCAAGGTGCCATTCCCTTATAAAGAGGACTTTTTTTGGGAGAAGAGCACCAGAGCACCTGAAGAGACTAAAAGAGAGAGAGCGAGGACATCATTTCTTCATTAACGCCAACCAGATATTTCTCGGAGCCAAGGCTGCATCCAATCGTCCAAGGAGTAAGACAGAGCTGCCGTCGCTTTCCCGAGCCTCTACCATCACCCCCAGAATCTAAAATAAACAATTGTACTTAGATTGTTGTACCTAGGTTTTCGTTCCTAGGCTTTCTTTGTACAAGCGAGTTTGTATTGTAAAGTAAAAGTCCAGTCCTCCGATAATTGTTCTGTTCTTTTATATTTCATGGCAAACAGGTACGTGGGAGTATAAATGGTCATGTGAACAATTCTAAAGTAGTATAATCATGTGCAAACTATTTAGTATAATCATGTACAAATTCAAGCAGTTCACATGTCTATCTTGTACTCTACATCACTAGCCACTGATAGTTCTTTACTTATAGTAGATATTTGCTTACAGTCATCTCTTTTACTTCATGTATATTCTTTAGCATTTCATGTATCTCTCTCTATAGCATGCTTACATTTTCTGTCATGATATAAACTGTGTGAGATGTATTGTGCTCATTCCTGTCCTGACAAGGCCTGTTAAAATATTACGTATGACATTAAGGAGTTATGTCCTACGTACTACGGAGCAGGCCTAGATGACACCTGCGAGCTGGACTCCCAGGAGGACCCAGTCCCTGCAGAGGACATTACCCCAGTAGTCTAGGGTAGTTAGCTAGACTAGTTATCTTACTTTATTGTCTTGTATTATTTTGGGTATATTATGTATTTATTTAGGATATTGTTGTTATTCTGGATGTTATGGAGATGTTATCTTAGACACTTAGACTTCTTCTCATGTTGTATTTCTTTTGGTGACTTTCATATCTATCTATCTATCTTATCGTACTTCTACCTTAGCTGTAATTGAGTTGTACATTTCTGTAGTGTCCTCCATTTGGAGAGTGTATATTGTACAGGTACCTTATAATTGTCTGATGTATGTGACCTAGGACAGCGTTCTACCGTCGATACTGCAGCGTAGGCTGGACATACCTACTTCTCGTGCCCCTACCCTGGGTGCGGGTCGTGATACATTTTTAGTGGTAGCCCATGCAGGTCTAGAATTGTAGTGGTATTCAAACTAGAGTATCAATACAGCCTGTAGTAGGATGTAGGATATAGTTTTGAGGTACTCAATCACGTTAGGAAAACTCTGATCCAATACTTGCCATATAAATTCATGTTGATTAAATGCTTTCTTTTGAATGAATAAACTATCCTCCTTTGATTTTTTGCTTCATTCTCATAATTTCTTCTTATTTGATCTGTCTTTAGGATGGTTATGGAGACACGATCTCATCGCTTCGGTCCGGAGGATACTATTGAGAGGTTGGCCACCTCTTGTCCTGTTCAGTAGGGCCTCGAGACCGCAGGTCCTGTTATGCCATCTCAGGTTGACATTTTTGCTTGATTTGGAGGTGAATGTCCGCCTGTACATAGACCTTCCCTCATCATTCCTGAGTTCTCTCAACAGTAGCTGCCTTCGGGATCGATTGACACAGTACAGCTGTTCGCCTTCTTTCATAGGATGGTAGAGGCCCAGCGATAGCAGTCCACTCATTTTTAGCAGGACATAGAGAATGCCCATCAGCTTGCCCTGACGATGGTGGAGAGAGTCATTGCACAGCACCAGACAGTCCAGATACAGTCATATCAACCGAGGACACCAGAGATTCAGGACTTCTAGAAGATGCGTCGACGAGATTTTCGTGGCACAGAGGGGATTCTATATGCGGATGACTAGATAGAGCACAACGAAGAGACCTTCCGGCTAGAGGAGATTCTAGCACGACTTCAGATTGAGACGGCAGGTAGTCAGATATAGGACCTGGCCCGTACATGGTACTAGACGGACCCGAGGGTCGGTACAAAGGGACAGACTTGGGCAGCCTTCAAGAAGCTGTTCAAGAAGAAGTTTTTCCCTAACACAGCTCTTGGCGCCCTGGAGACGCAGTTTGAGAGCTTAGTTCAGGGCAGTCAGAGTGTCAAGGAGTACGCTAGTGAGTTCTGCTGTCTAGGCAGATTTGTTGAGGGACTCAGTGAGACAGCGAAGGCCCAGAGATTTCGGAAGGGATTTGTCAAGGAGGTTAAGTCTTTGACCAACAGTGACCAGAGTGCCACTTTTTAAAAGATTCTGGTGGGTGCTCTGGCAGCAGAGGGTGATCTTGAGCTGAAGCTCAAGAGGGGACGAGACGCTCATGGAGCTAGCAACAGCGGAGGCCAGACCAAGAGGCCTCACTTTCAGAAGTAGCACCACAGCAGTAGTAGAGGCAGTTCCAGCCACAGCAGTCCCTGGGGCAGGGCCGTGCACCTTTCTTGCAGGTGCAGCAGCAGCAGCCGAGGTTTCAGCCACAGTCACTCAGGCAGCATCCCGTTAGTTATGGTTTTTGTAAGAAGCCAGGGCATGTATGGAATGACTGCAGAAAGAAGCTCAGGAGGGACCTACTCTGCGATTCGATGGAGCACAGCTGAAGGAGTGTTCCTTGTCTTCAGGACGAGCAGCTCAGGGAGCGGAAGCCAGGGCTCCAGTAATGTAGCAGAACGGACCCTTATAGACTCAGCAACAGAGGTTCGTACAGCATCAGCAGCATGCCATGGGAGGTCAGTAGGGGCGAGCTTTCGCTATGGCAGCTGAGGACGCAGAGGGTATCGGAGAGATGATCGCAGGTTCTATTCTTCTCGACTCCATTCCAGCTTTTGCTTTGTTCGATTCGGGGGCTTCCCACAGCTTTGTGTCTGTATCTTTTGCTATTAGACACCACCTTGTATCTGAATCGTTGCCTAGGACTTGCAAGATCATGACCGGGGGTGGTATTATCCTCGTTAGTGCTACTTGCAAAGGTCGGAGAGTTGATTTAGGTGGCGGAGAGTTGGATGTGAGTCTGCTCATAATGCCATTGTCGAACTACGATATCATACTCGGTACGGATTGGTTGAGCAGGCACTATGCCAGCATAGATTATCGTGGGGGTAGAGTTCTTTTCAGAGCACCCGGAGAGCCAAAGTTCGAGTTCACCCGACGGCAGGCGGAGCAGAGCAGCGGAGTATCAGTTGAGGAGCAGGTAGTGCCACACCCTTTGATAGCGGAGTTCATGGATGTCTTTTCAGAGGATTTGCCAGGACTACCACCGGACAGAGACGTGGAGTTCTCTATAGACTTAGTGCTCGGCAACACCGATATCTGAGCACGTCTATTGGGTGAACAACAGCGAACTGGTAGAGTTGAAGAAATAGGTGGATGAGCTGCAGGACAAGGGCTTCATCCGATCGAGTTCTTAACCATGGGGTGCACCGGTACTCTTTGTACCGAAGAAGGATAGGTCGGTCAGGATGTGTATCGACTATAGGGCACTCAACAACCTCACAATCAAGAACAAGTATCCATTGCCGAGGATCGATGATCTTTTCGATCAGCTGAGTAGGACGAGGATATTTTCTAAGATTGATCTGAGGTCAGGTTACCATCAGGTGAAGGTGAAGATGGAGGATATCCCAAAGACCGTATTCAGGACGTGGTATGGTCAGTTTGAGTTCATGGTAATGCCATTTGGGTTGACTAATGCCCTGGCGGTATTCATGAACCTGATGAACAAGGTGTTCCACCAGTACTTGGACAAGTTCATGGTGGTGTTCATCGATGATATCCTAGTGTACTCAAAGACCGAGGAGGAGCATGAGGAGCACTTGAGAGTGGTTCTGGAGACTCTCAGGAGGGAGGAGCTTTATGGCAAGCTCTCGAAGTGTGAGTTCTTTCTGGATAGAGTTGACTTCTTGGGTCATGTGGTGACTGGAGATGGGATCTCAGTTGACCCGAAGAAGATCACGACAGTTGAGGTTTGGACAGCACCGAGTTCAATAGCGGAGTTCATGAGCTTCTTGGGATTGGCAGGCTAATATAGTAGATTCGTGCTAGATTTCTCCCAGGTTGCAAAGACATTGACTTGGCTGACCCGGATGGATGCAGAGTTTATCTGGTCGGATGAGTGTTAGGTCGCTTTTGATGAGTTAAAGAAGCGGCTGATGACATCTTCGATTTTGACATTGCCATCAAGATCAGGAGATTCTGAAATGAGGGTAATTTTGAACTTTTGTAATTATAATTATTTAATAATGATATTTAAATCATATTATGATTTTTTTGGTGATTTTTAATCAAATTAACACTATTTAAATCTGTGACTTGTGATTTTGATATTTTGCTAGTATAATGCATGAACTGGAGACTAACCATGACCAAGAAGGCATAACAATGTGATTAGAATGTCATATTACTACTTTTTATCCTAGGAGTATTTTGGTCTTTTTTTACTTTTAATGAAAATGAATTTTGATTAATTAAATATTGTGCTAATCTTTTAGTTAAGCCTTAACCTATAAGTTTAACCTAATCTAGATTGGTCTTGAGGTTAGAATCATGGTTAGAACATTCCTACTAGTGCCAAAGTTAGTAATATCTAGATATTATTGTAGTATGATATTTTTCTTTGGATATTTGTAGAAGGAAAGCCTTAGGACTAAATTGGACCAATGAATGGACTTAAAATTGGGTGGAGAAGCCTTAGCCACCCATCTACATCTAAACCTAACCCTAATTTCTATTGTGGCAGCTACAAGTAGTAAATGCCCCTCCTATAAAGTATCATCTAGTAGCCCTTACCTCTTTTTGATACCTACAAAGAACCCTATTTTGTTCTTCCCTAAACTTCTTCCATTTAATCCAAATTAAGTCTAAATTGAGTCAAATCAATTGCATCATCATCCCCAACAGTAGAAGAGACTTGTGGGGCGCTTGCTAGCATGGGTTTGAAGTGAATTGACCATTTCATTTGGAGAAGAACACCTTCCCTTTTTTATTTTTCATTAAAATTTTCTCTCAATAGGTAAACGCCATAAAACCTATTTAAATTCTATTTTCTTTTCATTGATGCATGTATATAGGTATACCCTAGCTGTAGAGTTAGTTTGGTGCAAAATAGTATCCATTTAGTACCGTATCGGACACGTGTCGATGTTTTTGAATAAGTGTTTGATGAAATGCCACATAGGAAATTATTTTAGTAATTTTTAAAACTAATTACACATTTTTGTAGCCCTACAAGTGAGGATTCTAAAACCCTAAGACTAAGCACAATATGAGTTAGTTTTCGTATCCAAATATGGACACGAAACTCAGCACGAGGCAGTGACACGGCTTCCCTTCTAAAACCCCTAAATTTCTACTATTTTTTTATAAATTTGGTTCTAATTATTTTTTTATTTATTTTTATTATTTGTACGTCGCGTAGTTACATTGTACGTCGTGCGCGAAATTTTATTTTTTTGTAATTGCTCGACGAGTGCGAATATGTGCGAGCGTACATATTTTTAGAAAAACATTTTTTATTTTTTCAAAATAATATATATAATAATTATTCTTGCTTTAGTACCAAAATTTTCTAAGTTTGCTATTTTAATTATTTATTTATGCCGATTTCGAAAATAATATATACATAGATATTTTGTACTAGTCACATGCGAGATACATAAAATTTAATTCATGTATATATATTGGAATTCTCAAAATCATTATATTATCTATCTTAATTTATTAAAAGGTATTCTAAAGATATTTTCTATCAATATTCAAAATATTTATTGCAATTTTTGAAATTATTTTATATTGATTAATTTATTACTTATAAGAGATAATTTGGAAGTTTTGATGATTTAATATTATGGTAATTTAAATTAAGATTTAATTTGTGGATTTTGATTGAAGATAAGATTTATCTAAGATTTAATATGGATTTAGATTGATTAAACTTATTTTTGATTTGATTTAAATTAGTAGGAAGATTATCTAAGGGAGTTTTATTTATTCCTAAACCTTATCAACCCAGGATTTTCTCAACTCTATAAATACAGGAGCCTTCACATTATTTCCCCACAATAATTATTCCCCAAATTCTACCACAAGCATGAGTGTATCGTGTCGGTGTCCAATCCTTTCTGTGTCAGCCGTGATTGGCCTAGGGTCCGACCCCGAGTGTCGTTCCACTAAATCTTATCATTACAATTACATATCCATCTTCGTATCGGACATAACCCGACACCAACAAATCCTTAATCTAATCCCTATTCTAAACCCCGTTCCCACTCGCGTGAGCTGCCTCCGCCCCGACTCCCAACCAGTACCTTTGCCAACTTCGGCAGCGCCACCATTGCTGCATCACCGTGGCCTCCTCCTCTCCCGACCAAAACGGCACAGCCCTAAACCACCTTCTCCCTGACCGACCCTCCGACCTAACACCATTATCGTTACTAATGACCCAGCCCAACACTCTCATCCACCCCGGCCAACAGCCGTAGAACCAAATCCCCTAACACTACAAACACTCTCACCGCAAGCCACCGCAGACCACTACCCGCTGCCACCACCATCTCGTTGTGACCGGTACCACCACCACGACCTCCGTCGACCGATTTTCGACCACCACAGCCACTGCAACCCAGCCATCAACATTACCATGGCACCACCGCCAGCCTCCATCTCCGTCACGAACCACCCCGCCATACTCCTCCTCCCCGATACCACCCATCGCACCGCCACCCAAAAACCCCCAAAAACCATAAAAAAACCTAAATAAAACCCACCGCCACCGCTGTACTCGCCTCCGTCCTGGCCGTCGTGACCTCGTCCCTGCGCGGTGACCCTGCCCCGCGACCAGCTCTCGTACCGCCCAGACTAGCGCCACCTCTCGTGTGGGTCTTCTGCGGCCATATCAGCCGTAGGGCGGGTGATCCGCCAGTCCCGCGAGTGGCTCTGCCGCCGTCGCCACTACCGTGGTGTGGCGCCTCAGCCCAGCGATCCCCCGCGCCTGTGCTCCCTCCTCCGTAACCTTCATCTCGACCTCCACGAAAAGCCAGCGTCCATCCAGCACCAACCGTCGGAGATGGGGAGTCTCCACCGCGTCGGCCTGTGAACCGACCCTCTCCGGCAGCTCCGCCGTGTCTTGTCGACCCCAGCCGACGAGAACCCTTTCATGTTCCCCTCACTTTGCCTTCTGAGCGTCGTCTCTCCACTTTCCTCTCCATCCGCCGGCGATCCACCGACTGGGATAACCCCCCACCAGTGCCTCCCTGGAGCACCGTGATCGTCGCCCGTCGTCGCCCATGGCGGTGCCCCTTCCCTTTTCCTCCAGACAGCCCAGCGAGCTTCTCGATCGTCTCCCCGAGCTCCCCCTTCTCTTCTCTGCTCTCTATCCCGCTCGCCCCTCTCTCTCTCTCTCTCTCTCGATTTCCTCACCCCCTCTCTTCTGACTCCCCTTCCCTCTTTCTTTCTTTTTTATCTCCTCGAAAGAGAAGCAGCAGTGCTATAAAAAAAATCTGGGTTCTATTATTAATTTGTTGTTTTTATTGCTGTTAATTATTATTAGTATTATTTTATTATCATTATTATTATTATTATTATTATTATTATTATTATTACTATTATTACTATTATTATTATTATTATTATTATTATTATTATTATTATTATTATTATTATTACTATTATTATTATTAGTAGTATTATTATTTTGGGCATAATCTCGTAGATATATTTTGCTTTCATATTGGGTTACCAATATCCAAATGTTTACAAAATCTAGTTTCCTAGGATATGGTGAATGAGTTTTTCAACCTAAATTATTTTTCTATTTTAGTAGTAAAGGTATAGTTTTAAATAGCTATAAATAATTTTCAATTTTCAAATAGTCAATAAAAGTATATCTTATTATTAAAAATTTATTTTTACAAAATAGGCTTCTTAACCCTAAATAATTTTTCTAATATTATGTTGTTTCCCTTAAAATATTTTTGATTCATAAGATATAGGTTTAGCCTAAAATATTATTTTGGCAAAACTTACAGTTTCACCCTAAAACGACTATCAATATTTCGGGTACGTGTTTGAAAGCGTATTTCGACTAATAAATAGTTTTCAAATTATAATTGAGTAGTATTCATCTAAAAACATATTTTACTAACACGATATAGTTCTAAATTACCATATATAATTTTTAGTAGTTATGTAAAATATTTTTCTAAGCAAAGTATAGTTTTTAACCTAAAACAATTTTTACTAACTACCTAAAAATAATAATTTTGGATGATAAAATATATTTCTTTTTCAAGGACTAAGTATTTTCTAAATCATATATTTTCTTATTTATCAAATTTCTTTGGTTATCCTTCCGTCCATGACTAAATCCTATTATTCATGTTCCCTCGCCAATTCAAGCCTACCTTATGTCGAACCTAACTAATTTGACCCTTCTGGACTCAATGGAACAGTCTGTGCCATCATCCGAGGTCACCTTGTGTAGTTGTTACCCGAAGTAGCAGTTTGTGGCATCGTGATTATCGCAGCACACCAGGCGTCCTACCAGGCAAGATACCTTGCCACCTTACTCTGTGATTACTTTACTTTATTTTTTAGTTATTTATTTTCAGTTTCATATATATTATTCTATGTTTTATATCACTGTGCGTCTGAGTCACACTTGGGTGCAAGCGACCATATCGGTCGTTCATTTGCCTTATATTATTTACTTGCATTGACTTAGCTTAGTGACCACCCATTGATGATGAGGTATTGGTATATCTTATACAGTCTTGACACATACTTTACCACGTATTATGAGTGACATATAGGACATGTACTCGCGTAGTCGGTCGGCCACCGATACGTATGGGGCGTGCGACGGTTAGGAGTAACTGCTAATAAAATTGCATGCTAGTGGACTTGACAGTTACTAGATGGTCATATGAGTCACGGATGTGACTCCTTTAGGCATTGGGAGGGAAGAACAGTTCCTTGATGTATGGGCCATATTTACATACTGCTATTGTAACTGAAGCTCCGTTGGAGACGCAGGTTCACCCTATTGTACTGATTCCCTCTGAAGTTCATAGAACGTTATGGACATTTTCTTACTGATTTCCTATGACGTTCGTCGAACGTTACAGACGAATTGTACTGATTTTCGATGAGAGGGATGATGCCACTGCTATACAGCCCGAGTGCCCATATGTGAAGGATTATTCTTTATTGCATATTCACTATAGTACGGTTAGGTCTCCTATTGCATGCATCCCTTAGTTTCTATTATATATCACAGTTTATATAGCATGGTGTTTTCTTGTATCTTGTTACGTCCCTCTGAGGACCTGTTTATCTCTCCAAGTGTGTGTTCATGTCTTCCTGAGGTATTCTAGCGGAGATCGTGGTCTTCTTCATTTATTCGAGGATGACGTGTCTTGGATCTATCTTGCTACCTCCGTCAAAATTATTTATATATCATGTACCTCTTTCTTTTATTTTATTGGTAGTGGATGTGTCTCCACCCAACATATTGTATCAAGACAATTCATTATTATTATATGATATCTTTTATTCATTTATTTTGTGTGGATGAGATTAGTCATGGTTCTACTGCATTTTACAGCTTACGTATATTTATTATACGGCTGGCATGTCTACGTTCCTAGTCTTACGTATTTTAGGACTGGGGTGTTACATATTTTTGTGGTGGACCATGTAGATCAAGATAAATTGTTTGGTTACCTTACCGTACCAAGCAAGCTTGCAAATAGGATTAGAGGTCTAGGATCTCATCCACATACTTGACCTCTTTCCTCGATTCTATATTCGAACTATCGTTGGACTAATCGACTGCATCTTGCTTGATTCCTCCTATCATAATTCTTATCTTTCCTTCGTGCTTGCTAGAGGTTAGACATGTGATCCCTACTAGATATACATGTTTCAATTATCCCAAAATACCATAAGTTTAATTCTTTTAAGTTGGGTAGAATGCCTTATGACCTAGCAATCCCTTTGTCCTTGTGACCTATATTAGCAAGTTTACTTAGATTCTAGAATTTAGAGGACCCTAACACATCTAGTCAACTAAGGACTTGGACAAGAAGACTATAGGACGACTGTATAGAGACCAACATAGGATATGACTTAGAATCGTAAGGAGTTAAACTAATTCTGCTTTCTTTCAATCTTAATCTCACGTGCCTACATTTTTTTTTACTATCTAGACTAATGATGCTAATATAGCCTAGTTTTTGCAAGCTAATTCGTTATCGATCTTGATAAAGGCATATGCTATTGAGCGTCCTATCACTAACATATTGTCTAATCAGAACCAGTGCTTGGTGGTCAGATCAACCAAGTGCATTTTGGTTCGCTTTTATCTATTATTCTACGTGGATGGAACATAATTAAACTTGGTCTTTGCAGTCCCATCCATGACAATTCTTTTGAAATTATACGGTCGTCTTTGCACCACGTATTGTATTCGATAATATCGTCTATTGAACTCCCGAATGCTTTCGCCTTCACCTATTTTAGAAGGACGAAGGCGTTGTACTAGAACTTCCTATCGATTAGGACCATTACCACTCAAAGTTGCTATACCTTCGTCCTAAACTACTCGTCCTTTTCTCAGCCCTATCATGACCTTCTAATCGCTTAATTTAGGAGTGAATCTAATTCGTTCTCTTAACCGTGCCCTCGACCTACTCTCAAGAAACCATAACTTTAATTTATTTTCTCTTGTTACCATAATATTTTTTATTGCTTGTTACCTTGTTTTAACTTTAACCCTTACTCATTTTCCTTCGTGCGCTAACCCATGATTATCCTCGCCATTATGGAAATCATGATTTCCTAATGCACGTTTTATTGAACGTTGTGAATGATTGTTCCTCACCAATACTCCCTTGTGCCTTCTCACCCCCTACAAATTCTTAATTTCGAGGACAAAATTATTTTAAGTTGGGTAGGATATAAAACCCCTAAATTTCTACTTTTTTTTATAAATTTGGTACTGATTATTTTTTTTATTATTTGTACGTCGCGTAGTTGCATTGGACGTCATGCACAAAATTTTATTTTTTTGTAATTGCTCGACGAGTGCGAATATGTGCGAGCGTACATATTTTTAGAAAAATATTTTTTTTATTTTTTTAAAATAATATATATAATAATTATTCTTGCTATAGTACCAAAATTTTCTAAGTTTGCTATTATAATTATTTATTTATGCCGATTTCGAAAATAATATATACATAGATATTTTGTACTAGTCACATGCGAGATACATGAAATTTAATTCATGTCTATATAAGAATTCTCAAAATTATTTTATTATCCATCTTAATTTATTAAAAAGGTATTTTAAAGATATTTTCTATCAATATTCAAAATATTTATTGCAATTTTTGAAATTATTTAATATTGACTAATTTATTACTTATAAGAGATAATTTGGAAGTTTTGATGACTTAATATTATGGTAATTTAAATTAAGATTTAATTTATGGATTTTTATGGAAGATAAGATTTATCTAAGATTTAATATGGATTTAGATTGATTAAACTTATTTTTGATTTGATTTAAATTAGTAGGAAGATTATCTAAGGGAGTTTTAATTTATTCCTAATCCTTATCAACCCAGGATTTCCTCAACCCTATAAATAGGGGAGCCTTCACATTATTTCCCAACAATAATTATTCCACAAATTCCACCACAAGCATGAATGTATCGTGTCGGTGTCCAATCCTTTTCGTGTCAGCCGTAATTGGCCTCGGGTCCGACCCCGGGTGTCGTTACACTAAATCTTATCATTACAATTACATATCCATCTTCGTGTCGGACACACCCCGACTCCAACAAATCCTTAATCTAATCCCTAATCTAAACCCTGTCCCTACTCGCGTCAGCAGCCTCCGTCTCGACTCCCAACTAGCACCCCTGCCAACTTCGGTAGCACCACCATCGTTGCATGACCGTGGCCTCCTCCTCTCCCGACCAAAACGGCACAACCCCGAACCTCCTTCTCCCCGACCGACCCTCCGACCTAACAACATTATCGTTAATAAAGACCCAGCCCAACATTCTCAACCACCCCGGCCAACGGTCGCAAAACTGAACCCCCTAACATTAGAAACACTCCCATCGCCAGCCACCGCGGACCACCACCCGCTGCCATCTCCATCTCGTTGTGACCGCTGCCACCACCACGGCCTTCGCCGACCGATTTTCGACCACCACAGCAACCTTAACCCAGCCATCAACATTACAGTGGCACCACCACCAGCCTCCGTCTCCGTCATGAACCACCCCGCCATACTCCTCCTCCCCGACACCACTCGTCGTATCACTACCCAAAAACCCCTAACAACTAAGAATAAAACCCACCTCCACCATCGTACTCACCTCCATCCTGGCCGCCGCGACCTCGTCCCCGCGCGGTGACCGCTGCACCGCGACCAGCTCCCGCACCACCCAGACATGCGCCGCCTCTCGCATGGTTCCTTCTGCGGCCAGATTCGCCGCCATACGGGTGATCCGCTAGTCCCGTGAGGGGCGTTGCCGCCGTCGCCACTAGCATGGTGTGGGGTTTCAGCCCTGCGAGCCCTCGCGCCTGTGCTTTCTCCTCTGTAACCTATACCTCGACCTCCACGAAGAGCCATCATCCACCCAGTACCGACCGTCGGAGATGGGGAGTCTCCACCGTACCGGCCTGTAAGCCGACCCTCTCCGGCATCTCCGCCGCGTCTTGCTGATCCCAGCCGACGATAACCCTCTCATGTTCCCCTCACTTCGCCTCTCGAGCGCCGCCTCTCCACTTTCCTCTCCGTCTGCCGGCAGTCCACCGACTGGGCCAATCCCCCACCAGCGCCTCCCTGGAGCACCGCAATCGCCGCCCGTCGTCACCCACGGCGGTGCCCCTTCCTTTTTCCTTCATATAGCCAGCGATCTCCCCGATCATCTCCCCGAGCTCCCCTTTCCCTTCTTCTCTCTGCTCTCTATCCCGCTCGCCCCTCTCTCTCTCTCTCGACTTCCTCACCCCCTCTCTTCTGACTCTTCTTCCCTCTTTCTTTCTTTATTTTTTTAATCTTCTGGAAAGAGAAGCAGCAGTGCCGTAAAAAAAAATTGGGTTCTATTATTAATTTCTTGTTTTTATTGCTGTTAATTATTATTATTATTATTATTATTATTATTATTATTATTATTACTATTACTATTACTATTATTTTTATTAGTATTATTATTTTGGGCATAATCTTGTAGATATATTTTGCTTTCATATTGGGTTACCAATATCCAAATGTTTACAAAATCTAATTTCCTAGGATATGGTGAATGAGTTTTTCGACCTAAATTATTTTTCTATTTTTAGTAGTAAAGGTATAGTTTTAAATAGCTATAAATAATTTTCGATTTTCAAATAGTCAATAAAAGGATATCTTATTATTAAAATTTTATTTTTATAAAATACGGTTCTTAACCTTAAATAACTTTTCTAATTTTATGTTATTTCGCTTAAAATATTTTTGATTCATTAGATATAGGTTTAGCCTAAAATATTATTTTGGCAAAACTTACAGTTTCACCCTAAAACGACTATCAACTTTTCGGGTACGTGTTTGAAAGCATTTTTTGACTAATAAATAGTTTTCAAATTATAATTGAGTAGTATTCATCTATAAACATATTTTACTAATATGATATAGTTCTAAATTACCATATATATTTTCTAGTAGTTATGTAAATATTTTTCTAAGCAAAGTATAGTTTTTGACCTAAAACAATTTTTACTAACTACCTAAAAATAATAATTTTGGATGATAAAATATATTTCTTTTTCAAGGACTAAGTATTTTCTAAATCATATATTTTCTTATTTATCAAATTTCTTTGATTATCCTTCCGTCCATGACTAAATCCTATTATTCATGTTTCCTCGCCAATTCAAGCCTACTTTATGTCGAACCTAACTAATTTGACCCTTATGGACTCAATGGAACTGTCTGTGCCTTCATCCGAGGTCACCTTGGGTAGTTGTTACCCGAAGTCGCAGTTCGTGGCACCGTGATTATCGCAGCACACCAGGCGTCCCACCAGGCAAGATACCCTGCCACCTTACTCTGTGATTACTTTACTTTATTTTTCAGTTATTTATTTTCAGTTGTATATATATTGTTCTATGTTTTATATCACTGTGCGTCCGAGTCACACTTGGGTGCAAGCGACTATATCGGTCGTTCATTTGCCTTATATTATTTACTTGCATTGACTTAGCTTAGTGACCACCCATTGATGATGAGGTATTGGTATATCTTATACGACCTTGACACGTACTTTACCACGTATTATGAGCCACATATAGAACACGTACTCGCGTAGTTGGTCAGCCACCGATACGTATAGGGCGTGCAACGGCTATGAGTAACTGCCAACAAAATTGCATGCTAGTGGACTTGGCAGTTACTAGATGGTCATATGAGTCACGGATGTGACTCGATTAGGCATTGGAAGGGAAAAATAGTTCCTTGATGTATGGGCCACATTTACATACTGCTATTGTACCTGAAGCTCCGTTGGAGACGCAGGTTCATCCTATTGTACTGATTCCCTCTGACCTTCATGGAACGTTATGGATGTTTTCTTATAGATTTCCTCAGATGTTCGTGTTTGTCATTGATTATAAAAGAAAAGAACAGTTTTATGGGAGGACTGGACTTTTACTTCACAATACAAACTCGCTCGTACAAAGAAATCCTAGGGACGAAAACCTAGATACAACAATCTAAGTACAATTGTTTATTTTTTTGGGGGTGACGGTAGAGGCTCGGGAAAGCAACGGCAGCTCTGCCTTACTCCTTCGACGATCAGACGCTGCTTTGGCTCCGGGAAAGAAATGCTCTTGCTCGAATGTGGATCGCTCTGTGTCTAGCTCTATACGTATATCTCCGTGCTCTTTTTTATAAGGGAATGGCACCTTGCTATTTATAGGCATCATGGGTGGAGGTGTATATCCACGTGGCGGATTTTGAGCCCCAGACCATTATGTTGATTGCCATAAATCTGGTTTGTTACGATTGTAATATATCTGGGTAATTATGTTGATCGCCATAAATCCAGATTGTAATGGTTGCATTAAATCTGGATGATTATGATGATAGCAATAAATCTGGCTTGTTTAGGATTTGACCAAATCTGGACGGTTATGTTGATTGCAGCAACCTGAGTTATTGAGATTTGATCGACTCCTGCCACGTGTCCTTCATTGACTGCAATAAATATGAATTATTGAGATTCACTCAGCTCTCGCCATACGTCCCTTATTGACTGCAATAAATATGAATTATTGAGATTCGATCAGCTCCCGCCATATGTCCCAACTGTTGCAAGCCGCATGGAGGACTGTCACGGTTGGGCCGCATGAGTGTGGCCTCGTGTCAGAACCGTATAAGGGTGGTCTTATCTGAACCGTATGAAAATCCTTTAGTCTGAACCGCATGAGGGTGGTCCCATGATCCGAGCCGCATAGGAGTAGTAGCCACATGGGGGTGGCCCCATGATCCGAGTTGCATAGGAGTAGCAGCCGTATGGGGGTGGCGGCCGTATGAGAGTGGCAGCCGCACGAAAGTGGCTGCCGCATGAGGGATGGTAGCCGCATATGGAGCTTTTTGGGTTGGTGGACTGTGCCAACTGTGAAGATTTTCTTGTCTTCCCTAGAAGCCTGCCACTATGTCAGGGTCATTATTTCACTTTTATGTCAGGGTTGTCAAACCTTCGTGTCAGAGCCGTCGCTTCGAATCAGGGCATTAAATGAGCCAGCTGCATAAATTAATTACGGCCGGTTTGTGAAGGACTTTCTGAACGCAAAGAGACACGTGGCTCGCTGGGAACTTCTGAGCCGCATGAAACTCTAATGAACTTTTAAGCCGCATGAAACTCTCCTAGTCTTGATCCGCATAGGATTTTCTGTTCATTTCCATGCTTCAACAAGACCCCCTTCAAGTTTTCAATTTGTAAAATTAAAATACTTTGAATAAGAAGTATGGCTATGTCCACATAAGCTCTTCTGACCGCATAAGATGTTCTGGCCGCATAGACGTCCTAGCCGCATGGACTGCCTGGCCGTATGGACTTTTTAGTCGTATGGACTATTTTGGCCACATGTTATCCTCTCTGCCACGTAGGCATCTCATTTAATGACCCTTGATTTTGTCTTGATTGGTTTCGGATTTGAAGCCGCTTTTTGGGGCAGGATCCCAAGGGTCAGATTTGCCTCGATGACCGAAGCGTCGATTTTGTTCTTTAGGTGGCGCACAGATCGAAGCATCCCTCGGTCTATGAGCCCCATGTCCGCCTATAAATAAGACTAATCTTTTTAGAAAAATTCTTTACTTTCTTCTTTTATTCGAACCTCTCTTGCCCTAGGCTGTCGTCTTCTTCTTCTTCTTCGATCACTGATGGCCCCCAAGACTTCCAATGCTGCGACAAAGGGTAAGGAGTGGCTTCTACGTCGACTGCGGTGCCTGAAGTTCATCTCGACGTTCATCCCGCCATTGCTGGTAAGGGTTTTGGCAGAAATTGCACGAACTCAGAACTATAACCATCATGGCTATGTCATATATTTTATGCGCCTTTTTCGTCTTCATGAATCTGCATACTGTGCTATGTATGCCGCATGTGCATCCCATGTCCGAGCTGCATAGGGGTATACCCCATGTCCGATCCGCATGAGAGTCGTCTTGCGGCCGCATAAGCACTTTGTGAGTTGAACCGCATAAAGACCCGTCGAATCAGAACCGCATAAGTCCCTATGAGTCGAACCGCATGAAGCCCCCTCAAACAGGGCAGCATGAGGCTGAGCTAAACCGAGCCGCATAAGCTCCTCTGAATTGGGCCGTATAATGCTCCGCTAAGCAGAACCGTATAAACTCCCGCTAAACAGAGCCGCATAAGCTTACGCTAATTAGTGTCGCATAAGCTCATGTTCAAACAGAACCGTATGAGCTCTTTTAAACAGAATCGTATAAGCTTGCGCTAAACAGAGCCACATAAGCTCATGTGGACTGGGCCGCATAAGCCTAAAAATACTAGGTGGTTTTGTTTAGCCATCTTTTAATCTTGTTTCTCTTTGCCTTTCTTCAGTGAATCTGCCAGTCAATCCAGCGGGAGAACCCCTAGTGGGTTTGGCCCAGTCTGCTGTGGGTGTACGATTCGACCACTTAGTCCAATATGTGGCAAACCAGCTTCCCACAGACGAGCCTTTGGAGAGGCTGATTGCTATCAAGAACCAGCCCTTCTACTTTCTCTATGCCATGATGAACTCGGGGCAATCGGAGGGAAAATACCTGAAGCCGACGTTCCTCTTTGGGGATGCTTTGACTGTGAAGAACTCCCGAGTGCTGGATATATCCGAGAGTTGGGACTTTATTTTTGACGAGATGGCAATCCATATCCCTCCAATGGTGCATCATTTTCGTCAGTCATGGTTCAACATATTACCGCTGGACAGAAAGATGGTGGACTCCTTGACCCCAAACAGGTCGGGAATGATTGTGGGTAACATCTATCATAACAGGAATTTGGGGTCGGCATATGCGGGAAGGGAACCGGTCAGTCGGTACGTGATGGGACTGGCCCTGGGTACCTTCATAAATGTATCGGGTCCCAACTTCACGTTCTCTCAAGCTGACACCTTTTTAAACCAGTTTGCTCGGAAGGGGTCCTATCCCGTCGGCCGGTTGGCACTGCTGAAATGGATAAAACCCATCCCTGCGTGGGCCAACTTGACCACGTGGATTCTACAGAAGTATGAGACTCCCCTGCGTGAGATCAGCCTCTACCACGCTATTCGGGGCACCTGTCATGGTCTGTCCATAAACAAGCTGTTGTGGCTCTCTTGGACATGTACAACCGGCGGACGGAAACGTTCTTCGGGCCTGGAGAGGAGCTGGAGCTCGCTCTCCACGAGATGTACGTCATTTCCAAGCTGTCCTGGGGGATGAAGTCTTTGAAGTGTACACCCCTACGAACGAAGAGTTCGAGGATTTGGATCGGCAGTTCTCGGGCTTTGTTGTTGTATACCGAGAATTATTATGTCACCACAGTACCTGTCACCAGGCATCCATCAAGAAGGATGGTAGCTCGGAAGGGAGCATTCCTCATACCACGTCCTGGGTCTCCTACCTTTTTATACTAGGCACCTCAGGCCGGGTTTTTTCTCGAGATCCTCAAACCCAGGAGGAGGTACAAAAATTGGCATCGACTGCCAAGAGATCGAGGTCCACGGGCGACACTTTTGGGAGTCAAACTGACTCCTTTAGTTATTTTTATCATGGTACTCAGCGGCTATCAGAGAAGGCACTCCTGGCAGGATTCTTGATGGTGTGGCTACGAAATTGCGTGGCCTCAGGAGGGGCAGGTTCCATTGAGAGGATCAGCCGCCACTTTATCCTCCCTGCCGTAAATCTGGTCTTTGAGGCCAGACTGGCCCTTCTTCCGGCCATGGTGTGCAGCATACACCATGGCCTTCGTGCCTTCTCGTCCAAGGTCATCGCCCGTGACACGGCGATAGATTTTGAGCACATAGAGCTGCCCTATCATTATTTGATGGAGTGGCTGTTGATGCACTGCCGGTCTTTGATGATGCCTGGAGCAGAAGACGGTGTTACGGCTGAGGATGCTTTCATTTTCCAATACCACCATCAGTCCTGGGAGTGTAGCACTATACCAGCCTGTCGAAGGGCGCTGGTGAGAGTTGACGGATACAACTTTTTTGTGTTTGTTCCTCGTTTTACCGCTGAAGAAGTGAGGGACGTACATAATGATGGTACCGGACCTCCTCACCTCTTGCCTGAGGAGATGCTCCTTTGGCTGCGTAATATTCGTCCAGCGTACCTAGTATATCGTAACCACAACAATGTCTACCTAGAGCCCTACTTGCCCAGTAGGTTCTCCCGCAAGTTCGGGTATAGCCAGCTATTCTTTGATAGTCCCAGCTCTTGCTTGGGCTTTGAAGGTAGCGTCCTTGACGGTATCAAGGCATGGCATTACTATGACGCGGTTCATACCCGAACCAGGCTTTCGGTTCCTGAGGCTGAGTCGCCAGGAGAGATTTTGTATATGGCGGCCCTATACCATGTTACGGCGAGCAAGCCTCCCGTTAATTTTGACCCGAGTACCAGCTTTATTGTGGGTACTGGCTTGGCGGAAAAGCCCAAGGGGTCTAAGACGAGAAAGAGGAGAGCGAACAGGGTTCCTGTGCCTGACTCGGAGTCCACCAATGCAGACGAAAATGATGATGAGCATGATGTCGATAACTCTCTCCCTCCTGCGAAAGAGGTGATGGCGGATCAGCCGCTTGTTGTACCAGATGAGGTGGTGGCAGATCAGCCGCTTGTTGCACCTGGCCCTTCATGCAAGCGAGGCAGGCTTGAGTCTATTGGTGGCGTAACCTTCTCCGTGAAGCGGGCTGCGGTAAGACACCGCGGGCTGCTCATTAAGGAGAGAGGCAGGGTGATGACGCCATTTCGGACGTGAATTGAATTGCGACCACCTCCTTCTTTATCTCTTTCTCTTCCTGAACATTGATCTAATCATTTTTCTCTTCTCTGCAGGCGTCAGAAGAGTCAGGCTCTCGAGAACCGACCGCTATTTCTGAAGTTAATCCGGCCCTAACCACTTTGATTAGTGACATGTGTGCCGAGATTATTTCTGTCGGGGCTCTCTCGACGGCGGCTGAGGGATCTCACGTTGATGAGGTCTCGACCCAGGGCAACGAGGGCTCCGCTGAACCCGTCCTCGAGACTGCTAAATTTTAGCAGGGTGACGCTGACCCAGTCGTATCTCCTTCCGGGGTGGCTACGGCAGAGGAACCCGCTGAATTCGGCTTGGAAGTAGCTGGTGAGGGGACTACGGTGGCTGTGAGCGAACCTCAGCCTCCACAACCCTCCCCTGGTAAGATAAGCCAAATCTTGACTAGTGAGGAGGCTCATTTGCTCTATCATCACATCCTTCGGGTTAGGCTGATTGATGGTTGCTCTGGACATATAGGTCCTACCTCTTCTCTGCCAATGACGGACATTGTCAGGGTAGGCTCTGCCAGCGGGGATCTGGTGGAAGGGAGTGGGCCCCCTCTTCTTCCAACTTATATTGAGGGGCCTCCTACTGGATCGAGTTCGGGAGATCAGATGGCGGCACAGCTGGGGCAACGAGCAATGGTCCCTGCGTCCTCCTTTGCTCATGTAGCTTTGGGGGTCGACCTCTACGCCTTGCCGAGTATCCAGGTTCTTCGGGCCGCGGAGGAGGAGTTGGCTGCTATCCAAGCGTCGTTTGCTCGAAATTTGTTTCCCTGGTGGCAGGGGTGATAAGTTCTGGTACGTCTCCTTCGACACTGCCAGCTATACTTCCTTTGACGCCGTCCTCTGTGGAAGTTCTGGATGAGGCATCACAGGATGTGGTTGATAGTTTCTACTGCCACTTGAAGAGAGGGGTCGAAGTTGCTGTAGAGCGGGGGACCCCCTTTGCCTTGGCCCGACAATACGCTCGTGTCCAAATTGAAATTCTTAAAACCCTCCCTGGTGGGGCAGAGATAGTTGCGCTTCAGGAGCCCAAATTGCTAGAGGCTGATCAGCTCATGACCCAGTTTCAAGTACTACGACAAGCTGATCTGTCTGCAGCCATTGATCAAGAGCGTGACTTCCTCACCACTGCCCTGGAGAACGTAAGGGCTACACGAGATAAGTCTAAGCCGGTTATAATGAAGGACCTCGACGACCTATCTCTCCAGTATGACCAGCTGAGCCGCAGAAGCGAGGATTGTATGGCTCGGAAAGCGACCGCCTACCGCGAAATAGTCGATACAAGGGAGCAGATCCTCGAGCTCCAGAGGAAGCTAGCTTTCTTGAATCTGAACTCAAAGCTTCCCGTGCGGATAAAGAGCTGATCGTTCAGGAGGCCGAAAAGGTCACTCGAGCTTCTGCTAGCCTGGAGCATGCTCTGAAAAAGCTTGAGAATGTCTGGCGGGCTCATGCACATATGGAGGATACAGAGCGGCTGACTCAGGAAGCCGAGCGCCGCGCCAAGCAGAAGTTTGAGCGGTTCGACTGTCTTACTGAGGGACCGTCTCATGGAATTATGTATCGCCGAGCCATAGTCGGCCTTTTTCCTTCTTTTGTTTTTGTTCTTTTCTATTCTTTAGAGGGACGTGGTCCCATAACATGTAGTACCTTTTGACTTTCAAATAAAAGAGTATGTTTTATTTATCCTTCATTTGTATTGCTTATTGCATTTATGGTGTTGTGGTATTTGCCCCCACTGGTGGACTGTTTGTGGACTTGCTACCCTTGGTATACCTTGGTTTTAGGTACGGATAACAAGTTTGATGGGGATACTTAGAACAATCCCACAGTAAGGTGGCCATGGAAGTTCCTGGTGATGGAACTGGGGATTCCCAGGACCCTTTCTTTGGTATGCGTATTGATCGATAGAAAGTTAAACAGATCTAATACGTGTTCTAAACCCTTCATAGGCGGAAACTAGGGTTCATGAAATATACCTGCGGTGGAAAGGAGACAAGTAATTCCTGGCAATCTCGAGCGGATGACCCCAAGATCTTCTGTACGTATTCCTTCCTCGAGTTGGACGTCGTGTGGACGACGATCTCCCAACTTTTTCTTCTCCTTGGCAGCACTCTCTTTCTCTCCTTACGAGAATCACAAATTTAGAGAAAATTTTAGATTTCTGATCAGTAATCTGGCGGCCAGAGAATAGAGGATATATATATAGGCTACGGCAGGGACCATGAAAAGAAATTAGGGTTAGGCCTCCTAACGGATCTGGATATCCCGTGTTCAGCCCGAACACTCAATCCAGGCCCATTAACAATAGCTCGGTCCACTAATGAGCTATTGTTGCACTACCTCACTAATCCCAAATTATGTTTGTGGGCTCCTTTTATTATATGCTCGTTTGGCTCCCCATGTTAAGATATCGTATGTCCGTCGATCAAATTAAGTTACTGACAACTATATTGATTCGACATCTTTTATCCTTAAGTAGTACCGC
>JANAVB010036706.1:0-23313 GCA_029216955.1 Iris pallida | reverse complement strand
CCTTTAAATCTAAGTCCTAAAAGTAGATATTTGTTTGGATACAAGCCGAAAGGGTTCTTCTGTCAACCGGGCATAAATAGCCTTAAGCGACACGGTATTTAATCGTCCCCAGTAGACCCTCGCTAGCTGCGAACCGGTGCCTACAGCTAACCCAAGCTTTTCAAAACTTAAAAGACTAGTTTTTCAAAGGTTGATTACCAAGATCCTTCAAACTATCTATTCCTGGACATTAGTCATCTTTATTGAGTAAAATACATTTTTCCTGCAGACCTTTAATTATCTTTATAGAAATCATGACTAGTATAAAAGGATATTCTAGTTCCTTCAGGTCAGTGAGTTACCAACCCTTAGTTAATATTTCTTTCCATTCTAATGATTGGTGGTTGGATTCTGGAGCAAATGTTCATGTTTTATTTGATTGCTCCTGGTTTTCAAACTATCACGAATCAGGTGGAGCAAGTATAACCTTAGGAGATGGCTCAGCGGCACATATTATAGGAAGAGGAAGAATAGATTTGAGGATGACATCAGAAAAAATTCTGCCTCTTCATGATGTACTTCATGTGCCGTCAGTTAGGAGAAATTTGGTTAGCGGATCTCTGCTTGTAGCCTCAGGATACAAAATAGTAATAGAGGCTAATAAAGTAGTATTTTCTAAAAATGAGTTATTATAGGAAAAGGATTTATAAAAATGGTCTTTTTATTTTGAGCACTATGAATAAAATTGCAAATCCTTCTTTTATTATTGCAAATGTTGAATCCTCCAATGTTTGGCATGGCAGATTAGGTCATGTGAATTTAGGATCTCTTAAAAGGATGATGAACTTAGATCTTATTCTTAAGACTCCTATTGATGATAAACACAAATGCAAGATTTGTGTTCAAGCCAAACACACTAGATTACTTCAAATCTGTCCATAGGGATTCCGAACTCCTAGAACTTATACATAGCGACGTTTGTGATTCCAATAGAGTTTTGACCCGAGGCGGTAGAAAATACTTTGTCACTTTTATATAATATGATCATTCAAAGTATTGTTATACCTACGTTCTTAAAACCAAAGATGACGTTATAGACATATTCAAGGTTTATAAATCTGAACTGAAAACTAGTTAGAGAAAGGATTAAGATTCTTAGATTAAATCATGGTGGAGAGTATATCTCAAATGAAATGACTAATTTTTGGTGAAGAACGTGGAATAATTCATGAGGTAACTGCCCCTTATTCACCACAGTCCAATAGAGTTGCTAAAAGAAAGAATCGCACTCTATTAGACATGGTTAATAGCATGGTTCTCAGCTCAGGTGTTCCTGATAATCTGTAGGGGCATTATTGTCAGCCTGTTATATCCTTAATAGGGTACCTAGTAAGTCTAATGATAAGACACCATATGAGTTATGGAAAGGCCGAACTCCTAGGATTAATTACCTTAAAGTTTGGAGATGTCTAGCTAAGGTAAGAATTCCTGAATGCAAAAAGAGGAAGATTGGACCTAAGACTGTAGATACTGTGTTCATAGGATATGCTTTAAATAGCAATGCCAATAGATTTCTCGTAACTCATTCTGAAGTAAATGAAATCTCTAACAAAACCATTATAGAAGCTAGAGATGCAGTTTACTTTGAGAATATATTTCCATTTAAGAATATAATTTCTTCCACTCCCACTAGCTCTTCTCTTGCCCCTGCTACTAGTTCTCATTTTCATCCATCAAGTTCACAAGATGAATAAGATATAGAACCTAGAAGAAGTAAAAGATGCAGGATTGAAAAGAATTTAGGGAAATATTTTTTTTTACTTATTTGATAGAGGGTGATCCCTCAACTTATGAAGAAGCAATATCTTCTCTTGATGCTCCTTTCTGGAAAGAAGCCATCAACAATGAGTATAACTCCATTATGGAGAATAGTACTTGGTTTTAGCAGACCTACCTGTAGGCAGTAAACCAATAGGTTGCAAGTGGATATTCAAAAAGAAACTTAGAGCCGACGGTACCATAGAGAAATACAAGGTTAGATTAGTAGCAAAAGGTTTAACCCAGAAAAAAGGATTAGATTATTTTGATACCTACTCTCCTATAGCTAGAATGACTTCTATCAGAACCCTTCTAGCCTTAGCTTCTATTCATGATATGCTAATCCATCAAATGGATGTAAAGACAACATTTCTAAATGAAGATTTATAAGAAGAAGAAATATATATAGAGCAACCTGAAGTTTTTATTGCTAAAGGTAAAAAAAAGAAGGTCTGCAGATTAGTAAAATCTCTTTACGGCCTAAAACAAGCTCTCAAGCAATAGCACAACAAATTTGACAAAGTCATTTTAGAATTTGGTTCCGTACCAAATGAATATGACAAATGTTTGTATTCTAAAAATACAAATGGAAGTTGTGTCTTCTTATGTTTGTATGTTGATGATATCCTTATTCTAGGATCTTCACTAGAGCTGATAAATAACACTAATAATTATTTATCTAACCAATTTGATATGAAAGACCTAGGCGAAGACAACTTGATCCTTGGAATGCAAGTATCCAAATGCAAAGAGGGCTATAGTCTATCTTTAGCACATTCAATTGAGAAAATGCTAAGAAAGTTTGAGTATTTTGACAAAAAATCTGCCCTTACACCTTATGTCAGTAATATTTGTCTCAAGAAGAATGAAGGATCACCTATAGAACAACATAGATATTCACAGATGATAGGATCCTTTATATACATGACAAATAGGACCAGACCCGATATTGATTTGCTATTGGGAGACTAAGTAGATATACTAGTAACCCAAACCAGTCTCATTAGATTGCATTAGATAGAGTATTTAGATATCTTAGAGGTACTCTAGATTATAAACTTTATTATACTAGACACCCCGATATCCTAGAAGGTTATTCAGATGCAAACTGGATAACTGATTTATATGATGTGAAATCTACTACTAGATATGTTTTTACTCTAGGAGGAGCTACAATCTCCTGGGGATCATGTAAACAAACTATCATTGTTAGGAGTACAATGGACTCTGAAATGATAGCTTTGGACACTACTTGTACAGAAGCTGAATGGCTTAGAAATCTGATTATGCATATACATGTTTCTCATATTCATGTTCCTACAATTTCTATCAATTGTGATAACAAATATGTTATTGAACTACTAAAACATGATTCTGTGAATGCTAAGATGAACAAGCACCTGCAACTGTGCTTCAAGTCAATAAAGAGCCTATTAGGCAAATATGTGGTTCTTGACTATATAAAGTCAAAAAAGAACCTTGCAGACCACTTGACGAATGGTCTGTCTAGGACATTGATCCTAGAATCATCGAGGGGGTGGAGTTAAGCTCATAAGTTAGTCACCAGCAGTGGCAACCCAACCGAGTCTGACTGGAGATCCCAATAAGCCGGATCAATGGGTAGGAATAAACTAGACTAGGTGACTATTATGGAATACTGACCCTGAAATTAAATTCTCTTTAAAATAAAAGTCCAAAAGCTGTACATGTGTACATTAATACCCCATCCCTATGGTGACAGTGTTCCTTGTGCGATATGGATAAGGTGAGTTTAGACTCTTAATAAGTCCAAGCATGATATGCAGGGTTGATTCCTATCACCAACCCTTGAGGACTTACCTATATGAGAGGTCGTGAAGGCCGCGACTATAGGATAGGGCGATCCTAGACAACTCTCATGAATATAAAATAAGTGCGCATGGCCAATCAAAAGCACTATCATAAATCCAAGAACCTCTAGCGTACTATGTGTCCTATTTTCTGAATCTGGTTCAAGAAGTCTGATTCAAGGCATAGTCCATCAAGTATTTCTTCACACTAAGACAATAGTCACTAAGTGAGATTTAAGGCTGTAGTCCATCTCATCTATGTATAGTATATATATTTGCCCAGATATTGTCTATCATATTCTTCTCTTTCATTTTTCGAAACTTGGTTTTTTTTTTTTTTGGGGGGAGGGGGATTGTTGGACTTGGTAGCAAAAAACCAAGTCTTCTAGTTCCTATTCCTTTGGGTGCACTTGGAGAATTAGTCATTCCCCAAATACCGGTTCTATTGCCTATTATTAACATGTGTTCATTGCTATATAAAGGCCAATATTTCTATTAGAAAGAACACAACTCCATTCTCTCTCTCTCTCTCTCTCTCTCTCCCTCTCTCTCTCTCTCTCTCTTTCTCGTACTCTTCTTTTAATTCCAAAGCAATTGTAAGTTTCTTGTTCTTTTCTGGACAATGCTAATTTTGGGTCACTCTTTCCAAGTTGTGTACGACGAGAAGATACCGATAGAGCGGAGGTTTGACCACTAGGAGCATTCGGAACAAGTCTGCACATAGACCCGAATCAACTCTTAGGGCAGTGCTACGTGTACGACTTCCCCGGAGGCCGGTAATATTTATTTTATTTTATTTTATTTTGGTTACAGATTTTTAAAAGAAGAAAATGGAATAATTTTTAACAATGCTTCCTTACGTGTGTGCATTTTCCTGACAAGAAAACCAGGAATCCTATAGGAAGATGGCTTAAATGGTGAACCAGGTAATTGAATGCACAGTGGTATGAGGAGGAATCAGGAAACTATGCTTACAAGATTGAGTAAATATGCGTGGTCGGTTGATGCTGTAATTTAAAAAAGGAAATTTGATAAACGGATATGGTTAGTAGGAGATATTATAGCAGATATACATATATATGCTGAGGAGAGTGTAGTATTATGTTGGCCTTGGCAAGAAAGATTGCTCATACATTCCCTTTAATATATATGGGATATAGAGTCATCTGTGTTTTTTGGCATTATGATGAATAATTGTCTAATAGCAAATATGGAAGGTGCATGGCTGCAATATAGGTGTGCTCTAAGTAAAACAAGGAGGAAAATATTTAGGCAGTATTGTAATATTGGTAACATTTACTTCTTGTTGTTTTCCTAATCTAACTTGGCCTTCACCATAGAATTGTGCATATGAGTGAAAAAGATAGTTAAGGAGATATGTATTACAACAAAGTTGGTAGGACAGTAGACTAATAGCATGAGTTGGCCTTGATGGAGAGAGGTACTGTAGGGAACGTATCAGTGAAGGAATAATACAAACATATCTCGTATGCCATAATTTTTCTGAGTGCATTGTATAACTGCGTATTTGGAGTATGGGAGTTCTACTTTTGAATTTCTTTTTAGGCATAGAGTTAGTTTAATATGGGTTAAATAGGTAATCTAATAACTAATTAAGTCTTAAACTATTAATTTATAGGTTCTTTTGACTCTTCGGACTTGGAGTGGGACCAACTAATTTACCTCTTCAACATCAGGAACAAGGCAAGTGTACATTTCCATTATGTACTTCAATTTTCATATTTTTGTTCTTAAATATTTATTTTGTATATATATGATATTTTGCCACCTTAGGGCCGTGTTCAGTACCTCATGTCCGAATCATATTTGGGTACCGATGGACTATAGTGTCATCGGGTATCGATATTAAAAATTTACACTTGCATTACTGAGACGTATCGTTGTTGGCACATCGGGCCCTAGGACATATTCATGTGACACTTATATTACTGACGGATCCCGAACTTGATGACATCTTGGTATACGGAAGTATATGTTTGGTTTTAGGACGATGACTTGATATTCTATACAGTTACTATTATGACTCAATGTCCTAGTTAGAGGATCTGACCAAGCGTTTCATAGACACGATTCACAAGGTCACATGGAAGGGGAGAACATACATCATGCGCCCTACTTTCCCTCGTAGTATGTCGTTGTATCATTTCAGAGCTTCGGATATTTCGTAGTTTGCCACAACTTTCCCTACCAGGACTGCGGGGTTATATCATAGTTTGTTGAAGTGCCTATCAGGTCTTCGGGGTGCACCGTGATAGCCCGCATATATGAGTGATATTCTCAAAATTGTATGTCGTTTAGTCGGTTATGCTAGATTCACCCACCTTGTGCAGTCGTTTTTACTTTATATTTATCATCACCGTTGTACACTTGGCTCACATATTATGTACCTTGTTACGTTCCTCTGAGGACCTAATTTTCTTCTAGGTTAGCTGTATGGACTACAGGGATCTTTTATTAGATTGTTGATGAGTTCCTATTTTATTTTAGGTATTCACTCTTCCGTGATTTGTATTTCATTCTATTATTTGTATATGCTTATCAGCATCATATTTGTAGACTCATACTATTTTTTTCGAGTCTATTCGGACAAGTATGACTATTAGGCTGCACTGGTACTCATATTTTCTATTCTTTACGCTCTTGTCATGTGGATTGAGTTATTTAGAAGCTATCGAGATAACAACACAAACCTAGGACAGCTTATACATATTCAAGTTGGACAGGAGTCCCCCTGGATATGTAGCTGGCTATTGCCACATGGCTCGGTTCCACATTTTTGGAACTGGGGCCATGGTTTTAATGGTGGTCCATCCAGGTCCGATTTATCGCTTCGATTATGTTTTGTACTGAGCGAGCCTGCTATTATGATTAAAATTGAATTGGACCTCAATCCACAGCTAGTTTAAAAACTTTCCTTGCGTTTGGTTATCACTATTGAACTTCATAATTGTATTCGTTCATTCTCCTTCGGTAGTCGCTATTTTTTTGTTTTTCGTCTCCTTCTACTACTTCGGGGAGACGGACACTCGTGCATGATGATTATCTCCATATGCATGTCCTCGTCAAGACAAAGAAGGCACACTTGATTGAATAATTTGTAAGAAAATAGTTATCCATAGTAAGAAGGGTTAGACTAGATAGTTTTCCAGATGCTGAGCTAGAAAGAATTGACGGTCTAAGGTTTAGTGTAAGATTTGAACCTAGCAACATGAGCCTAGAATTAGATAAAATCTACACATTGTCTGAGTTAGAAGTAATTTAAAAGTATTGGTGGCTATAAGGATTCATTGAATGATGCTTTATGGTAATGTACAAATTAGAAGAATTTAAAAGTATTGGTGGCTAGAAGTTCAAGTATTATGTGATGCTTTATGGTAATGCACAAATTAGATGTTAGGGTTATCTATAGTTCATGGTGCTATTAGAAAATCTGTCAAGGACTTAAGAAAATGAAAATTTGAGGCTCTAAGCTTGGAGAAAGTTTTTTGATATTAGGATGTCAAGTAAATTCATGTTTGGATGGTATCAATTTTTATATTTGGATGACATGGAGTAATAACGATAGAAATGACAAATTAAGGAATATGAATTGTTATATTTCATAGGTTAAGATAAGAATTAGGTGGAGGGTCAACCTGGACGAAATAGTTGGTGACATATACCTAGGATAAAATTTTGAAATCGTTACTGAGTATGAATATTTACAAGCTAGCATCGAATTATGACTGTATTAAGATAATATAAAAGAATGATGTATAGCAGCGTTTAAGGATATCAGATTGAGGGACTAAGTAAGAAAATAGATCGAGGATTAAGAATATCGATAAAATCTTAAGGGATCATTTAAGAGAAGATTAATTATACGATAAAAAAGGAATCATGACCAGGGAATAGTAATATAAAGTACAGACAAGCTAATATTTGTAAATTAAGTAAAAAGAAATCTATATTGGAGTTTGAACCTATTGCTATGCCTAACAAGATGTAGGGAATAGCTACAAGATCCAGAGAGTGATAGATGGTTAACTTGAGGCTTAAACAGATGTTGGAGAAAACCTATAGGATAATTGAATTATAAACTTGGGAACCGTAAACATAGACTATATCAGATATAGAAGTAAGGGATGCTGGGAATTGGGTTGTTTAAGACGATATCTTAGAAGAAGAAAAACTATGATATGGATGACCATTCTCAAGAAGGAGTAGGAGCATGAGTTTGTATAAACTGAAGGTCCAGATAACAGAGCTAGAGAACCAATGTTTATCCAGCTGAATGTTTTGCCATAGAAATCTTCAGACTTTTCATGCCGAAAAAGGAAGGATTGATATGTTTGTGCATCGACTAAAGGGATTGAATGCAGTAATAGTGAAGAACAAGTATCCCCTGCCACGTATAGATGTTTTGTTTGACTAATTGAGCGGTGCCTGTGTGTTCTCAAAGATTTATCTCAGGTCTGGCTACCACCAGATCAAGGTTCAAAAAGAGGACATTTTGAAGACGACCTTTCGAACGAAGTATGGGCACTATGAGTTATTTGTGATACCGTTTGGTTTAACCAACATGCCAGCTGTGTTAATGAGTCTAATGAACAAGGTGTTCCACCAGTACTTAGATAAGTTCATGGCGATATTTATTGATGATATTTTGGTATACTCCAAGGGCCATGAGGAGCATGGAGCATCTCAGGATCGTGCTGGAGACTTTGAGGAGGGAAAGATCTCAGTAAGTGTGAGTTTTGTCTAAGCAAGGTATCCTTCCTTAGGCATATAATTACTAGAGATGGATTAGCAGTAGACCCCAAAAAAGATTGCAACGGTGAGACTTGGCCTACCCCTATATCAGTTACGGAGGTTAGAAGATTTATCGGAATTGTCGAATACTATCGAAGGTTTGTGGAAAACTTCTCAAGGATTGCGGATCTTATGTCACATTTGATGCATAAGGATCATAGTTTATCTGGACCGAAAAGTATCAGACCACTTTTGATGAATTAAAAAAGCATCTGACGTCAGCATCTATCTTGACTCTTCCTACGGGATATAGAGGCTTTGTGGTATATAGCGATGCATCTGGAAGCAGATTAGGATATGTTATGATGTAGCATGGCAAGGTTGTGGCATATGCATCGAAATAGTTAAGGATCCATGAGAAGAACTGTAGCTGCCCTTCCCAGAAATTTGGAATATTTTTATTATTATTTATTTTATTGGAATGGTGATTTTTAGATTTTATAAATAATTATTTAGTTAATTATTACGGTAGATGATTTTAGCCATGATTGAGTTTTGGAGTATAAAGTGACTAGAAATCATGGCACGGATAGTGCGATGGCATGCTTTGACTAGAGTATTAGCCCTGGTAGGGAAGGCCAAGCCATAGTAATGTCATAACTAGGAAAATCAGGCCAAGTTGCGACTCAACCTTTACCGAAGTCTTATTTATTTATTAGTTATATTATTGAGTTTTAGGGAAACCGGTTTACCATTTTAGCCGGACTGGACCCGAACTGAGCCCAAGCCATGTAGTCATGCGGCACGTCCAATGACATTCGTGTTGATGGAATTCAGTATGAGGGTGTTGTATTTCATTTTAGTGATATAATGAATATTTCTAAATATTCATAATTTCAATATTAAATATTATTATTAGTGGGTATTCGATAATGTTTGTATAAAATAGGTCCTTGTACATTCTGGAGATTTTTAGACTGTTCGCTATGGTATATACACCAATATTGAGTTATTGAATTTCATTATTATTATTGTATTTTATTATCAACATTATTGAGATTATTATTATATAATAATATTTTATTATTGGTAATATATTTATTGTCAAATAAATGTTATATATTCATAGTTATATAAATATGTCGTACACTAGGAACAAATGCTATGGGGGTTATTTGGGTTTTATCGAGATTATATATATATATATATATATATATATATATATATATATATATATATATATATATATATATATATATATATATATATATATATAAGGATATATATATCTATAGATATAGATATAAGAGAATAATAGAATAATATAGAATAAGTTTTGTGTGTAAATATAGATATAATAGATTAGAGTTAGTTGTAAATTCAAAATTTGCAATTGGCCCTACAGGGACCCATATGCAAACAATGTTAGTATAGGGACTTCGGTGGAACTTTCCTATGTTTCCTAGCAGGTTCTAACCGAGCGGGTTCTCGGTTTTTTTCCAGCGCGTTTATATATATATAATCGCGAGAGCTAAAATAAGGAGTCGATAACCAAAACCCTAATCCAACGCACGCCACCCCAGCCCCGACGTCGGCGCATAACCTGGACTGCCACGCGCGGCCGTGCAGGCCGTCGGAGTCGACCATGACGTGGCAGAGACAACGGTAGCAATGAACAGAGCATCAGTAGTAGCGAATTATTGATCGATATTTGAGGTATAATTTCCCTCTGTGTATTCCTCCAATCTCCGATCTGTAAATTGTTACAGAGAGCCTATTAGACCCTCTTCAAACCCCTTCAGATGGATTTTATTCCAGGACAATAGAAACACCAGAAAATTGACGTGAACATCGCCTAAAAACTGTTCTTAAACAGGACATATAGGTCAGCCCCAACCCCAACTTGGAAGGCTAGTCACGGCCAACCTACTGATAGTTTTCAGAAACTAATTGAACATGATTAAAGTTAACATAACCAGGATCGAAACGCAACTTGTAGTTCTATTTTTGATATGTGTGCATAAATTAAATCGTTGACGAAGTTTACCGAAAAATTGTTTTCAAAACTAGAAAATTCCTCCGGTACGACGTGCGTCCCGCCAATCCGGGCGATGTGGTCGCGAACCAAAAGTATCGAAAGGTGCGTAACGGCTTTGTGGTCGTGTGGGCTTTGACGGAATTCAAATTGGTTGCGTGTGCGCGACGAATTTGATACGTATCCGTCGAAATTCACCGTATCGGCCTCTGTGCAAATTTCTCAATTACTTTGTGCACGCTCGTCAGATCGAGACGAAACTTGCGCCAGCATGACCGTATCATTTTTTTAGTCCTGTACGCCAAGTTTGGTCCAATTCTGAGATAGTTGATCGAATCGCCGTTTTGCGGGCCCCACGGTCTGATTCAACGGGCAATTTTGTGCACGGCTTGCCGGAATCCAACTCTGGACATACGGTTGGATACATGTTAGAAAACTGGATCCGTAGACATGTAGTTTGACAACTTTAGAGACCGTTGACTCTGGCACATTTTTCGGTACAAAGCGGGTCCAACGGCGGACACCGTTTTGGCCCAAAATTATCGTTTTGCTCCTGTGTCCAGAATTTAACTTAAGGACAGGCGATCCTAGCTATTTTGACTATTCTAAGAACATTGGTAATATTTATTTCAGCTTTTGTGGACTGTTGTACGAGTTTTGACTATTGTGACATTCTGAGTGGTTCAGATTATCGGTTACACCAGTACAGGACCACAGGCGAGTACAGTTTATTGTCTGCATTTCGATATTGATATTCACTATATTTCATTGATTGGCCATTATTTATGTGATCTTACATTCTATTATAAATTGATGAGTCGGGAATGTGAAGGACCAACGATGTGTGATCTGACCTTATACAGTGTAGACAGTGCAGACATTGATTTATTATTGCAAAGTAGACAGTGTAAACAATGATTTATTATTGCAAAGTAGACAGTTTAGACAGTAATTTATTGTGCAATTAGATTGTGTAAAAAGTGATTTATTATTTCAAAGTATACCATGTTTCTTTATTACATTATTTGTTGTATATAGTGTAACTTTATACAATATAGACAGTGTAACTTTAGACAGTGTAGACAATGTAACTTTAGACAGTGTAGACAGTGTAACTTTAGACAGTGTAGACAGTGTCGTGTAATTGTCCCGAGACCGATCACATATCAAAGGTACTTTTACGATTGGGAAGGTATTTTGTTTATTTATTTGTTACTGATTTTTCGTCTTTACTGTTTATTTTCAAAACTCATGATTGATGTCTAACCTCTGCTGTATAGTTATTTTTTTTATTTGAAATTGCATTCAGTGAATTGTGCTCGTTCCATTCCTGACTGAAAACTAACATTTTCAGGTTAGTCATGGATTCACTTAGCTTGGGGAGTGACTGGAATACTTGCAGACAAAAGCCTAGAGACTAGCTAGATAGTTGAGTTGTAGTCATTCATTTATTTGTACAAGTTTATATTTTCTACAAATGTAAAACTTGTGATCATTGTAAGTTAAATTAATTATGTGAATGAGCATTATTTGTGATTTTGATCTTCATGGCCGTGACAGCGTACTACCGCCGACACAGCGGCGTAGGCTGGCTTGGACACGTCTCGTATCCGTTAAAAAAAATGGGTGCGGGTCGTGACAAGTTTTTGTGGTGGCCCATGCAGGTCTGTCTTCGTAAATCTTGCGAACTCGTGATAGTACTTAAGTTAGTCGTATTATTGCGAGCCTGCGACTAGGAATGCTCATTCACGAATTAAGGATTAATTTAATTTAAGAGAATGACTAGGACTAGGAGTCCCTTATACAAGTTTACTGATGGATAGTCTAGGCCATGGAATTTAGATGAGGAGTTATTAATTTTGATAGTTGTCAGATCCCCATAGGTACACTATTACCTCTTGGTATGACGATATGATCCAATGTGGATAGATTATTCACTTGGTGAGACTGGACTTCCTAGGATTAATAATCTAACATTGATAAATTGTTCAGCTCCTTCTCCTTGCCTCTTAGATATTACCCCCATATCCTAGTCTGAATCGTCTATTTAGTTCCTAGTTGCCCTAAGAATCATTATTTTATAAAATATCTGAATTTTGTTATTCATATACGGGCCTCGAGTTAGATTCGATTCAGGATTTTTTTTTTCTCAATGGTTTGAATACACATAGAATAGATACTAGAATGTTTGTAATCCTTTTGTTTTCAGTTATTTCCTCTATAATTAAATCTTTATTTTAAAGATTGTGACTGATAGGACAAATATTTATGCCTAATTACATAGTCGACTTGTTTGAGTCTCTATAAGCCCAGGAATTCTTACAGATTTTTTTTGTTAAAGAAATATTAGTTAACTCATAATGGCAGGACAGCAGCGCACTGTCGCCGTTTATTTGAATTATGGAGACTATGGATTCACCGCAGCCAGCAGCGCACTGGCGAGGCACGACCCCTAGAGTTGAAATTGGTTTAAGAAAATATAGGTTATAGAATATTATTATGGCTAGTGGTCCTCTTTGATCGGCGTTACCCTTGAGTCAATATTAGATAGGGTTAAGAAGTGTTTAACTTTGTATCATATTTGAGTTACGGAACCAAGGGTTTACCACAGCCAGAGTATACGGGCGAGGCATAATCCACGGTGAAATGACTTCAAACATGATTACAAGTTTAGGATACCATAGGACAATGCCATGCATGTTCCATAAGATCCAAAGCCGTTATTAGTGAAAGTTTTGTAAGTTGGGTAGCATGTCTCCCAACCTAGCATTCTGTAGTCCTTGTGACTTACTGACGAGAAAATTGATTGACACTAATAGGTTTACCTAGAATACAGAAGTTAGATGTCATAACCCATTAGTCGACCAAGTCCTTGTGGATAAGAAGATAGTAAGAAGACTGTATAAGCAAGAACACCGGGTAAGGTTTGATTCTCACAAAACTCGAACTACTTGTGCCTTCTTTCAAAAATCTCGCATAATTGTATTTGACTATCTTAACAAACGCTGTTGTTACAGCTTAGTTTTGCAAGCTCACTCTGTTCTCGAGCTTGATTTGAGGCATATGTTTCGTGGGGACGCCTGATAACTTATTGTCTAATCAGAATCAGGGTATTATGGTCTGATCAACCATGATGCATTTGGTTCGCTCTTCGTTTAATTACACTACGTGGATGGAGATATATAGGTATCTAGGATCTCATCCGCGAATGCTTGGACAATTCCTTTTGAATTATACATTCGCCCTTGAATCACGTAATTGTATTCGATGATATCTTTCCTGAACTTCTTATTGCTTTTATCTTTCACTAATTGGAAAGATGAATGTTCATATTTGATAGATAGATACAGCGTTTTCCCCATGGCTACGATAGTTGTATACGCAAGTGTAGCTACCATCGGCCAGCCATGTGACTAGAACCTTGCCTTAAGTTACTCATTCTCCTCCCGACCCTCAAACTATTATTGGAACCCCTAGCCATCTGAATTTGAGAATGAGTAGGGTTTTACCCTTAGTCATAGTGCCAACTCAGGAGACTATCTATTCTCAAGAAAACAATTCATTGTGAGTCTCTAAATATTTTCTTGAATATTGCCTTAACTAGAAATTCTTATGCCTTGACTCAACCTTTCCTCGACCAAAGCCACAGTTTGGGCATGAGATGGATAGACAAAGGTAAGGCCAATCATTTACCATGACTATGATAGACACTCATTCCGAGATTAGTTTCCAACAAGTATTGCCCTAGTTATGTAAATTTTATTATTAAGATCTAACTAGTATTGGAACACCATAGTCACTAGCTTACCAATACCATAACTTACATACCTGTCATATTATGATCTACCAGTTGTCAACAGCAATACACGATTACTACAAATCTTGTGACGATAGTGTAACAGGTTGACACAAATAGAAATTCACGACTTAGTTGTTAGAAATCTTGTGCCTTAGAGTCGGTTACCCCGTCGATAACTCTAGTATACTATAGACGAGTAGATCATCCTATTTTATCGACCATGTGTCATTGTACACACTCGTTCTACATTTATTGAGGAACGATCCTTGACTTGACCTATATCTACCGTATCCCGATACGCCGTGCCTTATTCCCTATTAACAAAGAGTCGAGGTACCGTATCCGGACTTTGGGAACCCTCTAACCTCAATATTCCTAAGACCATGTCCTATTTCTAAGGTGGGTAGACTGTAAGCCTTCTAAAATTTTTGGATATACGAGGATTACCGATTGATTAGAATAATTTTTTATTAGGATGATAATTAGTGTCTCATGGACTCCCACTTTCCATTAGATCATTTTGTGTCACCGACCGTGTCATTAATATTCGGAGCACAAGACTAGCTGTACCTTCCAACAAATTTCATATGCAAGTTCTAGACGAATCCACCTTCATCTAGGTATATCATGTCCCACTCAAACTCGTCCCCTTGTACTCTATTTTTATGGTACGACTTTCAGGTAAAAAGGACTAACTATAACCCTTACCATAATACCAGTATACTTCTCGACTAAAATTAAAGACTCCACCTCGACTCAATTTCTTCGACCCAATATATGGTTGTGATCTACTCGAAGCCCACTACGCACATGTTACTAGTGTGCCACTCAATTGTGTCTTCTCGTGCTACTTAAACACAAAAGTCACAAAATACGCATCTTCAGGGCTTACATAACCTAATTAACCAATCCGACTGCCCAAACTAGCTCGACCACTTGGGTGGGACTTATTCCAGGGTAACCTAACCTAGTAGAAATAGTTTTATCATTGGAATCTTGTCCAGTCAGTATAGATTGAAGTCCAAGGTTCATCCAACCGACGAATGATGTCCAATTGGGGAACCCATTAAGACCTAGTAATACCCATTCATGCATACCACCATTTTTTGAATATATAAAACCAAACTATTTGAAATAGGTCCCTATACCTATTATATAGTCTCCCCTCTTAGAATGGGAAGTCATTCGTAACCAATATCCCATTTACCTGGAAGTCACAATATGATCTTGTATTGCATTTATAACCCTTGCTAGTGTGTTTAATTAACCACGGGAATAGATCACAAACTTGGTTTCTCAATTTTCGTTCCATTATGGGGTTTTGTTTAGATTAAATTTCGAGGATGGAACCCCGGCATTGCACGGATGGCAAGCTCCTATAAAAAATGAAAGGTTTTCAATTTAGCAAGTGACTGGACTCGAGTAGCCCAATCTAGCGAATAAGACTATAGGTTCGTAAACTTTTCTTTCTATCTGCATCAATGGATACACTCTACCGCCCTTAAAATTTTAGACTTGCTCTTGGTTATTCTTCCTTATCTTCTATTCCTATTTCGGAGAGACGAATGGTCATGCTTATTAGAATTTACCAATATTTTTAGATACTTGGGTAAATTGGTTGCTTGTTAGATTTTGGGTCGTTTGATAGATAGGAGAGGATTATAGAGGCCAAAAGCAGTAGATATCTATTGGTAGCAATTTTAGCAATTAGATGGAAGGTTATAAAGTTTTAGGGACATACATTTGAGAGAGTAGTGTGACCAAAGGTGGGTAGAAACCCTCATGGGTTCATAGTACGAAATGACTATGAGAATAGATGATAGCTAATGGAAACCGACTTCTATCATAGCGGATGGACTCTTCCCCTAAATTTCGAGGACGAAATTATTTTTAAGGTGGGTAGATTTGTAGCTCCCCTTCCCAGAAATTTGGAATATTTTTATTATTATTTATTTTATTAGAATTGTGATTTTTAGATTTTATAAATAATTATTTAGTTAATTATTACGGTAGATAATTTTAGCCATGATTGAGTTTTGGAGTACAAAGTGACTAGAAATTGTGGCACGGATAGTGCGATGGCGTACTTTGACTAGAGTATTAGCCCTGGTAGGGAAGGCCAAGCCATAGTAATGTCCTAACTAGAAAAACCAGGCCAAGTTGCGACTTAACCTTTACCGAAGTCTTATTTATTTATTAATTATATTATTGAGTTTTAGGGAAACCGGTTATACCATTTTAGCCGGACTTGACCCGAACTGAGCCCAAGCCATGTAGTCATATGGCACGTCCAATGACATTCGTGTTGATGGAATTCAGTATGAGGGTGTTGTATTTCATTTTAGTGATATAATAAATATTTCTAAATATTCATAATTTCAATATTAAATATTATTATTAGTGGGTATTCGATAATGTTTGTATAAAATAGGTTCTTGTACATTCTGAAGATTTTTAGACTGTACGCCATGGTATATACACCAATATTGAGTTATTGAATTTCATTATTATTATTGTATTTTTATTATCAACATTATTGAGATTATTATTATATAATAATATTTTATTATTGGTAATATATATTGTCAAATAAATGTTATATATTCATAGTTATATAAATAAGCCGTACACTAGGAACAAATGCTATGGGGGTTATTTGGGTTTTATCGAGATTATATATATATAAGGATATATATATATATATATATATATATATATATATATATATATATATATATATATATATATATATATATATATAATAGAATAATAGAATAATATAGAATAAGTTTTGTGTGTAAATATAGATATAATAGATTAGAGTTAGTTGTAAATTTAAAATTTGCAATTGGCCCTACAGGGACCCATATGCAAACAATGTTAGTATGGGACTTCGGTGGAAGTTTCCTATGTTTTCCAGCAGGTTCTAACCGAGCGGGTTCTCGGTTTTTCCAGCGCGTGTATATATATATATATAATCGCGAGAGCTAAAACAAGGAGTTCGATAACCAAAACCCTAATCTAACGTGCGCCACCCCAGCCCCAACGCCGGCGCGCCGTCGTGCAGGCCGTCGGAGCCGATCACGGCGCGGCAGAGACAACGGCGGCAATGAACAGAGCATCAGTAGTAGCGAATTATTGATCGATGTTTGAGGTATGATTTCCCTCTGTGTATTCCTCTAATCTCCGATCCGTAATTGTTACAGAGAGCCTATTAGACCCTCTTCAAAACCCTTCAGATGGATTTTATTCTAGGACAATAGAAACCCCAGAAAATCGACGCGAACATCGCCCAAAAACTGTTCTTAAACAGGACATATAGGTCAGCCCCAACCCCAACTTGGAAGGCCAGTCACGGCCAACCTACTGATAGTTTTCAGAAACTAATTGAACATGATTAAAGTTAACATAACCAGGATCGAAACTCAACTTGTAGTTCTATTTTTCGATATGTGTGCATAAATTAAATCGTTGACGAAGTTTACCGAAAAACTGTTTTCAAAACTAGAAAATTCCTCCGGTACGACGTGTGTCCCGCCAATCTGGGTGACGTGGTCGCGAACCGAAAGCATTGAAAGGTGCGTAATGGCTTCATGGTCGTGTGGGCTTTGACGGAATTCAAATTGGTTGCGTGTGCGCGACGAATTTGATGCGTATCCGTCAAAATTCACCGTATCAGCCTCTGTGCAAATTTCTCAATTACTTTGTTCACGCTCATCAGATCGAGACGAAACTTGTGCCAGCAGGACTGTATCATTTTTCTGGTCCTGTATGCTAAGTTTGGTCCAATTCTGAGACAGTTGATCGAATCGCCGTTTTGCGGGCCCATTGTCCGATTCAACGGACAATTTTGTGCACGGCCTGCCGGAATCCAACTCTGGACATACGGTTGGGTTTGTATCGGAAAACTGGATCCGTAGATATATAGTTTGACAACTTTAGAGACCGTTGACTCTGGTACGCTTTTTGGTGCAAAGCGGGTCCAACGGCGGATACCGTTTTGGCCCGAAATTACCGTTTTGCCTGTGTCCAGAATTGGACTTAAGGACAGGCGATCCTAGCTATTTTGTCTATTCTAAGAACATTGGTAATATTTATTTCAGCTTTCGGGGACTGTTGTAGGAGTTTTGACTATTGTGGCATTCTGAGTGGTTCAGATTATCGGTTACACCAGCACAGGACCACAGGCGAGTACAGTTTATTGTCTGCATTTCGATATTGATCTTCACTATATTTCATTGATTGGCCCTTGATTATGTGATCTTATATTCTATTATAAATTGTTGAGTCGGGAATGTGAAGTACCAACGATGTGTGATCTGACCTTAGACAGTGTAGACAGTGATTTATTATTGCAAAGTAGACAGTGTAGACAGTAATTTATTATTGCAAAGTAGACAGTGTAAACAGTGATTTATTGTACAATTAGACAGTGTAAACAGTGATTTATTATTTCAAAGTATACCATGTTTCTTTATTGCATTATTTGTTGTAGACGGTGTAACTTTATACAATATAGACAGTGTAACTTTAGACAGTGTAGACAGTGTAACTCTAGACAGTGTAGACAGTGTAACTTTAGACAGTGTAGACAGTGTCGTATAATTGTCCCGAGACCGATCACATATCAAAGGTACTTCTACGATTGGGAAGGTATTTTATTTATTTATTTGTTACTAATTTTTCGTCTTTACTGTTTATTTTCAAAACTCATGATTGATGTCTAACCTCGGTTGTATAGTCATTTTCTTTATTTGAAATTACATTCAGTGAATTGTGCTCGTTCCATTCCTGACTGGAAACCAACATTTTCAGGTTAGACATGGATTCACTTAGCTTGGGGAGTGACAGAAATACTTACAGACAAAAGCCTAGAGACTAGCTAGATAGTTGAGTTGTAGTCATTCATTTATTTGTACAAGTTTATATTTTCTACAAATGTAAAACTTGTGATCATTGTAAGTTAAATTAATTATGTGAATAAGCATTATTTGTGATTTTGATCTTCATGGCCGTGACAGCGTACTACCATCGACATTGCGACGTAGGCTGGCTTGGACACTTCTCGTATCCTTTAAAAAAAACGGGTGCGGGTCGTGACAAGAACTATCCGACGCATGATTTAGAGCTAGCTATAATGATATTTGCACTAATACTATGGAGGCACTACCTATATGTAGATCGAGTCGAGATATTTACTGACCACAAAATCCTGAAGTACGTTTTCACTCTGAAGGAGCTGAACATGAGGCAACGATGATAGTTGGAGATGATGTAAGACTTTGAGATTGAGTTGCAGTACCAACCTGGGAAGGTGAATGTCGTGGCTGATGCCTTGAGCAGGAAGCCCAAGGCATACTTTCTGATGACTCATCATCATTTGTTAGAGGATCTCCATGAGTTAGGGATAGATGTAGTATTACCGGGAATGGATGGTCATTGGCTACCTTTGGGGTACAATCTTCATTGGTGGAAAGGATCAAGGCCATTATGCCTATAGATGCGAGATTCATGAGACACCGAGAGAAGATAGAGGTCGACATACAAACAGGGCTATAGATTTAGGAGGATGGGATGTTAAGGTGTAGATATCGCTTATGTGTTCCGAGTGGTGAGCTACGCCAGGAGTTGATGACTGAGGTGCATAGCTCGATATACTCTATTCATTATGGGGGTATAAAGATGTACAAAAATTTGAGACAGTATTACCGGTGGCATGGGATGAAGAGAGAGATTGCTCGATTTGTAGCGAGGTGCTTGGTCTGTCAGCAGGTCAAGACAGAGCATCAGAGGTCTGTAGGACAATTGCAGCCACTTCTTATTCCTAAGTAAAAATGGAAACACGTCACGATGGAATTTGTTACTGGATTCTCGAGAAGCTTAGCGGGAAGGATGCAGTTTGGGTTATCATTAATCGACTCACAAAGTCGGCTCATTTTTTACCCTTCAGAGTTGGGCAATCCACGAAGGTTCTGGCTGATTTGTACATGAGACAGATAGTACGACTGTGTAATGCCCTAGTCCCAAAATACTTAGGACTAAGTACATAGGCATGCCAGCTGCATACATACGAAGTATACTCTAATATGTGGAATCCTCGTATATATACATACGCTGTAAAATGCAGTAATCCATGATAATTAATCTCATCTAGAATAAAAAAATAATTGTATAGTAAAAACCAACTCCGAATTTATCAGTTGTACAAAAGTCGGGCGGAGACAGATCCACTACCAACCATTTAAATGAGAAGAACAATACAAGGAAAGGATGGATAAAAATAGCAATTGATGACCCAAGAGCAAGCCTCCTCGATAGAAAGAGAAGACCACGATCTTGGCTAGAGCACCTGCAAAAAGACATAAAAGCACATACCTGGAGAGATCACCAGGTCCTCAGAGGGACGTAATAAGATACAGAAAGAACATGCCATAACAAACTGAAAATAATATGTCACAAGTCACAAGTAAGTAAAATAGTCTCAATCGTAACAAGACCCAATATCTCATCATCGAAACAGTGGACTACCCCTACAACCGAACAAGGACAATAGGTAACGCACTATTCTGCGATACAATATTGTCCCATGCCACTAATGGAACGGGGGTGACATGACATTGATTAAGGTCTCCTAACCTTTCTAGTATGCAATTTAGAAGACATCTCGATGTATGGGCAGGTGAAGGATGACTCCCCCAAGACTAACTCACAACTCACGACACACACACATCAAGTACCAATACTATTAGCCGGCATAACTCGAGGCTAGGGCCTACGTGACCCATCAGTCCATATAACTCGAGGCTAGTAACCGTCGTGACACGACTACTGTAGTATGTAGTTACTACGACTTTTGGATTTGGGTAGCCCATACATCTAACTGTCTTCTCCCTCCCAAGGGTCACTTACAGAAGGTAGTCCACTAAGACTAGGTCCATATGCATATTAAAGTCAAGAAGAAAAATAACTGAAAGTAAAATAAAGTAAACTATAAACAACGAGTAATGGATCCCACTAGTTCAACTAAAAATAAAAAGACAATAAATATAGAGTAAATAAATAAATAAAGATGCATCTAATTATAGACAGTAAATAAGGCAAGGTATCTTGTCTGAGGTTGTGTGCAAAAGTGGATCTAATAGCTCAAACCAGCAAATCGACGAAGCATGAAAGCCAAATCTTCCAAACGTTCTCGGATGCTGATATAAACACAACGAATGTTTTTGGTATAAAAGATGTCTTGAAACGCCTGTCCAAAAGTCCAATTCTGGACACAGGAGCAAAATCATGATTTCAGGTCAAAACGATGTCCGTCGTTGGACCCATTTTGCACCGAAATGCGTGCCAGTACCTACAGTCTCTAAAGTTATCAAATTATATGTCTAAGGGTCCGGTTTGAGAAGACAAACCCAACCATATGTCCAAAGTCGGATTTCGATGGACTGTGCAAAATTTTGCCCGTTGGATCGAGTCGCGGGCCCGCCAAAATAGCGTTCTGGTTGACCTTCTCAGAATCGGATCAAAGTTGGCATACAGAACCAGAAAAATGATACGGTCCTGTCGGTGCAAGTTTCGTCTTAAGTTGATAAACGTGCACAAAGTTATGGCCTAGTTTGCAAAGTGGCCGATATGGGATATCTTGACGGATACGCACTGATTTCGTCGCACACACACAATGAAATCAAGTTCCGTCAGTTCCCACATGTCGATAACATCCATACGCACCTTTCGATGCTTATGGGTTGTGACCATGTTGCCCGGTTTGTCGGAACGCACATCGTATCGGCAAGTTTCTCAATTTTTAGTTTTGAAAAGTTAGGTTTTTCTGGATTTTTTAGAATCAAATAACTTTCTGTACAAAAATGGAAAAATGGTTCTACAAAAAGGTTTCTAATCTCATATAGGTTAAATATATCTATTTGGAATTTGTTTTCGAAAATCTCTAGTAATTAGTTCGAAAAATGCCCTTTCAATATCAGCATTGGACTGTCCCATCTCCCTATGCTGCACCGTTTTTCCTCGCCGTGTTCACTTCGATTTCAGGAATCGAAGGCTCGTATTTTCCCGAATCTATTAGTTGGGTCATTGAAAGGGGTCATATAGGCTTTCTACACGATCAAATGGATTCAAAAATGATCAATCACAGAAGGAGTTATACTTTTAGGAAGATGGTACCTTGCAGTTAATAAAACAGAGTGTACTCTGTTTTTGCGGCAACTGTGGCACCGCTCCGGCGTTGCCCGACGACGTTAGGCGGTTGCAGGTGACTGAAAAAAGTCATGGATACTTGCAGGAGGTCACAAGATAGTTTGCAGAGGTTGAGGATGTGTGTGTGTGCAGTTTTTGAAGAATTTGACAAGGTATAATATGTATATCCTACGCGAAGAGTTCCTGGGTTTTAATCTGATTTCTACTTAGTTTGAATTTGATTTCCTCTTGGATTTGTTGTGATCTAAGGGAGATTTGAACTGGGATTTTATAGAAAAACCTTGGATTTAATTGATCTATTTTTATCAAGTTTACAATCCGCCACCCAATCCTTTCGCTGCATGTGGTCGATTTTCAGGAGTTATTTATCTCGCAAGATTTTATAATCTCGCGAGAAATCATTTTTTAACTCTTATATATGTATATGTTAAAATATATATGTGTTGTGTGTATATAAATATATATATATATATATATATATATCTATATATATATATATATATATATATATATATATATATATATATCTGTGTGTGTTTGTATGTGTGTGTGTATATCCAAAAATTCATCTATTCCATATTAAATATACGAAAATATATATCTATCCAAAAATTCTAAAATTAATGAACACCATATATATATATATATAATATATATTATATATATATTAATATATATATATATTATAATTATATATATCTATATATAATATATATATATATTATATTATATAGCAATGTAATTCATCAATTCCATATTAAATAGAAAAAAAATAATATCCAAAAATTCTAAAAATTAATATATATATATATCTATATATATATATATATATATATATATTATTATATATATATATATATTATGTATAGCAATGTAAATTCATCTATTCCATA
>JANAVB010036705.1:0-34537 GCA_029216955.1 Iris pallida | reverse complement strand
GTCAGAAGAGATCTCACAATCAGATTGAAGGAGGAGGGGGAGTAGCGCCCCGAGTTACACCATCTCCTGGCATTCGTATTCACGATGTGGCGATACGAGTGCCAGCACCACCAGCAAGGCAAAAACAGTAACAAAGGAAGAACCAGCAACCCCCAACGGGCTGCACTTATTGTGGGAAGACGGGACATACTAGAGATGGTGTCGGGCATTGAATGGACAGTGTATGATATGTGGAAGTCCAGATCATTGGGTTTCCACCTGTCCTATGAATTCGAGGTCAGGAGGACCAATAAACTATTTTCTGCTCTATCAGCACCAGGGGCAGGCCAGTATCGAGGACCAGCGGTGGCAGTGAGATCGTTGGCACAACGCCCGTTCATGTCACAGGCTCTGATGTTTCGACAGCAGGGAATGCCGATGCAGCAGCAACAACAAAGACCACCCAGCATCACCAAGGCATGGGCCAGTAGCAACACCAGGCTAGGCCGCAGCATAGGAACCAACAAGGAGGTAGAGGACAGGCATTCAATCTGTCCTTAGAAGAGGCATTGGCATCGGAAGATGTTATGGCAGGTAACATTCTCGTCGCCTTATATTCTGCAGTAGCATTGTTTGATTCAGGAGCATCACACTCATTTATATCTATACAATTTACGATACGACTAGGAATAGAATTTGAAGCATTATCGGGGAGGTTGATATACTCACTGGTAATGGGCTCGTAGGAGTTAGTAGAGTCATCCTAGCATGTAGTATTGTAGTGTGCGGGCGTTCCTTACCCGTCAAGTTGATAGAATTTCCTATGAGGAATTTCGACGTCATCTTAGGCATGGACTGGCTGAAAGACAGTTGTGCCACAATAGATTGCCGTAGAGGGAGTGTATCTTTTAATATCCCAGGCATGAAGCGGTTCACCTTAGTTAGATCAGTGGCAACTCAACAAGAGCAAGGAGTAGTGACGGCAATGGAGGAAGTTATAGTCCCAAATATAGTTGAAGAGTTTCTTGATGTATTTCTCGAAGAACTTCCAGGTTTATCCCCGGTTAGGGATATTGAGTTCAGTATAGAATTGGCGCCTGACACTAAACCGATATCAGATCGAGTTTACAGAATGGCAGATTCAGAGCAGGCCAAGATATATCAGCACATAGAGGAACTGAAGAAGAAGAAGTTTATTCGAGTTAGCGTATCACCCTGGGCAGCACCAGTGGTACTTGTAGGGAAGAAGGATGGGTCATCAAGGTTATGCATCGACTACAGAAAGCTCAACGCGGCAACAGTAAAGAACAAGTACCCACTACCAAGGATCGACGACTTGTTTGATCAATTGAGCAGAGCAAGAGTTTTTTTCAAGATAGATCTTCGATTAGGGTATCATCAAGTTAGAGTTCGAGAAGAGGATATTCCCAAGACAACATTCAGGTCGAAGTATGGACATTACATATTTTAGTTATGCCATTTGGTTTGACCAATACTCCAGCAATATTTATGGATTTGATGAACCGTATCTTTATGCCATACTTAGATCAATTTGTCGTTATATTTTTTGACGACATCCTGGTATACTCAGCTAGTGAAGAAGAGCATGAAGATCACCTCAAAAAAGTGTTACAGGTTCTGAGAGAGAACCAGTTGTATGCCAAGCTCAGCAAGTGTGAGTTTTGGACGGATCATATTTCATTTTTGGGACACATCATATCAGTGGCTAGAGTAGCAGTGGATCCCAAGAAGGTAGAAGCAGTAGAGAGTTGGCCAGTACCTAAGACCGCAGCAGATGTGCGAAGTTTCTTGGGATTGGCAGAATATTATAGAAGGTTTGTATCAGATTTTGCAAGACTCTCAGCACCCATGACCCGCTTGACATGGAAGGATGTGCCATTCGTCTGGTCGACAAAATGCCAGGCATCATTTGAGAATTTGAAGCAAAATTGATATCGGCACCTATTCTTACATTACCGGTTGGACCCGGAGGTTTTACCGTTTATTGTGACGCATCAGGAAAGGGACTTGGGTGTGTCCTCATGCAACATGGGAAGGTGATAGCGTATGCATCTAGACAACTTCGAGACCACGAGAAAAATTATCCGACTCATGACTTGGAGTTGACGGCAGTGGTATTTGCTTTGAAGCTATGGAGGCATTACTTATCGGTAATCGAGTGGATATGTACACAGACCACAACAGTCTGAAGTACATCTTTGCTCAGAAGGAACTAAATATGAGACAGAGAAGATGGTTAGAGTAGATCAAGGATTATGACGTAGAGCTTCAGTATCATCCAGGCAAGGCTAACGTTGTAGCAGATGCTCTTAGCAGAAAAGGCGGCACATTTATGTTGACATCACAAAAACATATCTTAGAAGACCTTCAGGAGATGGGCATCGAGGTTATACTTCCTAGTGATATAGGAATTCTGGCAAGTCTACGAGTTCGATCTAACTTAGTAGACATGATCAAGGCAGCTCAGGCACAGGACCCAAGGATTCAGAAGCTTAGGACAGAATGTGAGTCAGGACTCAGGAAGGAGATGAAAATTCACGAAGATGGGACACTTAGATTTGGATCACGCCTATGTATGGCAAGCGGAGATATCAGGCAGGAGATTATGGTAGAAGCCCACAGTTCTCAGTATTCTATATACCCTGGAGGGACCAAAATGTACCAAGATATCAAGCAGCACTTCTGGTGGAACGGAATGAAAAGAGAGATAGCTAGATTCGTTTCCCGTTGCGTAATATGTCAGCAAGTGAAGATAGAACAACAGAGGCCGGCTGGATTATTGCAACCGCTTTCTATTTTGGAATGGAAGTGGAAACATATTACAATAGACTTTGTGACCGGTTTACCGAGATCACCAAGTGGTAAATATGTTGTTTGGATGATAGTGGACCGGCTTACAAAGGTGGCACATTTTCTTCCTTTTAGAGTAGGACAATCTACAGAAAAGTTGGCAGAGTTGTATATGCAGCAGATAGTCAGGCAGGATGGGGTCCCTGTTAGTATTGTCTCAGATAGAGATATCCGTTTTTATATCACATTTTTGGAAGAGTTTACATCATAGTTTGGGTACCAAGTTAAGATTTAGTATGGCTTACCATCCACAGACGGACGGGCAATCAAAAAGGACAATTCTGACCTTAGAAGATATGTTACGAGCTTGTACCCTAGATTTTGGAGGATCTTGGGAGAGTCACTTGTACCTAGTCGAATTTTCGTACAACAACAGTTATGAAGCTAGTATCCAGATGACGCCATTCGAAGCACTATATGGTAAGAAGTGTAGGTCAACACTGGCATGGGATGATATCGGGGAGAGGAAGATGCTAGGCCCAGAAATAATTGTTCAGACAGTTGAAGTGGTTAAGGAAATTAGAGAGCGACTTCGAGTTGCGCAAGATCGACGTCGTCATTGGGCAGACCAGTATCGTAGGCCGCTAGAATTTTTGTTGGAGATCATGTGTTCTTGCGGATCTCACCTACCCGTAGGGTCATTATATTTGGCGTTCGGGAAGTTGAGTGCACGATACGTGGGCCCATTTATTATCCTTGATAGGGTAGGCGATGTTGCTTATCATTTGACCCTTCCACCTTTGTTATGAGAGGTGCATGATGTGTTTCATGTATCTCAGTTGCGTAGGTATATATCGGACCCAAGCCATATTTTCGATCATTCTAAACTGGTTGTTGGTACCAACCTGTCTTACGAGGAACAGCCTGTGTCCATTTTGGACCGAAGGGAGAAGATACTCAAGAACCGAATAATTAGCCTTGTCCGTGTTGCTTGGGGTCATCACTCTTTAGGAGAATCAACGTGGGAACGTAAGGACGATATCTGATCACGGTATCCGCACCTATTGGACTCACAAGGTATATTTCTTTTCGTGTACCTTGATTGTCTTGATTCATCATGCTTATCACCTTATGAGTAGAATTGCCAGATGTCGTCGATTGATAAACATGGATATATACTTGCTATTGCTACTGTAAGATGACCGCTTGCTCGCTAAAATTGCTTGTACTTGGATTAGTTTAACTCTGTGTTTCTATCCTGCTTGGACTTAAAATTCCGAGGACATAATTTTTCTAAGGAGGGTAGAGATGTCACTCCCCGTTCACAGAATACGTATTTTAATATATGTACTGCTAAATGTATTTATTTAATAATTATCACGCATTTGTTCTGTATTTAAATTCTTTAATTTTGTGCTTATTATTTTTCTGTATTTTATTTTTTGCTTTTTCTTTGCTTTAGGTTCGGCTTGGGTTGGTTTATTCACGGGTTTGGGTGGTTCATCATGAACCCAACCAACCACCAACCTACCATCATCTCCATTTAAAGCCCAACCTTTTTTTTTCTTCATTACTCTCATTTACTTTTCCTTAACCTCCATCACTCTCCCACCAACCTAGAGGGCTAGGCAAGTACAACTTGCTTCGTGATGGATTTGATTTTTATTTTTCTATTGTCTTCCTCACGAGATTCTAAGACACTCTAGTACTTAGCATTTTTAATTTCTATGGCTCATTTCTTGTAGATCTAAGCTTGTTGCATTTTTGGATTTTTTGGGTTTTGATCTAACTAACCTTGTTATGTTCAAGTTTTGATGGTTCCATGTTGTAGGAAATTTCTTTCTGCCTATTTTGACCTATGAAAGTCTGGATTCTGACCCTAAATGAAGGTTTAGTGGAGCTTGGAAGCCATGGATTCCATGGTTCTTCTCGAAAAAGTGGAGAAGAAGAACAGTGGTTGGCCGCATGGCCTTTCATGCGGCAAGTCCCCCTGGCCGCATAGTGTAGGGTGTAAAAATTATGACACGCTGACATAAGACTCAGTCCAAGCCATACGCTCAGTCCAAGTCATACGCTCAAGGCCATACGCTCAGTCAAGGCCATACGCTTATCCAAAGGCCGTATGCTCAGTGAATATTTTTATTTTCTGAGATGACAGCACATCATATATTTAATAAAGGATGAATCTAACACTTCGTCTTTCGTGCAAAGACAGCTGTCCAATGGAGACTAGCCGTCGTATATGTTTTCGAAGAGTCGGTTTTATCTTTTACGAGGACATCTCAGCATTTCTCATAAATGTAAAAGCCATCATTACTGTCAGTTTTGACAGTCTGTCAGCCATCATATCCGCAGTCACGACGCTCAAGAAGATTTGTCAGTTATTGGAAGATATGGCGTATCAAAGAAGATTGATGATGGCCACGTGTCTACTTATTCAAACATGCCACGTGTCTACTTATTTCTCACGACTTCTTCCAACTAAGTGAGCGTATGGATCTCATACGACTTCTTCCAACTAAGTGAGCGTATGGATCTCATACGACTTCTTCCAACTAAGTGAGCGTATGGATCTCATACGACTTCTTCTCAACCAAGTGAGCGTATGGATCTCATACGACTTCTTCTCAACCAAGTGAGCGTATGGATTCCATACGACTCTTTGACAAGTGAGCGTATAGTTTCCATACGATTTCCTGTCAATAATGTGAGCATATCAGCTTTATATGGTTCTACGCTGTCCAAGTAAGCGTATGCAAGACATGTGCCTTCAAAGCTAGCGTATGACTCTTCTTCTAAGGCAGCGTATCACAGCAGTTATGTCCAGAATGATTTTCAACGACCAGTTAACACACGTTCTCACGTGTCTGTACTCAGTTATCCACTTCTTCAGAAGTTATGCAACGTGGCATTCATGCCATCATCTCTCCTGAATATGCTCCACTACTTTTAACCGCACGCTAATGTGTCTCCATCAGAATTTGCCACGCGTCCCTGCAGTTATGCACACATCAAGTAACTACCTGAGCGTATGCTTAAGGACAGTTATCCTGAACTCTATAAAAGAGAGTTTCTTCATCTTCATCAGACACTACAGTCAATTTCAGAGAGAACAGAGAGATTGCCCAGTTGCTGTCCAAGTTCTTCAAAGTTCGAGTCTTCTTCATCGCATCGTCCAAGGGATAAAGTAATCGTCTTCTAGATTAGATTCCTACAGTTGTAATTTTCTTAGATAAAATAAATAAAGTGAATTTATTTATGGAAAACAAATTGGCGACTCTGCTGGGAAAAGCTGTCTCCTCCAACGAGATAGCAACAACTCAATGCGATACTTCGTCGATCGGCTTGACGAAGAAGACGATGGTTGTACAATTCGACCAATCGGCTTATGAAGAAATGCTCAAGGCGAAGGAGGGCCGCACTGCTTCCTCCGCTCTTCCTGCTGCCAAGAAGAAGGGACGCTCCGTCTATGTCCCTAAGTCTTCTGCAGCAGTCCGAGACGCTTCTGTCACTTCTCATGCTGACAAGAACACGTCTTCAACTTCCATGAAGCACACTTCGGCTTTTTTGAACACGGCAACAGTGGCTTCTCCTAGTCACGCTGACAAAGTTGGTTCTTTAACCAAGTCAGCGTGTACAAGGAAAACCATTTCTGGACATGTCAAAGTCCCTTCTCCCTCTACTCTTACGACAGCAGTCGGCTCTTTAGCCATTGATGACTCTGAGCGTATGGCATTCAAAGGGCAGCGTACGGCAAAGGCAGCGTACAAAAGCCAACATCAGGCATCGTACGCTAAGCCAAAGCCAGCGTATGCTAATAAAAAGGCAGCGTATGACCAGAAGTCCAAACTGAAGTCAGAGTATGCTAACAGATACAGTCCTTTGACTGTTTCTCAAAATCAAGCTGGGGGTTCTCTTCCACAGAACATACAAATGATTCCCCCTCAACTTGTACATCTTGTGCCAACCAAGGAGAAAGACTCTTTAGTCAACTCCTCTACTCCTAAGGTCTTTACCTCTGGAGTTAATTTGACTAGTACTCTTACTAGATCAAACAATGGAAAACGCCTTTTGGCTAATTCCTCCAAAGATGGATTATTACCGACTCCTAGTCGAAATAATACTCATCTTCCTTCTCTCAAAATTTTTCGGTCTGAGAAAGGCAAATTACAAGTATCCAAGACTGATATCAAAGTCAGATCTCCTATGGATCTTCGTAATAAGCTTAATCAGAATCATCTCGGTTCCACTGAGACAAGTATATTAGACCCTGATGCAGAATATGCCAAGAACTATGTGGCTCAAATTAATCAGTCTTTATACACTCAGGAACCAAGAAGACAGAAGAACAAAAGACAAGTTTCTACAAGAAACGATTTTCAAGTACTTCCCAATCTGTTCCTACAGATCTCCGGGAGTATTTGCAAAATAAACGGAGAATTGACACTCAGTCAGGCTATGATATTGCTCATATTTGTCATGAAAAGCATGGTTGCAATTCCAACCTCGAGTTGTAATTCAATGTGTGTTCACCAAAAAGATAATCTGTTTTCGAACGGATTCAATATGAACCAATGTTGGATGAAGATGAACCTCTTTATGCTTATGTCAACATGACCTCCAGAAATATTGGGGGTAGCATACGGTCTGATGCTATATCAGACTCTGAAGATGGTGTTTATCTCGGTACCCGATCCAGGACCGGAGCCTTGGCCAGAGCCTCTTCTTCTTCTCATCCAAGTGGTAATCCGGAGATCACAGAAGACTTCCTTGGAGAATCTAACTTTCCAGTATTGACTCCCGTAAATAGCCCCGAGAAAGATACTGATTCACACAGTGATGATTCAGAACAGACTGTTTCATCATCTATTCCTCGAATGATTACCACTTACATGGCAGAGGGCAATCATGAACCTTCGACTAGCACCGAAGCTCATGAACAAAGGATTTCTTCCTTAGAACAACAGTTGCGTGCTATGGCAGATACATTGAATGCTATGCACACTCTTATGCAAGCTCAGCATCAAACTCAGCAAGTCCAACAGACAGCTCCTCCAGTTATATTAAATACTCCTGTTGTTCCAAACCCGGAACCCTCTACTATTTCGGGGGTACAATCTAATGTTCCTGTACAACCCACTCCAAGTCAGTCTGGAGCTGGGGTGGTACATATGCTGCAGTCCCTCCTCCCAATTACACTCAACAAGTTACAACTCCCCAATCTTCTGGAATTGTTTTTGAAGAATTAAGGAATCTTCGAACTCAATTCGAGGTATTTAAACAGAAGGATGGTTTGCAAAGGTTAGGTATCAAGCAACCTTACCCGATAGAATGGAAGCAGGTATCGTATCCACCAAAATACAAACCTCCGACCATCTCTTTCTTTGATGGGACAACCTCCCCAAGTCAGTTCATTAATCATTTTGAAGTAATGACTGTTCAACTACAACCAAGTGACGCCCTCCTTACTCGGGTGTTCGTTGGATGTCTCAAAGGAACGGCTTATGAATGGTATAGAAGTCTCCCTGATGGGTGCATTACCTCATTTGCCGGTTTCAAGCAAATGTTTCTTGAACGATTCTATGAAGGGCTTAACGACATGACCATGTCAGCTCTCATAAGAATTAAACAAAAAAATAATAAAACCACCGAGGACTTCATTGAAAGATTCAGAAGAGAAGCCCTCAAAATGCCTCTCGGAACTCCCGATGCTGTTACCATCGACACTTGCAAGTCGAATCTCTTACCAATTATCAGCATGTGGACAGGGTCCACTCAGTTCCAAGATTGGCCTTCTTTCATTGTCAGTGCCAAGGCTGCCGAGGTCAGTGCTGAGACCTTCAAGGGTCTGGGGTACAAATGGCTCCCAAGGAATCAAATCAGAGTGCTAGCAATAGTACTCGACCCAATAATCGCAAAGGGAAAGAAGCCCTTGAAGTCAATCTCCAAAGCAGTAGTCAAGAGGTAAAGACTACCCAAGCTACTCCAGCTCCAACAAATCAACAACAGAAACCTCCTCGGCCGAAGGAAGAATATTCTTTCGACGATGATGATGTTCAAGGTATCTTTGAATGCTTGCTCAAAGGTAATAAGATTTAATTGCCAGAAATTAAAAAGCCTGATGAAGCCAATAAGACAGATCATCCAAAATACTGTCCATATCATAGAATGCTGGGTCATACAATCCGGTCTTGCTATGTATTAAAGGAAAGATTCAAGAGATGATTAAATCAGGAGCTGTGATACTGACACCCAAAGACAAGACAGTCACAGCAAATGTAATTTCAATACAGTTCGGTGACTTCCCTCCCTTAATGGTGGAAAGTAGGATTGTTTCTATCCCCAAAGCAACTCTCGAAGTTGTAAACATCCCACCAGCACAGAATGACGGACTTGTTCCTGTTACAACTAAGAAGGGAGAGATCATGTGGATTCACCCGGATTTAATGACGGAGTTTGAAACGTCTTCCTCTTCTCCTCGGAAGACTCCATCATCTAAAAAGAAGCTCGGGAAGACTAAGTCATGCAATGTGACTTCTAGTTTCACACCCGATTTTTATCTAACCTCTACTTTCATCTCAGCAGGAAATTCACTCCCTACGGAGATAAAATATGTACCTCAATTTAAAGATAGGTACAAGCCTGCTTTTCATCTATACAGTTCACAATCTCGTGAATTGATGACGAAGATGGGTTATGATCTAGCCACTGCTCCTGGTTTGAATTCAGGCAAGGGACTCCGAGCACCTTTGGCCATCACTATGAGACATAATCAATCTCGTGTTGGCCTTGGTTTCTGGAATGAAGCTCTCATCAAATATAAAAGAACCAAGAGCAAGATAAAGAATTGCAACATGGTTTCCATAGACCCTGAACCAGAATCTGAAGTTGAAGTTCATGCTGGAACTCGGTCAGGAAAAATATATCTGAAAGATTATGCTAAAATTCCTGAAGAAACTTCTGACGTTCCTCCAGTTACAGCTTCAACACCAGTCTCTACTGAAGAGCCTTTGAATATTCCTGTTGAGACAGTTCCTTCTAAACCAACAGCAGCTGACAAAGGCAAACAACAAGTCCGCTTCGATAAACCATTGAAGAAGTCATCTCCTACAGGACTTGAAAAGCCTTATAATTTTGATATATTGGCTCAACTAGCCAATACCCCAGCTAAATTATCAATCTTCGAGCTCTTACGCCTCTCTAAAGAGACTCGAGAAACTCTAAGTGAAGCACTACTGCAAGCAGAAACCTGCCTAACTCTTCTCAAGAAGTTGGAAACAGAATCTGTTTCTCATTGCCATAATGTATTGGAATTTATTCCAAACATTACCTTTACGCAGGACGATATGCTGCTAGAGGATAATCGACATGACCGTCCTTTATATCATACAGGATATATTGATTCTATGAAGGTTGATCGTCTCCTGATTGATCCAGGATCTGCTTTCAGTATTATGCTAAAAGCTATGCTAGACGCACTGAAGATACCTGTACATAGCCTTTCCAGCACTATCACTACCATCTTGGGATTTAATCAAGGAAAAAGTGAGCCTTTGGGCAAGATTCGCCTCAAATTTCAAATAGGTGATCTTCGCACTAAAGTTACTTTTTACATCATCGACAATCATGGTTGCTCATACAATGCTCTATTAGGGAGACCATTCTTGCATGAACATAATGTCGTTCCTTCGACTCTTCATCAATGTTTCAAATATGTTGATGATAACGGAGAAGTTCAAAAGGAGGTTGCAGATCTCTATCCATTCAAGGGAGTTGAAGCTTACTTCAATGACGCTCGCATGTACAAAGATGAATACTCAAAAGTCTTGCCAGCTATGGATAATGATGATGAGATAGCAAAAGTTGGCACTTTTGTTATTCCTGTAAAAGGGCGTATTACTCCTCCGCAGTCTGTTAAATCCTCTGGAGAAGGCTCACTGATAATTCCTGTCAGTGGACGTACTACTTCATCACATGCCCAAGCTCCACAAAGTTCACTGATAATTCCTGTCAGTGGACGTACCACTCCCCCTCCATCTTCTCAGGCTAGACCAGATACTCTAGTCATTCCAGTCAGTGGACGTACTACTTATCCACGATCTTCTTCAAGGGAGCTCACCTCTTCTGAGCCTTTTGTTATCGATCTTAATCGAAACAAAACTTCTGATCGCTCTTCCTCTCCCCCTTTTGTCATTAATTTGACTAAGTCTGATAAGGCTCAGCCTTCTGTTGTAAATACAGTATCTAATATGAATGAAGCATCTCCTTTGCAGTATATTGATGTCTGTGATTATGTACAAAGTTATTTACAATTGCTAGATAACTTAGAGTCACTAACTATAGGGGTTGTTCAAACTCTTCATACAGACGTATCATTGGAATCCATACAAAAATCATACTTCGTGGTCCCTGCAAAAAAGAAGGGAGAAAATCCAATCTTCTTTTATAAAGGACCCCAGAATCCTCCTAACTTGGAAGAAGATGACATAAACGACGATACTGGAAGGTTACAACTGCGTCGCTACAGTCAACAATCCAAAAATATCATTAAGAATATGGGTTATGACTTTAGAACCCGTCTTAATAATGGAAAAGGAAGAAGAATGCCTGTTCGAATTCCTCCATTAAATACGGAAGGACAAAATGTGGTTTAGGTTACATTACTCCTACTTCCTTTATCAATATAGTCCATGAAGATTCAAAATCCGATGAAGATGAACGATCTGAGTCTTCTGATTCCCTCTCTTGGGATTCTGACACGAGTATTGGTGATCTCCATCGTTCTATTCTATCCATCAATATGGTCTCCGTTGATGGCCCGCAGGAAAATGATGAAGATGAGGATGACTTTGAAATATCACCTGAATCGGAACAATGGGCTCAAAGATTAGATAATCAATGGGAATTCAGGTTCGAGCAGAGGGAACCTCCTACCGAAGATAAACTGATCCAAATTGATGTTGGTGAAGAAGGTTCTCCTAAACCAATATTCATCAGTGAAAGTCTTTCAGAAACGGATAAGCAAGACATGATCAAGCTTATTCGTGATTATATCGATGTCTTTGCCTGGAGTTACGAAGATATGCCAGGACTAGATCCGAAGATTGCAATGCATAAACTCAATATCATGCCAAATGCTAAACCGGTCAAACAACAACAGCGACGATTTCGTCCAGACATCATGGATGCAATTGAAGCTGAAGTCAACAAGCTTATGGCTTCTGGCATTCGAGAGGAACAACATCCTGAATGGGTGGCTAACATCGTTCCTGTCCTTAAAAAGACTGGCAAGATCCGGGTCTGTATAGATTTTCGTGATCTCAATGCTTGTCCTAAAGACGAGTTTCCTCTTCCAATTACTGATGTCATGATCGATAACACATGTGGTTTCGAACGAATGTCATTTATGGATGGGTATTCGGGATACAACCAGATCAAAATATTTCCAGATGATGAAAAACACACTTCCTTCAGAACGTCGATCGGTACATACTGTTATACAGTGATGCCGTTTGGTCTCAAGAATGCAGGAGCAACATATCAGCGAGCAATGAGCACTATATTCCGCGAACATCTCCGGAAAATAGTCGAATGCTATGTTGATGATATTGCAGTTAAAAGTCGACGAATGGAGGATCATATCCAAGATTTGAAGACTATCTTTGATTTAATGCGTCGGCATCAACTTAAAATGAACCCTACTAAGTCCTTCCTGGGCGTCTCTAGTGGTAAATTTCTCGGCTTCGTCATTACCGCTAAAGGTATACACGTGGATCCCGAGAAGATCAAAGCCATTCAAGAGATGCGTCCTCCACGCACCTTAAAAGAGCTACGAGGATTTCAAGGAAGAATTGCTTATATCAGGAGATTCATTTCTAACTTATCAGGACGCTACAGACCATTCAACAAACTTCTGAAGAAAGGTGTATCTTTCATCTGGAACGAAGAATGTCAAAAAGCATTTGACGATATTAAACAGTATCTCATGAAACCTCCAGTTTTGGTACCTCCCGTCTCGGGGATACCATTCCTTCTATATGTTCGAGCCATGGATCATTCTCTTGGTGTATTACTTGCCCAGAAAAATAAAGATGGCCATGAACAGGCTATTTATTATCTCAGTCGCACAATGACGGGTGCTGAACCACGTTATTCTCCAATCGAGAAAGAATGCTTAGCATTAATGTTTGCTGTTCAGAAAACGCGATATTATATTATCGGTCAAACGATTCATGTCATTTCCAGAGTAAATCCCATCAGGATTATGATGAAGAAACCTGGTATTCTCAACTCCAGACTAGCTAATTGGGGAATATTATTAGCTCAATACGATATGCATTATATTCCTCAGAAGTCAGTTAAAGGACAGGCTCTTGCTGATTTTCTGGCTGCTCATGCAATTCCAGAAGATTCTAAATTATATGATGAGATTTCTGATGAAGTCTTGGATTCAAATCTGATTTCTGAAGAAGTTCCTACCTGGCGTCTATTCTTTGATGGAGCATCTAGAATAGGTCCTAACGACGATATTGTCGCCGGAGTTGGGATTGTTCTTGTATCCCCAGAAGGACTAACTATCCAGAGGGCTTATTCTCTAGATCAATCATGTTCAAATAATGTAGCCGAATACAATGCATTACTCATTGGTCTTCAACTTGCTAAACATCTAGATATTCAATATTTGGAAGTTTTTGGAGACTCCAAGCTTATTGTCAATCAGATCAGAGGAACGTATGAAGTTCGTCATCAGGATTTGATACTTTATCATCGAGCAGCACTCTCTATAGCCTCATCTTTTGAAGGTTTCTTTATTGAACATGTTCGACGAGCCTATAATGCAGAAGCTGATGCTTTATCTAATCTTGCTGCTGTATTAGCTATACCAATTAGACGTCAGCAAGTGATAGTGGTTTATAACCGAGAACTATTCTGTGTTGAGAATAATTTGGCTTTGGCTTTTCCCTATAAACCAGACGAAGATTCTTTCAACCTTGATGCTGGATTAAAGTTTGACAAAATATCCTCGTCTTCTTCCGATTCTACTATGGAATATGTCTTTTCTAATGAAACAGAAGCCATAATTGAAGACTGGAGACGCCCGTTTCTAGATTTTATTTTGTATGATATACTTCCTGATAATCCGAGTGAAGCAGCGTCTATTCGACGTTGATCTCTCAGATTCTATTTTAATCATACGATGAAAACATTATATCGTCGGTCTTATGACGGTCTTCTCCTCCGATGCATTGCTGGTGAAGAAACACAACAGATAATCCGTGAAGCACATGATGGTGTTTGCGGAGCTCATCAACCAGGTCCTAAACTTCAAGAGCGTATCAGACGTATGGGTTATTATTGGCCCACGATGGTGGCTGACGCTATTCAATATGCTCGAAAATATAAAGTCTGTCAAATTTATGCAGACTTTATCCATCAACCGTCAGAGTTCTTACACCCAACAGCGGCATCATGGCCCTTTGAAGCTTGGGGCATGGACGTCATTGGTCCCATCAACCCACCATCATCAAGAGGACATCGGTTTATTTTAGCAATAACCGATTATTTTTCCAAATGGGCTGAAGCAATCCCATTATCTGAAGTTAAAACTTCTAGTGTTATCAACTTCATCAAACATCATGTTATCTATCGATTTGGTGTTCCTCGGCATATTATCCATGATAACGGACCGCAGTTCGTCAGTCAGAAATTTACTCGATTCTGCGACGATCATCGGATTAATAATTTAGCTTCTACAGTTGGCAGAAGCTTTCAATAAAACAATCATCAAACTCTTAAAAAAGTTTGTTTCTTCCAACAAACGCAACTGGAGCGAGAAGCTTGGTGAATGTTTATGGGCCTACCGCACCACAGTTCGCAATGCGACCGGATGTACACCTTTCTCTTTAGTATATGGGTGTGAAGCTGTTCTTCCCCTTGAGATCCAGATTCCTTCTCTGAGAATTACAATCTCCAATGAACTGACAACAGAAAACAATGATCGTCTTCGACTTCAAGAGTTGGAAGCTTTAGATGAAAAACGATTGTATGCTCAACAAAATATCGAGCTGTATCAGGCCCGAATCTCAAAAGCTTTTAATCGAAAAGTCAAAGTCAGAGCATATCAGAAGGGAGAATTGGTCCTTACTGTCAGACGTCCTATGACCATGACACATATGAGCAAAGGCAAATTTGATGCGAAATGGGAAGGCCCATTCGTAGTAAACAAAGTCTTCTCTAACGGAGCATACCAGCTTGCCTCTATGGATGGGAAAGTCATGATGATGCCTATCAATGGCAAATTCTTAAAGAAATATTATGTATAATATTTTTATCATTTCCCAGCAAATATAAAATTCTTCTCTACAAAAGTTATTTCGATATCGTTATCCCCAGAGAAAACTGATATTCCACTATGTATCATCTTCCTAGAGAATTTGATATTTTGTTTTATTAGATCCCCAGTGGTTTTAATAAAGATCTTGTATAGAAAATCATGTCCATACCTCTGAATTTTCTATCTCAGTATGTATCATATTTTCTATTTTAGGAAAATGATATCTCGTCTTTTGATTTCCGAGTCCAAAGATCATGGAAAATATAATTCAAAGATATCTTTATATCTGAATTCTGTTTTCTCTAATCAGTATTAAACTAAAAAATCTTTGGTTTAATATCATGATAGAGTTGCAAAGTTTATTTGTATATTCTATTCTATTAAAATATGTCATGTATTATTTACCTCTGAACATATTTTTCTACAAAAGTGTCATCCACAGAATTAAAATCAAGCCAAGATGTTCATTTCTTTAATCAGAATCAAAACATTGCTTACAATTGGATTTCAAAAAAAATTCAGTACATGAAAAATGTAAAAGAACTATTTAGGAGGTGTAATGATCTCCTGAATACGAATGATTACATTATTCATCTTCTCATCATGAGCTTTCTTGATTCGCTCTGATGTTTCAATTCCAATCCTCCGTTGGTCATATTCCACAATAATAGAACTCCGGCGATTGGTTTCTTCAATCTGATTGATTTGCATTAATTCTCGCTCTTGCTGTAAAATTTGACAGCGTTCAGCTTCAGATTGACGATCAGCAGCAATCTTTGATTGTTCTTTCTCCACAGAGGCAATTTGCTCCTGAATACGAGCTAGCTCTTCCCTCAATTTTCTAAGCTCCTCAGCTCTTGACGCTTCATCCTTCTCTAAGCGCTCCATATTCTGACGAGTACTTATTATTTCTTCGTCTTTTGCCATTAACTCTTTAGAGGATTGAGCGAGGAATTCTGTCAGAGCAATATGCTGAGCTTGAGCTTCATTCTCCAATTGAGAAATTTCAGCTGCAGTCAGAGATTCAATATCCTCCTTTTTGGTCTCCCAGTATTTTTGGATGTTGGCTTCTAAATCATTCAGGAGATGTTCAAAGAAGACACATTGAGCCTCATAACCAGATTGTCTCAAGGCTGAACGTGGGAAACTAGTCGCTTCTCGAAGACTCGAAAAGGGCATAGTCTCATCTTTCATGAGTCGCCTCGAATATGTATCCAGATATGTATAAATAATATCTGAATACATCCCCATGACTTTTGCTATTCCTGTGTCAAAACTGGGAGTCGCTGCAATAATAGGGGAAGAAGCAGGAGGAGCTTCTATTCTTGGAGCTAAAGTTAGTGCCTTTGGAGAACTCGGCAGATGGGAACTCCCCTCACCCACTTCAGTTTGAACAAGTGGGGCTTGAGTAGAACTCATAGCCGGTGCAGTTCCTACAGCTGTTGAAATAAAAGAAGCATGATCAAAACCAAAGGATAAATAAAGCAGAGACAAGACAAAACTTTGATAAATAAAATATTACCTGGAGTTGGTTCATATTCTGTCTCCTTCGGATCATTCAATCCGGTTCTTAGTCTGTTCAGGGTACTTTCTAACACGGGATTTATTTCACTGCTTCCCGCTCCAGAAGTACTCGGAATTTGAACTTCAATTTCTAGATGCCTCTCCGGCTCTGGTGTCAACCCTGAGTGTTGACCAATGGTCTTCAGTACATCGATTGGTATTTTAGACGGTGATTCATCGTCTATCTCCATGTCTTCTTCTCCAGACGAATGCGATGACGGTTCATAGTCAACTTGTTCGCTCTCTGAAGCTTCAACAATTGGATTGAGAGGAGTGGCTTCCTTCACTGATTCTTCCGAAATCAGTAAGTCATTAGCCGTTTCAGTCCGATGCTCGACCTCAACCGCAGGTTGACTAATTTCCTGCGCATCATCGGCCATTGGTGGAACTGAGCCTATATCAGAAGGCCTAGAAGACCCAGCAGTTTCAGGAATCTTTTCTTCTTCTGTCTTTACAGAGAAATCAAAAGCAGCTTGCTTTTCTGCAGCCAATCGCATAGCACGATCGGTGGGACTCTCTGTATCCAGATAAATTACGGATTTAGTTTTTGAAACTATTACTTTCCTTCCTATTCTTCTGGTTAAAGGAACAGTAGGATAATTGTCAATTGGATCACTACCTGCTTCATCAACATCTCTGGCTTGTTCAGAAACAGGAGAATTCCCGGGAATAGTAATTCCTCCGCGACTTCGAGTCTCTGCTCGAGTAGCTCTTTTTGCGGCAGGACCCGCAGCACCTTTACTTCTCTTCCTCTTCGGGGTATTGTCAATAGATATACTTTCTTCAGCACTCCCGATAGGCACATGCAATGGTTGATGAAGGTCATCAGAGAAGAAAGTTTCCAAAACATCATCATCAACTTCATCGATGGCCAGAGGATCTTCTTTGTCGTGACAATCCCTAGGCAAGGCGGATTTGGTTGATTTCTTTTCAACATGAATAAAGCTTTTACCTAAGATGCTAAATTTTTCATCAAAGGTGTTAGCTGATACATAAAATCTGGCATAGGACGCCAATATCTTAGCTCCTCTTCGATAGTTGACCGGATCTGGCATAGAAAAGGTAGCCCCTGTACCTTTGGCAATGTAATATAGCCAAGCTCTGGCACCATCAACCAACCCGCCTTGATGAGCAAAACACGTCGTTGCATTGCCCACATGCAACTGATCGTAACCAAATTGACGAGCAAATCTGCTCGGAAGATATGGCTCTAGATATGTGATGTTGTCACGGCGGCAAATTAAATGAGATGGCCTGATTCTTTTTAGCCATTCATGTTGGACATCATCCAACTCATTAGCACCAACGCCGTCAATCAATCTCCCTGGCATGGTCTCATAGCCAATAGGGGGAGGAACACAGGTGAAGCTCCATAGTTCTCCCCTGTTCAAGATGGTTCTGCAATCGGTTAAAGTATCATATCTCCATTTTGGTATGTGCTTGTACCTTTCAAGGAAAGTGTCATCTGGCCTAGCCATCCCAGCACTCATCAGAGATTCAAAATAAAGAAGCAACCATCCAAACAAGTATGTAAAGGGCATTTCTACCCGAGGAAAGGACGTCAGGCTCTTCCGTGCCAATTCGAACATCCTATCTGTGTATGCCCTTAATCCGGCATTCAGACGGCAGGTCATTGCCGTTAATAGATCCATCTTATACCCAAAAACCAGCCGGACTGCTGCGAAGACGACTCCTCTGTGCATCCTGTCTGCCGAACAGGTGCCAGGAACTACGAATTTCCTCAGCCAAAGAGATATGAAACCGGCCAGATCACCTTCAACAGACAATTCTCGGCCACCCTGTTTAATATAGGTTTCTAATCTATCACCAGCTTTGTAGCTGTCGATGTCTTCTTCGATGACAATGTCATCATGATTAGTCTTCCGGATTAATCTGTTAATCTCGGCTTGACTCAAGGGCTTGAATTTACCGATATACTGCTCGGTCTTTTTCTTCTTTTGGACTTCGTCAGTGCGGCCTTGAAACAAATAAGCCATCCACTTCGAAGAATAACAATTGGAGTCCCCCTCTCCACCTTGTCCCTTATAAAAAGCTTTACAGATGCTGTAATGACACATTAATTCTTCAAATACATAAAGAATTAGTGGGTTAGCTGCAGAAATCTTATTCATTTCGTCAACAAAAGGGATATATTCTTCATATGGCAAATCTGCCATTGGTAGCTGAGATATATATGCCATTTCATGAAGGGCGAATCCCATCTCGCCCTTTGGGGTCATGAAGGTGTCGGTCCGATAATTATATCTCTCCGCTAATGCCAAAAATAGATCCGGGTTCGGTTTGAAACCATAAGCAGTACACTTAATGGCATCATATAAACCTATCGCCTTCAACTGTGCACCGAAGTTCTGTAAAATCCATCTCACTAGAGCAGTCCATCTAGTGTTCTCTGGATTTACTAGACCAGTCAGTCTCATTGACTGTTTTGGGTAGATGGCATTCTTTAATTGAGCAAATTCATTGGCAAAAATTGGGACTCTGACTGGCTTCAGCAGTGCCGAGTCCTCAGGAGGGATGGTGGCAGGTAACAGTCCTCGCAAAGATGTGCCATGTGGTTCAGTACCACTGCGGAACCTTCCTTGACGATATCCAATCCACCCAGCCTTAGCTTGTCGGGATGGAGTAATATCCCACTTCATCTGTCTTTGCTGGCCCGAATGGAATAAACGGGCTATGTTGATACTCTTTGTCAAACCAGTCAAATACATAGGCTGATTTACATCACCATCCCTATAGTAACTGTATGATACTTTGTCCAGAGCAGGTTGGGAGTTCATATCAATAGCATCTCCAAAAAGGAATGCTGGCTTCAAATGGGCAACACCATCTACACTCTGTAACGGCAGTCCACTCATCAGGTTCAGCAAAGTATCATCTTCCTGATTGGTCAACAGAGCTATTCTTGTGGAAGGTCCGTCAAATTGGGGAAAATGAACATGTGATAAATCACTTCTATAATTATTTCCCATACTTCCTTCAAATTCTGCTTCCTGAGCCAGAATATCCACTGCAAATGAAGAATAAAGTATTAGAAATCTTCAATGTCAAGAGATGATAAAGTTTAAACATACGCTCAGTTTTTACTAAGCGTACAGCTCAACATACGCTCAGTTTTTACTAAGCGTACAGCTCAACATACGCTCAGTTTTACTAAGCGTATAGCTCAACTTACGCTCAGTTTTTACTAAGCGTATGGCAGACTCAAGGCTCAGTATACGCTCAATTTTCTTTAAGCGTATGGCAGATTCAAGGTTCAGCATACGCTCGGTTTTCCTTAAGTGTATGGTTGACTCAAGGTTCAGTATACGCTTAGTTTTCTTTAAGCGTATAACAGACTTTATCTTAAGTGAATGATTTTTAAAGTTCAGTTTATGATCAGTTTGAGCATATCAGCGTATGGTTGACAAGATGATCATCAAAAGTTTACGCTAACACAGGAGTTAGCGTATCTCAATGAGACAAATTGCCATAGCATATTCTTTTAAAAGATAGTGTATTTTGATATCTCTATCAAAAATACGCGTATCTTACAGATATACGCTCCAAACATATTTTTCGTAAAAACGAAAAACATGGAATACGGCTAAACCCTAAAGAGGGAAGCGTATTTGCTGACGTATTAACCCTAAAGAGGGATACGTTTTCTGAGTTTTGTTCTAACCAGAGCCCTAAAAAGGGGAATAGTTATTTGTTCATCATCTTCGTCCTTACCATAAAGAGGTTTCAATGGTCGTTCACTGCGTGAAACACGCTGACTGGCCGTCTTCTTGGTAGTGGCAGTGTCGACGGCAGGATGAGATGACTCTTCAGGGGCTTTTCCCTTTCCTTTCGCAGCAGCATCAATCTTGGGTGCCATTAATGGAGATGGAGTTGAAGACGAAGAAGAACAAGAAAGATCTTGAGTTTCTGAAAGCTCTTTTCTCTCTCGAAGGCAAAAGCTCTGGTAAAGAAATAAAATAGGTGTTGGAAGACCTATTTATAGAAGAAAGAAAGTAGTTCAAACGGTGGATATTTTTTAAACAAAATCCCTAAAGATTTGCACTGATATTGAGGAAGATAACAAACTCATGCCAGCGTGTCAGGACTTATTCTCACTTTAAAAGTTCAAAGTAATTTCGAACTTTTGAAATTCATAAAGTTTGAAAACTTTGAAGGAGGTCTTGTAGGGTGTAAAAATTATGACATGCTGACATAAGACTCAGTCCAAGCCATACGCTCAGTCCAAGTCATACGCTCAAGGCCATACGCTCAGTCAAGGCCATACGCTTATCCAAAGGCCGTACGCTCAGTGAATATTTTATTATTTTCTGAGATGACAGCACAGCATATATTTAATAAAGGATGAATCTGACACTTCGTCTTTCGTGCAAAGACAGCTGTCCAATGGAGACTAGCCGTCGTATATGTTTTCGAAGAGTCGGTTTTGTCTTTTACGAGGACAGCTCAGCATTTCTCATAAATGTAAAAGCCATCATTACTGTCAGTTTTGACAGTCTGTCAGCCATCATATCCGCAGTCACGACGCTCGAGAAGATTTTGTCAGTTATTGGAAGATATGGCGTATCAAAAAAGATTGATGATGGCCACGTGTCTACTTATTCAAACATGCCATGTGTCTACTTATTTCTTATACGACTTCTTCCAACTAAGTGAGCGTATGGATCTCATACGACTTCTTCCAACTAAGTGAGCGTATGGATCTCATACGACTTCTTCCAACTAAGTGAGCGTATGGATCTCATACGACTTCTTCTCAACCAAGTGAGCGTATGGATTCCATACGACTCCTTGACAAGTGAGCGTATAGTTTCCATACGATTCCCTGTCAATAATGTGAGCATATCAGCTTTATATGGTTCTACGCTGTCCAAGTAAGCGTATGCAAGACATGTGCCTTCAAAGCTAGCGTATGACTCTTCTTCTAAGGCAGCGTATCACAGCAGTTATGTCCAGAATGATTTTCAACGAGCAGTTAACACACGTTCTCACGTGTCCTGTACTCAGTTATCTACTTCTTCAGAAGTTATGCAACGTGGCATTCATGCCATCAATCTCTCCTGAATATGCTCCACTACTTTTAACCGCACGCTAATGTGTCTCCATCAGAATTTGCCACGCGTCCCTGCAGTTATGCACACGTCAAGTAACTACCTGAGCGTACGCTTAAGGACAGTTATCCTGAACTCTATAAAGAGAGTTTCTTTATCTTCATCAGACACTACAGTCAATTTCAGAGAGAACAGAGAGATTGCCCAGTTGCTGTCCAAGTTCTTCAAAGTTCGAGTCTTCTTCATCGCATCGTCCAAGGGATAAAGTAATCGTCTTCTAGATTAGATTCCTACAGTTGTAATTTTCTCAGATACAAAATAAATAAAGTGAATTTATTTATGGAAAACACATGGCTCGTGGCAGTCTTGGCCACATAGCTTTGTTGGCTCCTGGCCGCATAAGACTCCATTTTACTCAGCCGCATGAAACCTTATCCTGCAGCCGCATAAGCATATTTTCTCTCTGGCCGTATGGCTTTGGTGGTTCCGAGCCGCATGACCCTGTTTCTTCTCAGCCGCATGAACTTTTCTCCGTAGCCGTATGACCCTGTTTCTCCTCAGCCGTATGAACTTTTCTCCCTAGCCGCATGACCCTGTTTCTCCTCAGCCGCATGAACTTTTCTCTCTAGCTGCATGACCATGTTTCTCCTCAGCCGTATGAACTTTTCTCTCTAGCCGCATGACCCTGTTTCTCCTTAGCCGCATGAAACCTTCCCGTGCAGCCGCATATGCATGTTTTCTCTATGGACGCATGACTTTGGTGGTTCCGAGCCGCATGACCCTATTTCTTCCCGAGCCACATGAACTCATTTTTCTTGCCGCATAGCTTTGTTGGCTTCTGGCCGCATAAGACTCCATTTTCCTTGCCGCATGGCTTTGTTGGCTCTTAGGCGCATGAGACCCTACTTTTCTTGTCGCATGGTTGCTTACCGCATAGGCTGCTTGTCGCATGACGATCCTTGGCCGCATAAGCATGACCCTTAGCTCCTGGGCCACATGGGATTCTGACCCAATTCTGGCCGCATAGAAGGATCATGACTTGCCCAGCCGCATAGATGGGCATCCATCTATTGCCGCCCATAGTGCCTTTTTGGCTGTTTCTTGTCCCGGATTGACATTGATTGACATTGATTGTTACCTTGACTAATAATTGATCATGCGTTCCTAGTTGGAACTAAGAGACTGGCTAGTCGTTTTATCGAATTGAATGAGACACATTCATGTATGAACCAGGAACCATTATGATCGAATAGCAGATCCAAACATTAGCATATGGACACATGTTGACTTATATTTTTCTGTAAAAGCAGCATGTGCATCTTACAGTCAAGGCATGATTATTCCGTGGCTAGGATTGATTGTTGTATTATGCTATGTAAGACCTACAACCTAGCCGCACAGGCATCGTTGTAGAGTTGTATATATCGTACTATGTACGAAAGTACTCATCTTGGTTGACCATGATCCACGGTATGAGATTTTACTTAACATAGACACTACTAAGTTTAATAAAATAATGATTGCATGGAGAGAATGGATTCTCGAGTTCTTACATGGCAGCCATCCTTGGGATAATTAGTGCCCGACATGTCGGCTGGTTCCCACAGATACTGTAAATCTGCCACATGGGCGGGGAGTGATATCTGCTTATATTATTTATTGTATATTGATGACGGGCGTCCCGCTGGGACTCGTCTAATTCATGATTATCGCAATTGATTGATTGGGTAGACTAGCCTTACTTGTACATAGTAAGAACTGAGGAATCATTATTGCATATTTCCAAGATAACTTGGAACTTACAGTAGCAAGCCGTAGTAGTTGCATGGCCGTTTAAATTGATTTGATTGTGTACTGTACCTACTCTATTAACTACTGAGATGAGCAGAACGTCAGGACATAACGGATTAACTTATGTCCTTGTTTGGTTGGAAAGTTGGCTCGAAGTGTCGTAATGTTGTGCGAACCCCAGTAGCAAGCAGAGACCTTTTACCATAATCTTACTCTTATCACTGGTTCTAATTTCTCACATCGTATTTCCTTGCGGTACTTGCTATTAGAGGTCTAACCTCTCTGGTTTTGCATGGCCAGATTTAGAGCCAGTTTCCGAGGACTCAACTTACTTCTACCTCCAAGATGGTCAATACTAGAGGAATGATCGCCGGAGGATACGAGTGGGTCCCTTGCTTTCCTGCTCGTTTTTTTACTATTTACTTTACTTTTGCCGCTTGGCGCTGACATGTTTGTCGGATTATCTTATACTTACTTTTACATAGTTGTAACTAAGTCAGACTGCAGCTGATAACGATTGTGTATATCTTGTTATATCCTCTGGCTATATTTTGTAAAGCCAGATCTCAAGAACATTTTGACCAAGCGTTTGGGATGCCTTACTGTTTTATTTTATATGTTTCCTATTTACTGTTTCTTGTTTGAATGATTGAGACAATAGATGTGAGTAACCCATGTAAGACTTTCATGTAGTATGCACCCCTCGTCTTTTAGACAGCATTGATCATATTATACGGTATTTATCTACCCATAATACGTAGCTGGCTGAGTCATTCCCCCGCTCTCCGGTATTCTGGTTCTGGGGTGTGAAAACTTGTAAATGGTAAAGATGTGAAAATCCGTACCCCATTTTGCTAGTATTTTATTGACAATCAGTCTATAAAAGCATCCACAGTGACTACACTCCAAACCATACTCCAAATTACTTCAAACCATACTCCAAAAATTAATTTTGAAGTATTTCCTTCATGTTGGTACACAATTGTATACTCCAAATAAACACTCCAAATTGACAAGTGGCAACATTCCATCTTTTTCCTTCTTATTTTTCCTTCATAATTGAAAAGTGGCAACACTCCAACAAAAAGAATGAAGGAGAAAAGTAAATATGGTGGACCCTGTAAGCCCCCTGAATTTAGGACTTATTTTTTTCAATTTTATAAATCAATTATTTGTAATAGATATTATTATTTGATTTAATGTTCTTTTTCGTGACTTTGACTTCTGGAGCGTCAGGAATGACAATTTATGGAAACTCTCTTCATCAGTGTGTAGTAGACAAGATTACCTTCATGTTGATATATCATGTCTCATCCAAACTTGTTCTCTTGTACTCTTTTTGCTTCACATAACTTCGGGTCAATTTAGACCATTTGATCATTAAATAATTATTAATTGATTTTTCCACTTTTATCTTTGATCATCATATGCACGTTACCGTGATTTTTAATTTAGGAGCACAAGACTAGTCATTTTCTTGAAACCAACTGCTCATGCATGATCTACTCGAGACGCCCTACACCCATGACCTTTATGTTCCACTCAGACACAACATCTTGTGCTTCATTTGCTTCGCACAACTTTTGGGTCAATTTAGGCCAATTAGTTATCCACCGTAGAATGTGACATGACTTCCAATTTAATTTCGGGACCCGACATCGACCCAAGCTAGTCGACCCAAAATATGGACATGGCCCACATGAAGCCTACTACCCACATGATACTTGTGTCCCATTTATTTGAGTCCCCACGTGTTACTTATTTATCCATGATCATAAATACCTATTTAAATTCAATTATTGCACCATGTCCAATTTTGACCCGACCCGGCTCAACCGAACCCAACCCAAACTTCATGTTGCCCCCTCATGAATATCCCCACACTCATTTTTCTGCAAATATTAAATACCTAGTTTATCCATTTTAAATATTCATTGGACAACCCCTTTTATTTATTTTCCTAAGGATGACCTATTTTCACTACATTTAATCCAAGCCTTCATTCCACTCCTATTCAATCCCAACCACCCATTCCTAGCACTCACTCACACAACCCCCCTCCCCTCCAACACATGGTCGGCCCTAACATTTAGGATTCTCTCTCTCTCATTTATTACTCCCACTCCCTCTCTCATTTTAACACACACACACACATAATTCTTTCTATCTCTCATTTAATATTCTCTCTCCCTCTCTCATTTTTACACAGCCCCCTCGGCCGAGTCCCCATGGCCGAGCTCTCTACCTCCAACTCTTCTCCTCTATTTTGGCCGACACAGCCACCAGCCTCCTCCATTCCAACTCTTCTCCTCCTCTTCTTCATCACATCTTCACATCCACCATCATCCACATTACCATCACCATCATCTACAACATCACCACCATCCCACCACACCCTCTACCGTACCTACCATCGCAACAGCAGCAGCCGGCCAGCAATGGCACACAACAGCAGCAGCCGGCCAGCACTGGCAGCAGCAGCGAGCGGCAGTAGCAGCGCGTACCGACAGCAACGTGCCGTCGCGGCCGCCGCCGTCACCGACGAGCCCCCCCACGGTCGCGTACGGGCTGGTCGAATCCTCCGGTGACCTCCCCGTGGCGGCCACCGTCCTCCGGGACGCGCCGCCTAGGCGTTTCGTGCGTTTGGTATGGGTTTCCATCGGCGCGAGCTCGGAATAGATCCAAAAATGGCACATCTTCGCTGCGACTTTGCGCATATTTTTCTGGAAATCCGACCGTTGGATCGACGAACTCTTTGCTTCTCACAATCTCGGTATATCTATCTTCACTCTCCTCAATTTTTGTCCGTTAATTTTATTGTTTGATACATCAAAATCGGCCGCCAAGTTGACGCTTTAAATTTTGTTATTTTTGGACAGTTTTGTGGAACCAACTTCGTCGGTTCGTATCTCCTCCATCGCAGCTCCGTCTGGCATGCCACTAGTTCCTATGCGTAGCTGGTATAACCCTCTTCCTACCTCTTAACTTTTGTTTTATTGTGAGCACGTTTGATTGGTTGAATTCGACGCCAAAGTTGGCCGTCCGAATTCGTAATTTTCAAGTTGTAAAATTCCATTTTTGAACCCGGGACTCCGGATTCAATTTATGACACCACCAGTAGACTCGTGGCGTCGTTCTGGCACGTTTTCATATAAGATTTGTTAGATTTGGAGGACGTGGGCCCTGGCACGTATTTCGGTACAAAGTGGACCACACAGTCCGGATCAACGAAACTTTTTGACGCCGGCTCATCGGAATCCAATTTCGGATATACCGTTGAGTTCGTATCGTCATTCTGGACTCGTTAACATATAATTTGCTAGGTTTTAGTGGACATTGGTCCCGACAAGCATTTCGGTGCAAGTCGGATACCAATATCTGGATCAACGGATTATTTTGAGATCGGCTCGTCGGAATCCAATTCCGGATATACCATTGAGTTCGTATCGTTATTCTGAACTCGTTGACATATAATTTGCTAGGTTTTAGTGAACATTGGTTCTGGCACGCATTTCGATGCAAGTCAGATACCAATATCCGGGTCAACGGGTCATTTTGAGATCGGCTCATCGGAATTCAATTATGGACATACCGTTGAGTTCGTATCGTCATTCTGGACTCGTTGACATATAATTTGCTGAGTTTTGAGGACATTGGCTCCGACATGCTTTTCCGTGCAAATCGAAATTTTAATGTCCTGGTCAACGGACCAATTTGAGATCGGGTCAACGGAATCCAATTCTGGATATACCGTTGGGTTCGTATCGTCATTTTGGATTCGTAAACATATAATTTGTTAGGTTTAGTGGACTAATTTTCTTGCACATTTTTCGGTGTAAAGCGGGTCCGACACGGACACCATTTTGACCTAAAATGACCTTTTTGCTTCTGTGTCCAAATTGGACTTATGGATAGGCTATCCTAGCTGATTTGACCATTCTGGACACGTTGGTAATGTTTATTTAATCATCCGACAATGTTTGTAGATATTTTTCTATGTATTACCTTTTATTATAATTAATTCTTATTAAGTTCGTATTTCGGAATTAGTACAACAAAACTGAGATCAGTCGATTCCAGTGGTCTCACATCGCTGAAATTTGCAACATGATCATGTGGATCACTGTGATAAGATTATTAACTTTACCGTTGATTATCTTATCTCGATTTACGCGTCGTAGATTTTGATGTACGAATAACGAGGTACAACTTGATATTTTAATTCTTAGATTAGAGTTGATCCTATTTGACCAAGATATATGGTATCTTGGTAGGTAAATATTAGGAATAGTGTGCTTAGGCTAGTTTTGACCTCGGTCGACCTAGTTTGACTGCTTTGACCAAAAGTCAACTATCAGTCAACACTTGGCCTAGAAATATCTAGAACCTGACCAGAGTTGACCAGTTGATCAAAAGTTAACTGTAAGTCAACCTTTGACCTAGTTTGACCTAGTGTGACTCAGTGTGACCTAGTTTGACTTAGTTGGACTGAGATTGACCTAGATTACATAGCTTATACTATATAATCCTGCCTAACACTGTTAAACCCTAATTAGCTTATATATATATCTCATCTTTAGGTTTGTGGCATCACTCTGAGCATCAACCCCATTTGACAGCTCAGGACTGCAGGCGAGTACATTCACTGATAGTTTTCATTGTCTTGATATCTGCTCTATCAGATTCAGTTGTAGTGTCTTACTTGATTTTCAGACACGATGGTTCACGGACTAGTATATGTTGGATCATGACATGAGATGTTGTTCCTAGATTTTCTTGGTATATTGGTACATTTCCTGTCTTATTCCCTGTACTTGTATAGACACCGATTCCTGAGAGGGAGTAGCTACCCTCTTAGGAAATTCCGTGTCATGACGTGTCATATCTGGATCCATTATACTATTCGGAGATGGAGAATTATTAGGGGCTATGTGATCAAAGCCTTCCTGTCACTATATTCTTGTTCTTGCATCACCCTCACCTCACGTAGGGTGTAGCAAGATCTTATTCATGTGCTCGTTATCCAGGTTGGCCGGCATGACCCTTTCCAGTGATTTTTATGTGATTGTTGGGCCAAGTGGATAGCCTGTCCTGTAATATTCCCAAGCCGATCACATAACGCTCTAATAATTCAGGACACATTTTATATTTATTTTATCATATCTTATATCCTGCTCAGTTCTACATTCAGTACTTTCTCACCATGCTATGATATTCATTACTTACATGTTCTACATGCATTTATGCTATACCTTGATTGGAGGCTAAGTTCTGTTCGGAAGAAGGGTTACAACTCCGGTCCTTGTTTGGTTTAAGGGTTGTAACTCGACTTCCGAATAGCTCCCAAATCATCCTATATCTTTGTCTTGTATTTTATTATACCTTCTCTTATAGAATTTGTCAATTCATATGGAACTGCTGTTAGTGGTTGTACTTGCTCATTTTTCTGACAGGATAACCGTTGATGTTTACAGAGTACATGTTAGCTGATTGCTCTACCTTTTACGGGTATGGCCAGGATAGAGTTTGATGAGACATTACCCCTGGAGCCCGTAGATGATATAGCCCCTGTTTAGACTGTTAGATAGGTTTACCTGGACTGCGATCCAGCTAGTATAGTTTTATATTATATGTTGAGTTTCTGTGATGTATTTATATCTCTGAACTTGTGTTGGATCTTGAACTCCTTTCCAATTTTCCTTTCTATCATATTTCCATTTCGTGCTAACTATCCTAGTTTGTCTTGTGATTGAGTTATGCCATATTATACCTCCATGCGGAGATGACAGGTACCCTTATATTTTGTGTCACGACCCGTACCCGCTTTTCGGACGCGAGTTCGTGAGCAAGCCAGCTACGTATCGAGCGGACTCCAGCCCGACTCGAGTACGTATAAGCTGTCAAGGTCATGGGTATCATATCTAATCTAAACTATATCTCAATCCACATGAATCATATAAACAAGAATGAACAAGTATGGGTCATGGTCTGCAGCCCATTAGCATATTGTTCGATTAGACTCTAAGAATGATATGAGCCTATAAATAAGCAGAGTATATCATGGTATGGAATATAAAGTACGAGAAGATAATAAAGAAATAACACAAACAAATACCTGTATCATACATCGCAATCCTCTATCATCCTGCTCTACTAACTAACTCCATGTAGTCGCTAAACCTGAAGAGATCATCAGGTCCTCAGACGACTAGCAAGATACATAAAAACGAGCCTTTCTAACAGTTTATTATGCATGGAGAAAAATACAGGATAAACAAGTAAAACTGAGTAATGAATAAGCACGAATCTATACACTGTCTACACGAAAATGAACTGCTGAACAAGGACTAGAGAACTCATGTCAAAATGTCAATGGATAACCAAAACGAATACTCAAACCCTCGTCCCTAGTATGGACTCGCAGGTTTGAACAACTACTAATCCTCGTCCCTAGTGTGGACTCGCAGATTAGCATCACCCTCGTCCCTAGTGTGGACTCGCAGGCGTAAACCCTATATTACTAACCCTCGTCCCTAATGTGGACTCGCAGGCTAGCATCTACTACTAACCCTCGTCCCTAGTGTGGATTCGCAGGCTAGCATCACTCTCGTCCCTAGTATGGACTCGTAGGCGTAAACCCTATACTACTAACCCTCGTCCCTAATGTGGACTCGAATGCTAGCATCTACTACTAACCCTCGTCCCTAGTGTGGACTCGCAGGCTAGCATCACCCTCGTCCCTAGTATGGACTCGCAGGTGTGGACCAATAACTACTAACCCTCGTCCCTATTGTGGACTCGCAGGTTAGCTTCAAGGTTCAAGACACGAAGGCACGACTCAATCAAGGCACGACCAATAAGACACAAGGCTAACTGTGAACACGGTCTACAAATCAATGGTACCAATATATGAACAGGATATGAAAGATACATATCAATAATATGAGAAAACTGGATAATAAATAAAGACAGTGCATATAAATAAAGCTGTGTAGAAAGGCAAGGTATACTTGCCTGGGGGTTGCACGAAGAACCAACAATGTAACTCCAATCAATAAGTCAGAAAGTCCAAGTCATCACAACTGTCTCCGAAAGCTGAAATAAATATTACCAACATTCTTAGAATAGTCAAATTAGCTAGGATTGCCTGTCCTTAAGTCCAATTCTGGACACAGGGGCAAAACGATAATTTCGGATAAAAACGATGTCCGCCGTTGGACCCACTTTGTACCAAAAAGTGTGCCAGAGTCAACGGTCTCTAAAGTCATCAAACTATATGTCTACGGATCCGGTTTTCCGATACGAACCCAACCGTATGTCCAGAGTTGGATTCCGGCGGGCCGTACATAAAATCGCCCGTTGAGTGGGACCGTGGGGCCCGCAAAACGGTGATTTTATCAACCATCTCAGAATCGGACCAAACTTGGCATGCAGGACCAAAAAAATGATACGGTCCTGTTGGCGCAAGTTTCGTCTCGATCTGACGAGCGTGCACAAAGTAATTGGAGAATTTACAAAGTACACGATACGATGAATTTTGATGGATACGCATCAAATTCGTCGCGCACACGCGACCAATTTGAATTTCGTCAAAGCCCACACGACCACGAAGCCGTTACGCAGCTTTCGATGCCTTCGGTTCGCGACCACGTCGCCCGATTTGGCAGGACGCACGTCGTGTGGAGCGATTTCTAGATTTTTAGATAGTTTTAAAATAGGTTTTTCTCGATCTTTACCCACCGTTTTCTTCGTATCGGGTTAACAAATATACGAACTACAACTGGGTTTTTGATCGTGTATAGGTTGTCGATGACTGGCACAAGTTGGTTCTGAGGAACTGTCAGTAGGTTGGCCGGAATCAGCCTTCCAAGTCGGGGTTTTGGGCTAAGTTAAGGCTCTGTTTTAGGCTGGTTTTTCGTCGACTTTGCGTCGATTTTTAGGTCGATTCCTACTCGTTTCCATTCCAACTTATCTAATGGGTTTGAAGGTGTATATATTGTGTGCGTACCTGAAGTTGTGGATCGTTAAACGATCAGCCGTGCGTCACGAAAATGCGTCGTGAAGCGGCCTTCCTCGGCTGCAACTGCTGTCGTTGCTACTGTCATCACCCGCGCATTTCCGGCGTGTTCGACCACCACGGCGGCGGCAGGGTGGCCGTGCGCACGCGTGGAGGTGTGCGCCCAGGTGGGGGTCGGCAGGGAGCTGGTTTGATCGATAGATTTAGGGTTTGTTAACTCTCGTTTCCGTCGCATATATATACAGATGTTGATTAAACAGAGGATCGGGGTCGGGTTTCACTGTGTTGGGAAAATATTATGCTGGCTGGACATACACATGGCTGGGCTGGACTTACACATGGCTGGGCTGGAGAGAACTAAGCGGCCTTTGCTGCTGTGTGTGTTGCTTTGTGTCAGCTGGGTTGGGATTTCTCTCGGGTTGGCTTGGGCTTAAATGGGCTGGGGCTTGCTGTATTGAACTGGGCATGGGCTTGTGGGGAATAGTTGGGCCGAGCCCGGGCTGGGCTGGACTGGGCTTGGTTGTTTTTCTTTTTCTTTTAATATTTATACATATATATATATATATATATTTATACATATATATATATATATATATTTATACATATATATATATATATATATATTTATATATATATATATACTCATATATATATATATATACATATATATATATACATATATACGTATACATTTTTATATATTTATTCATATATACACACAAATACATTTATCTATAATATATATCTATATATATATACACACATATTCTCACGTATATATTCTTATATATATATATATATATATATATATATATATATATATATATATATATATATATATATATATATATATATATATATACACCATATACATTTATATATTTATACTCATTTATGTATACAATCACATATGTTTTTATATATATACACGTACACACATATCTTTATATATTTATGCATATATACACAGGTACACCTATATATATATATATTCATAACATAGTGTCTTATTCCTAAAATATGTATACACATATATATATACATATCATGTAGTGCTCCGAAATTCGTGATACGTATTTTATACGTGATCGTATTTCTGACCAGTATTTTTCATTTTTTCTTGACCAGTTAAGTTGTGGTATATTTCATACTTAGCATTGTAGTTTAATTGTCATTTATCATTCCTGGATTAATTCTGATTAATGGAGCTTGGTTTTATTTGGATAGGAATTGGTTTGGTTTGGTTTACTATGCATTGGACCATCTTAGCTAACCTCCACCCTCAACACAACTTATCCTCCCCCATTAAAATCCCCACCTAACACTCTCTCTCCTCATTATTTTTCTCCATTAATTCTTCTTCTTCTTCCTCCACACAACTCTCCAACCCATTAGGCAAGTGCACCTTGCCACCATATGAGAACCACTTTTTATTTGTCCATTAGCTAGATTAGGCCATGGAGATCAACATTAGAACTTAACATTTTGTGATTTGGAGTTTCCATTGTTCTAGATCTAGGTTTTAACTATTTTCGGATTTACATAGTTTTGATCTATTTTGGTTGGATTTTGTGGGTTTTGATGCTTCCATGTGGAAGAGAATTCAATTTTACTCAAGTTAGAACCTTAAAAATCTAGATTTGGCTTTGATTTGACAAAGATATGAAATTTTGAATTTTTGGTGTTCTTGGTGTTCTTCTCGGCCTGGAGTAGCAGCCTGCGCTCTTTAGCGCAGTGCTGGATTGCGCATCCCCCTCGGCCAGCGCCCTTTAGCACAGCGCCGACCGCGCAGCTTGCCCCTTGGCGAACTGCGCTCAACCCGACTGCGCATGGATTCATGCGCAGTCTGCCCATGTGCAGTCTGCTCATGCGCAATCTGCTCTGCGCAGTCCACTTCTGCGCAGTCTGCTCATGCGCAATCTGACCCTGCACCATCCATTCCTGCGCAACCTGATCTTGTGCAGTCTATATTCTGCGCAGTCTACCCTTGCGCAATCCTCCCTTGCGCAATCCAATCAATGCACAAGGCAGCCCCTGTACCCTTGGTCCATGCGCAATGACCCATTGTGCAGTACATCCCCTGTGCCCCTTTAACCCTGTGCCCTTTGACCCCATGCGCAGTCTATCCTTGCGCAGCTCTTCCATGCACAGTGCATACTCTTGTGCAGCTCTTTCATGCGCAGTGCATACCCTGCGCAGCCCAACCCCTGACCCTCTTGCACAACCCACTTGTCTATGATGAATTTGTTTATTTTTTGAGCTTGGCTCTTCTATAGCCCTGTATATTGATAATTTATTAGATATTTTACGCCCATTTTATATCCTTACGCCTTTTGTCATGAACTTGATTTTACTTAATATGTTAGAATGACAATTGTACATGGCACGGTATGACAAGAAACTAGCATAACATGACAGTGACCCGTAATTGTGCACTCCTGACATGACCAACCTGACTTGATAAGTGGCCCGTCGTGGCGCACTCCTGACAAGTACCCTGACATGAATTATCTTGATAACTTGATAGTAGCCCGTGGCGGCGCACTCCTGACTTGACATGACTTGATAACTTTGCTTGACTTGTCTTGACCCGGGGTGTTCCTGCTTGCTTGTGCAATCCACTCGTATTGTCTTGCATCATGTCTAGGACGTGACTCCCTGGTTCCCACGGTCGGATTCATACTGAATCTGGCTAGGTTAATGACTAGATTGATCAATTAGTTCATGGAGAATTTCCCAGTTACATGTTGTCCCTTTGGTCCGGCCTTATATATATATACATGGGATTATTGCTATCCGTCGAGATGAGCGCACTTCCAGCCCGCGTCGAGCGTGGTACCTTAGGACACATGTATCTTACTACAGTGTGTCTGCTATCATGCTATCTTTTCCTTTTCTTGCTGGGAGCATTCAGGTAGTAACAAACAGGTAACCGGACTTGGAATTCTCATTGCATCTTGTTAGTAATCAGGT
>JANAVB010036704.1:0-54987 GCA_029216955.1 Iris pallida | reverse complement strand
TCTCCGCTAGGAGGACATCATTGAACTTAATGTCTATGCCTCCAACACGTGTGCTCACGTCAAAAGTGTTAACTGCGAGATTGCAATAGAACAATCTAATGGCATTAGTAGCAATTGGGAAGCACAGTTTAACAAGTAAGTGTAACCCTAATGCCTCAAATAAGTGACGATGATCAGGGAATACCGTCCATTTAACCGGAGCGCCGACATATGGATCGGGTGGAAAAGTTACCGTACCATAATAAAGCTTGATCGAGGGTTTGAAAGAAGAACCCATCGAAAGCACCGTCGCTCTTTTGGACCGGCGAAAACAAAGAATCCGTGTGAGGATTCGAAGAGGACCCTTTCTCACTAGGAGTGGTCTTCTTCCTCTTAGACGGATTAAATCTAGGTGCCATTGAAATAAAAAGCACTAATTGAAAGGTGGAGAGAGAGGGAGTTATACCTCACAAAAATTGGATATGTTGTAGAGAAGAACGATCTCCGCACGATTCCAAATTTTAGAAGGATTTCACCAAGTAGATTGGAAGCAATAGATTGGTGAAGAACTAGGGTTTGGAGGTCGGGGTCGGCTGCTGCTGTTGTAATTAGTTTGGAAGCAATGAAAGAGAAGAAGCTCTCGGGTTCTGGATATATACACAGATACCTACAACCGAACTCGGGCCGAATTCGATCAGAGCTCTGGCCGAATTCGCCTAGGGTTCTTTCAGGTTGATTTTTGCTACTTCTTTTTCATTGACTCGTTGCAAATATTTAATTCAAAGATTAGTTATTTTAGCCTTCAAATAACATAATTAATGATATTTTATGAATTAAATGTCGTTACACAGCGACTGTCTCAGATTAGCTGTAGGAGTACTGTCCTAGCTGGCGGAGGTTCACCGGGGAACTCTTAAGTACCGCTTCACTTCAACCGTAGTTGTGGTGACAGACAGACTCTTTATTAGCTTGTCTCTAACATAGTTTTTGCATAATGATATATAATCATAAAATAAAATCAATTAATATTATTGACGTCCAAAATTCCTAATTCTCTACGTAAATAATTGAAACGATCTTCCGCTAGAGGTTTAGTGAAGATGTCAGCTAATTGATTTTCAGTATCTATGTACACATGGTTTATATCTCCATTTTGATGATGATCTCTAAGAAAATGATGTCTAATCTCGATATGTTTAGTACGAGAATGACATACAGGATTCTTAGTCAAATTAATGGTGCTCGTGTTATCACAGAAAATGGGAATATGTGTGAAAAATAAATCAAAATCTTCTAGGGTTTGTTTCATCCACAAAATGTGAGCGCAACAACGTCCTGCGGCGATATACTCAGCCTCTGTTGTTGATAAGGCTACAGAATTCTGCTTTTTACTAAACCAAGAGACTAGAGCCTTGCCTAAGAAATAACATGTACCGCTAGTACTTTTTCTATCAACCTTGCATCCAGCAAAATTTGCATCCGAATAACCAATAAGGTCAAAGGATTTAGTTTTGGGATACCACAAGCCGACAGAAGAAGTGCCCTTAAGGTATCGGAAGATACGCTTAACTGCGGTCAGATGTGATTCCTTTGGGTTGGCTTGAAAACGTGCACACAGGCAAATACTAAACATGATATCTGGACGACTAGCAGTTAAGTAAAGTAAACTACCAATCATACCTCGATACTTACGTGTGTCGACTAGCTTGCCTTGTTCGTCAGAATCAAGCTTTGTTGAAGTTGCCATCGGAGTGCCAATAGGTTTGACATTGTCCAGATCGAACTTTTTTAGCAAATCTTTTGTGTACTTGGCTTGATTAATGAACGTCCCATTGTCGGTTTGTTTGATTTACAATCCGAGAAAGAACTTCAGCTCTCCCATCATGCTCATCTCAAACTCATTCTGCATACACTTAGAAAATTCTTGACAAAGAGATTCATCAGTGGATCCAAATATGATATCATCAACATAGATTTGAATTAAAAGCAGCTTGCCATTAAAAGATTTAATAAAAAGTGTAGTGTCAACCTTTCCTTTTGAAAAATCGTTGTCAAGTAGAAAAGAGCTTAGACGGTCATACCAAGCACGAGGGGCTTGTTTCAAACCATATAAGGCTTTCTTCAACTTGAAAACATGGTCAGAATTTTTGAAATCCATGAAACCCGGAGGTTGTGCTACAAAAACTTCTTCTTTTATAAAGCCATTTAGAAAAGCACTTTTTACATCCATTTGAAAAAGTTTGAAATCATGAAAACATGCAAATGCACATAACATTCGAATGGATTCTAATCTCGCAACTGGCGCATAAGTCTCATCGTAGTCGATACCCTCTTCTTGATTGTATCCTTGAGCTACGAGTCGAGCCTTGTTGCGAGTTACTAAACCATCTCATTCAGTTTGTTTCGGAATACCCAACGGGTGCCAATGACCGGATGATCAATAGGCTTGGGAACAAGTTCCCAAACTTGATTTCGTTCGAATTGGTTCAATTCCTCTTGCATGGCATCTATCCAGAAACTATCACTACATGCTTCATCATAGATTTAGGTTCTAGCTGTGAAATAAATGCAACACTAGAAACAATATCTCTACTGGATGATCGAGTACTTACTCCTTTGGTAATGTCACCAATTACCAAATCTTGTGGATGACCAGCTGTGAATTTTAACCTTCGGTAGACTCTGTAGGTAGCTGGTTCCTGGATCTTCTCTAGGGGTTCAGCTAGTGCAGAGCTTGGTTCAGGTTCAGCTGATGTTGAGCTTGATGTAGACAGATCTTCATCACTGTCATCGAGAGTCATTTGGTTCATTTCATCAAATGACGTTGATTGATTCTTCGATGATCATGGTACGTTTGTTGAAGACTCTGTACCCTTTGCTCTTGGCCGCATAACCTAGAAATATACCTTCATCGGCCTTTTCGTCAAACTTTTCCAAGTTGTCTTTAGTATTAAGAATAAAGCACTTACAGCCAAATATCTTAAAGTATAAAACTGAAGGAATTCTATCAAACCATAACTCAAATGGAGTCTTCTTCGATTTGGGTCGAATTAGAACTCTATTGAGCACAAAGCAAGCTGTATTGACAGCTTCAGCCCAGAAGTATTTGGGTAGGCTAAATTGATTTAACATCACTCTGGCCATTTCGGTTAGAGTTCTGTTCTTACGTTCCCAAATCCATTTTGTTGTGGAGTTCTAGGGCAGGAGAACTCGTGTATAAAATCGTGTGTGTCACAAAATTGCTCGAAATCAGCATTCTCGAATTCGGCTCCATGATCGCTTCTAATACGAGTGATCATGTAACCTTTTTCATTTTGTACTTTCTTGCAAAAGGCGACAAATTCGGATAATGCGTCATTCTTGCGTGTCAAGAAATATACCCACGTGTATCTAGAAAAATCATCTACAATAACAAATGCATATAATTTACCTCCGAGGCTAGCAACTCTGCTAGGACCGAATAAATCCATGTATAGCAATTGTAGAGGTCTAGTAGTACATACTGCGTTTACAGACTTGAATGTGGATCTGGTAGCCTTGTTCTTTTCACATTGGCTGCATACCGAATCCTTCTTGAATGTTATGTCTGGTAAACCACGTACTATCTTCTTTGTGGATAATCTTGAAATTGTATCCATGTTTGCATGACCGAGTCTCATGTGCCATAGATGACTCTCATCACTTTTGGCCATTAAGCATCTACCTGAAATGTTAGCTTCTTCCAACAGATAGAAAACATATATTGTCTTCCCTGATTCCTTCAAAGATAGTACTACCAGTTGAGCTATCAACTATAGTACATTTGTCTTTGCCAAAGTTGATACCATAACCATGATCAGCTAGATGACTTATGCTGAGCAGATTATTTTCAACTCGGTAACCAGACAGACATCTTTAATCACGGGATAGGGAGACTTACCAACATCACCGATACCAAATATACCCTTTCAAATTATTACCGAAGGAAACATAACCTTCCTTCTTCTTCTTCGACAGTGTTGCAAATAGGGTAGCGTCACCGGTCATATGCCGTGAGCAACCGCTGTCGAGGATCCATTTGCTTCTAGCATGTGAAGGGTGTTCCACCTACAAAACAGTTTACAGATAAAACCTTTGGTACCCATTTCTTGTAGGGTCCTGAATTGTTAGCTTTAGGTATCCAAGCATAAACATTTAAATCTACAAGCTTTCTCATTCTACATGCAGATGATATATGACCAATGAGGCCACAATAATGACATTGTGCATGTCGAGTGTTGAAAGCTGAGTGGTGTGCATGGTTGGTAGGTTTGGGTTTTCTAGTATAGAAGAATGCATACCTATGATCATGTTTGGGCTTAACCTTTTGGGGTAAAGGTTTTATATGGTTTGGTCTGACAGTATTTGGCTTGGGAATGTTCCGAATTCTCGGTAAGTGACACGTGTTATGATAGGAAGCAGCAGGCTCAGGCTGTTTTCCTAACCTAATTTCCAAACTTTTGGAAGTGTCACATAACTTAGTATAATTAGAAGTGAGTGATTCCATTCTGATTTGTGCAGATTGAAGACTTTCTTTTCTTTAGAAAGATCTTCTCTCAATTGGTCTATAATCTTGTCTTTTTCTTCGGATGACTGTTTAGTCTCGTGTAATAAGAGCTTTATAGAGGAAAGCTCACCAGACTCACTAACATTAGCTCTAACCTCAGCTAGTAGGTCGGTAAGTCTTCCTATTTCTCCTTTGTACTCTTTGAGTACCTTCTTAGCGATCTGATATTTACTACGTAGTTTCCTGTAGTCAAGCATCAGGTCACTGAAGGCATCTCCTAATTGCTCAAAGGTGAAGTCATCATATGTTTCTACAGGTTCAGTAGGTACCTGATCGATTGCCATGAAGCATATGTTTGCAGCATCCTCTGAATGTTCATCTTCTGAGTCGCTAGCTTCACTCTCATGCCATATGCTGGTGTTAGCATATTTTCGAGACGTTGATCTTTTTAGGTTGCCTTTTTCATACCTGTTGTTCTTCTTGCTCGATGATGAGTTGATGGGACAGTCCTTCTTCATATGTCCCTTCTTCTTACAGCCATAGCAGACAGCATCTTCTTGATACCAGTTGTTGCTGTTGTTCTCTTTGACTCTCTTCTCATGTCTCATGAATCTTTTGAACTTCCTTGCTAGGAGAGCTTGATCTTCAGCGTCAGATCCACTGCTGTCTGAGTCATCTTCAGCAACTTTTCTGTGCTGAGCCTTGAGGGCGATAGTCTTCTCCTTGGTACAGGTTCTTCAAAATCTTGTAGCTCCAGTTCATGAGTGAGTAGCTTACCCATGAGTACTTCAAGTGACATTGTGGTGAGGTCGTTTCCTTCAATGATAGTTGTAGCCTTCGGAATCCAGTTCTTGGTAAGAGCTCACAGGAGTTTGCGAATCTTTTCGTGGTTACTGTAATTTGCCTAAGGAGGATAAAGGGTTACAATATCCAAGAACTCTCGAACATTTGTGTGACTGTTTCATTTAGCTTCATTTTGAACGTCTCGTACTCTTGAGTAAGTCGGCTGACTTTTGACTCCTTGACTTGAGTCGTGCCTTCATGTGTAACTTCGAGAAGCTTCCACACACCATTTGCCGTTGTGCATGTAGATACCCTGTTAAATTCTGTTCTGTCTAAGGCACAAAATAGAGCATTAATGTCACGTGCGTCAAGACTGGCCTTTTTCTTTTCTTCCTCTGTATAACTGCTTTAGGGTTTTTCAACCAAAACTCCCTCGACATTTATACGAGGTGGCTTCTGATAGCCATCAAGAACAATAGCCCATAAGTCAAAATCAAGAGATTTTAAGAAGAAACTCATCCGTGTTTTCCAATAAGTGTAGTTAGTACCATCAAACAGAGGGGGTCTGTTTGTGGCCTGACCTTCACTTGTGAATTTCATAGTAGCCATGTGATGTGCTGTGATCTAATAAATAATAAATAAATAATAGCACTGTTACCTCGCTTTACCTGTAACACCCGCTCTGATACCAATTGTAGGAACGATATAGTAAAGCGTAATACTCTAGGGGGGGTGAATAGAGTTGGCAGCAGAATAATGCTAATTAAAAAAATGTTAGCAACACAATCACAGTATATAATCACAGTTGAAATAATGTAAAGGCAGAGTTCAGAAAGCAAACGCAAAGACAGCGACGTATACTGGTATCCCTCTGTTGAGGACTAATCTAGTCGGTAGAACTCTTGCTACCAGTTGAATCCACTATAGGAAAAACCGCAAGTTTTCTTACGAAGTCCTTGCAACTTCTACAACGCGAGCTTTGATACGAAGAACTCGTCCAACTTCAAATGTGAAGAGGTATTCTTCAATCAAGCCTTCTTATTACAATCTCTCAGAAACTTCTAGACCGTACCACACTGGCAAATCGACTAGAGGATTGTAACTGGCTTGGGATCTGAAAATGAAAGCTCTAGAAAACTCTTTGGAAGGCAGAAAGCTTTTTAGATAGAGAGAAGATTGAAAGTGAATGATTGAATTGAAATGATCGAAATCTATCTATTTATAGAAATTCCAAAGGGAGAACTCTGTCAGAATTCGGGCAGAATTCGGGCAGAACTCGATGAGCAAATCTCGGTCAAATCCGCAACTGCAGGAGGACCAAGTTCCAGAGAATTCAAAAATCAAACGGCCACCAACCGAACTATGGCCGAACTCTGGCCGAGTTTTGTCAGGGTTAGGTTAGGGTTTTAAAAATAGATTTTGGTGATTTTTGAAAACCTTTTTGAAAACCTTTTTGTAAATATTTTGATAGGTCATTTTAAAACATTTTGAACTATTTTGGGGATAGCCTATTTGCCAGTACGACTCGGTGTACAACGTATTCCTAGACTCAAATAAAATGAAAATTATATGCATAGGAAGTACAGACTCAAGTAGGCAAACAGATCTTCAGTCTTGAACGGAGTGAATATCCAATCTTGCTTATGTCCAAGAAGCTGAGATGTCCCAACAAGTTTCGTATATCCAGACAGAGTTTTGATCAATTATTAAAATCAGGTTGACCATATGACCAATGGGCCAATAAAGATAAGCATAATAACATATTTGTTTTTTCAGCAAATATGCGTCCCTTAGGATCAAGAAAAGTTTATGAGAAAATGGATATGACAGAATACAATAAGGGTCGATTGTATGAGTTGAAATGAGTAAAATTTCTCAGATAATTTTATTGATGGGCTCCTGCCTCTACTTATAGAGAGTACACCTCCTCCTCACAATACAACTTCCGATGTGGGACTAAAGTCCCTTATTAGTTCTCAACACTCCCCCTCAAGATAGACGATAGATATTAATCATCCCCATCTTGTTACATAGCTTTGATAGACTCAATGAACTAAGACCCTTAGTCAGACAGTCTGCAACTTGTTCTTCTGAGCGAACATGGTCAATCACCAGTATCCCTTGTTTTAGCTTCTCCTTGATGAAGAATTGATCGATCTCGATGTGCTTCGTTCTGTCGTGTTGAACTGGATTGTTAGCTATACTTATTACAACTTGACTATCGCTCAGAAGACGTAATATTGCTCCCTTGTCCAGCTTCAACTCTGTCAGCAGTGCTTTTACCCATAGCAACTCTAACACTCCCAGAGCTATTGCCCTGTATTCTGCTTTATTGTCGACCGTGCTACCACTGGCTGTTTCTTGCTTCTCCATGAGACTAGGTTTCCTTCTACAAAAACACAGTACCCCGTGGTAGACCTTCTGTCGTCTATGCAGCTTGCCCAGTCTGTATCGCAGTATCCCTCAACTTCTATGTGTCTATTCTTCTTGAACCATAGTCCTTTTCCCGACGTCCCTTTCAGATATCTCAAGATCTAAAATACTGCTTCCATATGACCCATTCTTGGATCATGCATGTAGCGGCTCACTACACTCACCGCAAATAAGACATCCGGGCGAGTTGTTCCAGATAAATCAATCTCCCTACAAGTCTTTGATACCTTTCACGATCAACAGGCTCTCTTGCTTCTGCTCCTATCTTGTACTTCTGGTCAATTGGAGTTACTGCTGCTTTGCATCCCTGTCTCCTTTAGCAGATCTAGTACGTATTTCTCTGTGAGAGAACAATTCCCTGTTTGCCATCACATACCTCGATACCCAGAAAATACCTCATTTCTCCTGAATCCTTCACCTTAAACTCCTTCACGAGTTTTGACTTCAGCTTAGTAATTTCGACTTCATCATCACCAGTGATATTATCATCCACATATACAACAAGTATAGTAATGTGGCCTCTTGTATGCTGGAGAAAGACCGTATGATCTGCATTTGTTTGATGGAACCCATGCCTGTAACAGCCTTTCTGAATCTGTCAAACCAGGCTCGAGGAGATTACTTGAGTTCGTATAGTGACTTCTTTAGTTTACACACTTTACCATGCGATGTTCCTCCGTCTGATTCTGTCGCATAGCACCCTGGCGGGGGTTCCATGTATACTTCTTCTTGCAGGTCCCCATGGAGAAAGGCATTTTTCATATCTAACTGGTATAGCTTCTACCCATAGTTTCCTGCAATGGAGACCAGAGTTCTTACCGTGCTCATTTTTGCTACTGGGCAAACATCTCATCTTAGTCAATACCATATGATTGTGTGTATCCTTTTGCAACCAACCTCGCCTTGTACCTCTTTACTTTTCTTTCTGGCGTCTCCTTTACTGTGTACACCCATTTGCATCCCACAGCTTTCTTCCCTTTGGGTAATGGAACCAGCTCCTATGTCTTATTTTTATCTAGTGCCCCAAGTTCTTCCATCATTGCAGCTTTCCACCTTAGATTTTTCTTTGCTTCCTTCCAACACTTAGGCAAAGAAGTAGAGTCTAACGATGCAATAAAGACTCGATAATTTGGAAAAATATTAGAATAAGACAAAAGTTGGCAATATCATGTTCATAATCATCATAACGACGAGGAGCCTTACCCGCATTGATGTAAGAAGATCTCCTTAAAGGAGCAATAAGTGGTGGATAGGACATGCCATCAGAGTCAGAGAGATCCGTATCAGAATCAGAGTGATTCAGTACGGGAGCAAGATCTTCAATAGCCGGGGCAAGAGTAGACGAAGAACTTGGTATGGTAGGCACTGGACTTGGTATAGTAGGCACTGACACTGGACGCGGCTTCTCTCCCTGCGTAACATATGTATCGTCTTCTTCATCGGAGTCACTGCTATCTCCCCTTTCGTCCAGTTCTTCACGACCGGGCACGGGACCGATCCGACTACCACGTTTGGACTTATTCTCTCCCCCTCACGTCTAACACCCTCCGTATTAGGTGTGTCACCAAATGCTGAACCTTCATCTGAACCATAGTATGGTTCCAGTTCTCGAAATGTAACGTCCATGCTTACAAACAGTTTTCGCTCAACCGGGCTCCAACATGCATATCCCTTCTGAGTCACCGTGTACCCGATAAAGACACATTTAACCGCTCTAGGATCTAGTTTACCAAATCTTGGCCTATTATATTGGACAAAACACACACACCCAAATACTTTCGATGGAACTGTGTAAGTGGTTACACCAGTAAGCATTTTCATCGGTGTTTTCCAATCCAATACCTGATATGGCATTCTGTTGATGAGATAAGAGACCGTCAAGACAACTTGTCCCCATAAGTGTTTTGGGACATTCATAGCCAGCATCATCGTTCGTACGACCTACAACAGGTGTCTGTTCTTCCGTTCAGCCATACCATTTTGTGCCGGTGTATAGGCACATGAAGTTTGGTGTAGTATTCCATGAGTGGATAAATACTCAGCAACCTTCTTATTAGTATACTCCGTCCCATTGTCAGACCATAAGCACTTAATTTTAGTGCCATATTGTGTTTCTACCCGGCGATAAAAATCTCAAAATGCCTCAAAGACGTCACTTTTATTCTTCATAAGGTAGACCCAAGTCACGCGAGTATAACAATCAATAAAAGTGACGAACTATCGAAAATTGTTAATACCGGTTGTAGGACAAAGGCCCCATACGTCCGAATGTATCATGTCAAATGCAGCTAAACTTCTATTCCCGGAGCTCATATACGAGCTTCTGGTATGTTTTCCCAACTCACAAGCATTACAAAATAACTGCTCTTTATTAGCCCTTTGATATAAGGACGGATACATTCGACTAATAACTTTAAAGGAAGAATGTCCGACACACTGGTGATGAAGGAGCAATTTGTCTTCTATACTGCTACGTGAAGCGTCCGGTTGTGCGTCTACTACTAGAGATGCCAATGCTTTGTCCAGTCCGGTCCTGTCCAAGTACCATAGCCCCTTATGCCATGTGCCAGTCCCTAGTCGTCGTCCTGTCCCCTTCTCCTGAAAAGTTACCTTAGGAATGTCAAAGGAAACAATACAGTTTAGATCAAGGATAATGGCACTAATAGATATAAGATTGACAAGAAAAGAAGGAGCATGTAAGACATTATTGAGAGTAAGGGAAGGGGTGCATGCGACAGTATCTTTATCCATTACAGGTCTGGAGGTACCATCAGCAGTCTGAATACTCTCCGGCAATGGTAGGTGAGTATAGTCCTGAAACTCACCACGGGATCCCGTGACATGGCGAGATGCCCCAGAGTCCAAATCCAACCTGGCTGATGGACAGATGCAAGAGCACGTGCAGGTATACCTGTGCTGGGTTGGGCAAAGTAAGTGATGTGATCCCCCGAGGTAGATGACGCCCCAGGAGTGACATGGCTGTCGGCCGAACCCAGCTTTGTGCCTCGCAACTTTGCAAGGAACTCCCGCTCAAACGGGGTTATTTCTGCCAGTTGATTTCTCCCCCTTTCTCCACCAGATGTGCTTTGTGTCCTCCAAAATAATCTTTCCTTCTACCAGCATATCCTTCTCTACCACCACGACGTCCTCCACGTCTCCGTCCGTGATCACTAGACTGACTTCGTAGGAGTTTTGGACAAAATCTGATGTAATGTCCGGAGTCACCATAGTTATGGCATACACCACTCACAGATGGAGGCTGAGTGAAAGTAGCAAGGGCAAACTTTTCAACCGTAGCTTGGTCCTCCTGGAAGGAGCCCTTGTTGGGCATCAACTTCAATCGAGCTTCTTCCTGTGTCATGACCGCTATAGCTTCTTCCAAGGCTAGAAGCGTGGGTTGGGACAGGAGAATATTCCTTCTCTGCTAAAACACAGGGTTGAGCCCCTTCAGGAACTTCATCATTCGCTGTCGCAAAATATAAGCCAGGAACGTCTGAAAATACTTCGCAAATGCCGGTTCGACTTGTGCATCTTCCATCCCAAGAGGATTATAGTGATCCAGATCAGACCAGTACTTCTTCAACAGGGCTGCGTACTCAGAGATGGTACGATCGTCTTGGGCCACCGTATCAAGTTCATCCTGAAGTTGAAAGACCCGTATAAGGTTGCCCGAGCCTGAGTACATATCCTTCAAAGTCTGCCATATATCAGCGGCAGCCTCCATCGCCTTGACATTGCCCGACACGTGGTCGGTCAAGGAGGCTGTCAACCACCCAGCTATGACGTTATTGACAATCTCCCAGATAGCAAACTCCTTTGAGGAGGGATCGGATGGCGCCTTCGTTTGGCCATTGACATAGCCAACCAAGCCACGTCCCTTCAGCGTCCGCATCTCCTGTCTCGACCATTTCAAGTAGTTGGACGTTCCTTCCAACTTTGTTTCTAGCTTTTTCAACTTTCTTATTTTGTAGGGTGACGGATCCACATCAGTATGGGTCACCCGTGGGGTTACTTCGGTTAATCTCTTTGATAAGATCTCATCAACCAGGGCCTTCATCTCTTCTACCGTCAGTTTACCACTGATAGAATCCATGGCATCTTCAACTGTGAGTAGGGAGGTCTTGTTGTATCCCTAGTTGTCGTCTTCGTCGTCGTCCTCATCAACTATATAGACCAGGGAAACAACAAGTGGCCTCCTCACAGAAATTCTTCAGGCATACGAGCAATTAGAATCGCGTCATGATGACGAGGGTAGATAATGCAAGCATAACCAATTGGACCATAACTTCGTGCATGATCGATAATTCCAGAACTCCGAGTAGGAGCTGTGCGAAAATAATGAACTTTTGCAAGCACTTCCAAAGAAGGTGCAAAAAAATAAAAAATCGGGGTGCTGTATAGCAGTTCCGGGGTGGCAGGTCCAGGGGCACTGCACAGCAGGTCCGGGGGGACAGGTCCGGGGTACTGCACAGCAGGTCCGGGGGGGCAGGTGGGGGGCACTGGAATTGTAGATCGGGGGTGGGGGGCTGGCGTCAGGGAGGGAGGGGTGGTCCGGGGCGCTGCGCAGGTCCAGGGGGGAAGGAGCTGTAATAGTGGATCGGAGGGTGGCATCAGGGAGGGAGGTCAGGTCTGGGGTACTGCACCGCAGGTCCCGGGGGGGGGGAAGGAGCTGGAATAGTAGATGGAGGGGTTTGGGGGGCTGGCGTCAGGGAGGGAGAAAAAGTTTTTTGGGGAACCTGGCTCTGTTACCAAGTTGAAATGAGTAGAATTTCTCAGATGATTTTATTGATGGTCCTGCCACTACTTATAGAGAGTACACCTCCTCTTCGCAATACAGCTTCTGATGTGGGACTAAAGTCCCTTATTTGTTCTCAACAGTTTGTCTTGAACAATTGCAATGAAATAGAGCATTATATAAAGTGAGTTATTTCATCCTCGTTACTTCCTGGCATCAAAATTTATTTTATTATTATCATGATTTGATTTTTTATAAAATATGTAGTGAACACATGGCCGAGCTTGAGAGACAAAGCACACATAATGTACAGGAAAAATATGACCAACTATTTCCAAAATGGTTTGAAATCGTGTAAGTCTTATTTATCGGTAATTAGCTTAATTTACACGTAAATACTTATCATTCTTACTTATTTTTGATGGGTTATTCTTATACTAATTTACTTAATTTTTTATGGATAGATGAAACTATTGCGTGCACAAAAATCACCTGAAGCTACAGATCAACTATATTCCTTAGCTTGCGGTCCTGATCAGCGAGCAAGATGATACACAGGGTGTATCATTAATGGAATGAGGTTTCATACAAAGAGCGGGAGAGACATCGTAGAACTCAAAATAGTGGTATGGTTGTAAAGGGAGATCACCAAGGAAAAGACATCGACTTCTATGGTGCTTTAACAGAAATTACTGAGTTGAGCTACTTGGGGGGAAATCGAGTTTTTATATTCAAGTATGATTGGTTTGATATAGGAAATAAGAAGACAGGGATCCAAACAGATGGTTACTTCACTTCCATTAATATATCCCGTAAATGGTACAAGGATGATCCGTTTGTTCTAGCATCTCAAGCCGAACAAGTCTTTTATGTTAGTGATTCTAAATTGCGAGGTAGCTGGCAAGTCGTGCAAAAAACTCAACCAAGAAACATTTATGATGTTCCAGAGGTAGTTATATATGAGGGAGAAGAAGATGATAGATTGATGGGTGATGGTGAGGCTTATCAACAACATCTACCAAATTATACGAATGTAAATGTTGAAAAAGAGGTGCCACATTTGTCATTAGGAAGGAATGATGTGGTCTCAAATGCCATTGATGTGACCAGTCTCCATCCAAATGAATTAGATATAGAAGATGATGATTTTATTAACGATGATGAACTTTCTGAAGCAGATGATACCCTTGAAGACTACTACTCTGTGTAACGCCCCAGTCCCATAATACGTAGGACTAGGAACGTAGACATGCCAGCTGTATACATACGAAGTACACTCCAATATATGGAACCCTCGTATGAATACATAAGCTGTAAAATGCAGTAGAACCATAACTAATCTCATCCACACAAAATAAGGAATAAAAGATATCATAAAATGATAATGAATTGTCTTGATATAATATGTTGGGCGGAGACAAATCTACTACCAACAAGTAAAGGAAATACATAAGAAAAAAAATAATTTTGGCGAGCGAAGCGAAGACGATCCAAGTGCAATCATCCTCGAAGAAATAGAGAGGACCACGGCTAGAGCTAGAGCACCTACGAAAGACAAGAGCACACTCCTGGCGAGATAACCAGGTCCTTAGAGGGACGTAACAAGACACATAATATCATGCCATATAAACTGAATAAATATTGCTCAAATAAATAAGGGATTGTATGCAATAGGGTACCTAACCGTACTATAGTAAATATACAATAAAACAAACCTTTGACACATGGGCCAGATCAGGAATATCAGGAATCAGGATCGTATCTCCCACTAAAGATAACCGACAATCAGGACCGTACCTCCTACTGGAGATAACCGGCTATCAGGACCGTACCTCCCATTGAAGATAACCGACAATCAGGACAGTACATATATGGCCCATACATTAAGGAACTGTTCTTCCCATCCAATGTCTATTATGTTGTATCCACAACAGTAAACCTCAATAACCGCTAAGTCAAACTAGCATGTAATTCTATTAGCGATTAATCCTATCGCACGACTTATACGCACCGGTGGCCAGCCAGTCACGCATGTCCGTGTTCTACATGCGACACACACTTCGTGATACACGTGTCAAGGCCAATGAATGCAACACCAAAGGTGGTCCCTTAAATCTAGGTTTAATATGTAAGAAAAATAATACATAGCAGGAAATAAATGAACAGTAAGTTCTAACAGGTTATGCCATGTATCACAGTTTATTTTGCATAAAGAAAATAATGAATAATGCATAAAATATGAGCTAAAATAAATAAACAGCAAATGGCAAGGTGTCTTGCCTGGTAGGACGCCTGGTGCGCTGCGATGATCAAGGTGGCATGAACTGTGACTTCGGTGCAACAACTGTACAATGTGACCTCTGCTGGTGGCACGGACGGTTCTATTGGGTCCAAAAGGGTCAAATTAGTTAGGTTCGACATAAGGTAGTCTTGAATTGGCGAGGGAACATGAATAATGGGATTAGCCACGGAAAGGAGGATAGTCGAAGGAAATCAGATAAATTATAGATACAATTTTAGAAATATCTCATAATACTTGAAAAAGTATTTTTTTTATTAGTCAAATAGTTTTTAGATATATATACTTGAAAAATAAAAATGTTTTAAGGCAAAACTCTAAGTTTTGTCAACATACTATTCTATGCTGTAACCTATGTCTTATAAATCAAAATATTTTAAGGGAAACAAAATACTATTAGAAAATTTATTTAAGGCTAAGAAACATGTTTTGTAAAAATAACAACTTGATAAAAAATCTATACTTTACTGACTATTCAAAAATTGAGAAATGTTTATAACTAATAAAATAATTTATATATATCATAATTTGGAAACTACATTTTATTAGTTCAAAATAATTACTCTGAAAAGACTCGAAACTTATTATGAAATATTTTAGCAAAATTTGAAATCTAGCAAGTGATCTAGGACTATAACTAAACTTGGTCGAAATAATCTAGATTCAAAGGCCATCCTTTAAACACACCAACTAGAGTAATTATAAGAATATTTTTAGGCTTCTAAACAAAATTTAAAAAAAGAAAGTTGTAGGTCCAAAGACAAATATAGAATTATAATTATAATTTTAAGGATATATATAATATATATAATCCAATAACAAAACTTTAGTAATAACAAAATAAAAAACACTAACAATCATATATTTGTACTACGTATAAGTGTAGATAACTTTTAACAAAGTACCTTTTGACAGGAGTAAATATAAAAAATATTTTTGTTAATAATACTAAAAAATCATAAACTAATATTATTATATTTATAAACTAAGTATTAACAATAGTTTTGTCAATAATACTAAGTAGCAAAAATGACATTAATAAATAAATGAATAATGACAAATAAATAAATAATTTAAAACAAACCAACCTGCTATCCCTTCCTTCTCGAGAAAGGAAGTTAGCAACAAGTCAACAACACAAAAAAAGAATGGAAACAGCAGTTAAGAAGTAATGAGAGGAGGAGAGAGAGAGATCATGGGAGAACGAGAGGGAGAGAGGAAGGGAAGAGAGGGAGATAGGGACGGAGAGGAAAGCAGAGGCGCGCGTGGAGGGATGAAGGCCGGCGCTGGATGCGGCGGCTAGGGCACCGACGGCGGAGCTCGGGGAACTCAACGGACGTACGCGGTGGCCGGAGCGGAGGAACGGGCTTGCGGCGGTCGGGGTCTGGACACGACGGAAGTCGACGGGAGGGAAAGGCTGCGGGAGGCTGTGCGGCTCGTCGACGGGGAGGCTACGGACGGACGACAGGTAAGGCGGTGGTGGTTGTGTTAAATTTTTTGTTTTGTTTGGGGTTTCTGGTCTGCCATGATTGCGGTGGCGACGATGATGGTGGGGGGTTTGGGCTGGCTGTGGCGGTCGGTTTTTCGGCCAGTGGCCGTGGCCGCGGTGATTGTTGTCGTTTTGGGGTTTTTGTGTGATGTGGATGGTGGCGGGTTGCTGGACGGGAAGCCGTAGGAAGCAGGGGGTGTGTCGGGAAGGCCGGTGTTGGCCATAGCGATTGCCAAGAGGCGACGGGGTGGGGGCTTGGTGTACAAGGAAGAGGAGGATGGTGATGCCTCGGACGAGGAGGTTGTTTCCGACAAGTCTAAGGTTTTAGGTTTGGACTTAGGAATCGTGTCCAAGTGTCGGACACAGGAATTGGATTTTGATGTATATGTAAAAGGAAATAATCTGTTGGAAGACACCCGGGGTCGGACCCGAGGCCGTCACGGCTGACACGAGGAGGAATTGGACACCGACACGATGCACATGTTTTGTTTGTGGTGAGAAATATTTTGGAGGAATAATGAATGATAGAAATTTGGAGGAGTACCTACCTTTTATAGGATGTGGGAATTTCCAATTGGATAAGGATTATGATTCATTTAAACCCAAGTAGATAATCCAATTATTAAATTAAATCCATTCAAAAATTTCAAATCTAAATCTAAATCAATCTAGATATAATTACATTATATCTTTTAGTTTTAAAATCAAATAAGATAATTCAAATTTCAGATGTAGATATTAATTTAACTATTCAAATAAATACATAAAATCAAATCAAGATTTAAATTGCCACAAAAATTTCAAAATGTATTTTCCAAAAATACTAATAATAATAATTTTGAAAATTACATTATTATTTAAAATAAACTAATAACTAATTATGAAATATATGTATGCACAAATAATATTTACATAATTATACTTTTCTAGTATACCATTATATAAGAATATTATTTATTATTATAACTGTCTAAATAAAAGGCTTTTCGTAAATAAATCATAAACTTAGAAATTTTGATAGCTAAAAATAATTATTGTATATATTATCTTGAAACTAAAAAAATAGAAAAAATATTTTTCTAAAATATGTACGCTCGCACATATTCGCACTCGTCGAGCAATTACGACTACGCGACGTACAAAACAAAATTTTAAATCAGTACCAAATTTAATAATAAAAAAAATAGTAGAAATTAAGGGGTTTTACATCCTACCCAACTTAAAAGAATTTCGTCCTCAAAATTAAGAATTAGTAGGGGTGAATGGCGCAAGGGGGTATCGGTGAGGAATAATCATTCACAACGTCCAACACAATCATGCATTAGAAAATTGCGACTTCAATAACGGCGAGGATAACCATCGGTTAGCTCAAGAAGGAAAATAAGTAAGGGTTAAAGTTAAAACATGCGATAAAGGCTAGTGTGTTATCTAGATAAAATAGATTAGAGACCTTAAAGATATAGTTTCTTAGGAGTTGGTTGCTGGCACGATTGAGAGAGTGATTTGGGTCACTCCTAACTTATGTGATTAGAAGGTCATGAGAGTAAATATAGGGCCGAGAAAAGGACGAGTAGTTTAGGATGAAGATATAGCAATATCGAGTGATAGTGGTCATAATCATTAGGAAGGCTAGAGGAAGTTCTAGTATAACGCCTTCGTCCCTCTAAAATAGGTGAAGGCGAAAGCAATAAAGAGTTCGAAGACGATGATATCGAATACAAATACGTGGTTCAAAGACGACCGAATAATTTTAAAAGAATTGTCAAGGCAGTCGTGGATGGGATTCTAAAGGCCAAGTTTAATTATGTTCCATCCACGTAGAATAATAGATAAAAGCGAACCAAAGTGCACTTGATTGATCAGACGATTATGCACCGGTTCTGATTAGACAATATATTAGTGGGTGTGCACCCAATAAAATATATCGTGATCAAGCTCGATAAAGAAATAAGCTTGTAAAACTTAGGCTAAATTAGCATCATAAGATAGTCAAAATATAAGTAGGGGATACTGATGAAAGAAATTAAATAGTCTAAGATTCTTAAAGTCTAAGCCTTGCATGAAGCTTAGACTTATGCAGTCGTCCTAGTTTCCTTGTCTATGGCTTGGTTGGCTAGATGGATTAGGGTCTCCTAAATTCTAGAACCTAAGTGAACTTGCTAATATAGGTCACAAGGACAAAGGGATTGCTAGGTCACAAAGCATTCTACCCAACTTAAAAGAATTAAACTAAGGGTGTTCGGGACATCTAACTAGTAGGGTCAATCTCTAGCAAGCACAAAGGGAAGATAAGAATAATGATAGGAGGAATCAAGTAAGATGCAATCGATGAGTCGAACGGTAGTTCGAATATGGAATCGAAGAAAGAGGTCAAGTATGTGGATGAGATCCTAGACTTCTAATGCTATACGCAGGCTTGCTTGGTACGGTAAAGTAACCAAACAATTTATCTCGACCTGCATGGACCACCACAAAAACATGTAACGCCCCAGTCCCAAAATATGTAGGACTAGAAACGTAGACATGCCAGCTGTATACATACGAAGTACACTCCAATATATGGAACCCTCGTATGAATACATAAGCTGTAAAATACAGTAGAACCATAACTAATCTCATCCACACAAAATAAAGGAATAAAAGATATCATAAGATGATAATGAATTATCTTGATACAATATGTTGGGCGGAGACAAATCCACAACCAACAAGTAAAGGAAAATACATGAGAAAATAAATGATTTTGGCAAGCGAAGCGAAGACGATCCAAGTGCAATCATCCTCGAAAAAATAGAGAGGACTACGGCTAGAGCTAGAACACCTACGAAAGACAAGAGCATACACCTGGCGAGATAACCAGGTCCTCAGAGGGACGTAACAAGACATATAATATCATGCCATATAAATTGAATAAATATTGCTCAAATAAATAAGGGATTGCATGCAATAGGGTACCTAACCGTACTATAGTGAATATGCAATAAAAATAAACCTTTGACGCATGGGCCGGATCAGGAATATCAGGAATCAGGACCGTATCTCCCACTAAAGATAACCGACAATCAGGACCGTACCTCCCACTGGAGATAACCGGCTATCAGGACCGTACCTCCCATTGGAGATAACCGACAATCAGGACAGTGCATATATGACCCATACATTAAGGAACTGTTCTTCCCATCCAATGCCTATTATGTTGTATCCACAACAGTAAACCTCTATAACCGCTAAGTCAAACTAGCATGCAATTCTATTAGCGGTTAATCCTATCGCACGGCTTATACGCACCGGTGGCCAGCCAGTCACGCATGTCCGTGTTCTATATGCGACACACAACTTCGTGATACAACGTGTCAAGGCCAATGAATGCAACACACAAAGGTGGTCCCTTAAATCTAGGTTTAATGTGTAAGAAAAATAATACATAGCGGGAAATATAAAGGAACAGTAAGTTCTAACAGGTTATGCCATGTATCACAGTTTATTTTGCATAAAGAAAATAATGAATAATGCATGAAATATGAGCTAAAATAAATAAACAGCAAATGGCAAGGTGTCTTGCCTGGTAGGACGCCTGGTGCGCTGCGATGATCAAGGTGGCATAAACTGTGACTTCGATACAACAACTGTACAAGGTGACCTCGGCTGGTGGCACGAACGGTTCCATTGGGTCCAAAAGGGTCAAATTAGTTAGGTTCGACATAAGGTAGTCTTGAATTGGCGAGGGAACATGAATAATGGGATTAGCCACGGAAAGGAGGATAGTCGAAGGAAATCGGATAAATATTATATATACAATTTTAGAAATATCTCATAATACTTGAAAAAGTATTTTTTTTTTATTAGTTAAAATAGTTTTTAGATATATATACTTGAAAAATAAAAATGTTTTAAGGCAAAACTCTAAGTTTTGTCAACATACTATTCTACGCTGTAACCTATGTTTTATAAATCAAAATATTTTAAGGGAAACAAAATACTATTAGAAAATTTATTTAAGGCTAAGAAACATGTTTTGTAAAAATAACATCTTGATAAAAAAATCTATACTTTACTGACTATTCAAAAATTGAGAAATGTTTATAACTAATAAAATAATTTATATATATCATAATTTGGAAACTACATTTTATTAGTTCAAAATAATTACTTTGAAAAGACTCGAAACTTATTATGAAATATTTTAGCAAAATTTGAAATCTAGCAAGTGATCTAGGACTATAACTAAACTTGGTCGAAATAATCTAGATTCAAAGGCCATCCTTTAAACACACCAACTAGAGTAATTATAAGAATTTTTTAGGCTTCTAAACAAAAGTTTAAAAAAAGAAAGTTGTAGGTCCAAAGACAAATATAGGATTATAATTATAATTTTAAGGATATATATAAATATATATAATCCAATAACAAAACTTTAGTAATAACAAAATAAAATAACACTAACAATCATATATTTGTACTACGTATAAGTGTAGATAACTTTATAACAAAGTATCTTTTGACAGGAGTAAATATAATAAATAATATTTTTGTTAATAATACTAAAAAATCATAAACTAATATTATTATATTTATAAACTAAGTATTAACAATAGTTTTGTCAATAATACTAAGTAGCAAAAATGACATTAATAAATAAATGAATAATGATAAATAAATAAATAATTTAAAACAAACCAACATGCTATCCCTTCCTTCTCGAGAAAGGAAGTTAGCAACAAGTCAACAACACAAAAAAGAATGGGAACAGCAGTTAAGAAGTAATGAGAGGAGGAGAGAGAGAGAGATCATGGAAGAACGAGAGGGATAGAAGAAGGGAAGAGAGGGTGATGGGGACGGAGAGGAAGGCAGATGCGCGCATGGAGGGGTGAAGGCCGGCGCTGGACGCGGCGGCTAGGGCACCGACGGCGGAGCTCAGGGAACTCATCTGACGCACGCGGTGGCCGGAGCGGAAGAACGGGCTTGCAGCGGTCGCGGGGTCTGGACACGGCGGAAGTCGACGGGAGGGGAAGGCTGCGGGAGGCTGTGCGGCTCGTCGGCGGCGAGGCTACGGGCGGACGACAGGTAAGGCGGTGGTGGTGGTGTTAAATTTTTTTTTGTTTGGGGTTTCTGGTTTGCCATGATTGCGGTGGCGACGATGATGGTGGGGGGTTTGGGCTGGCTGTGGCGGTTGGGTTTCCGGCCAGTGGCCGTGGCCGCGGTGGTTGTTGTGATTTTGGGGTTTTTGTGTGATGTGGATGGTGGTCGGGTTGCTGGACGGGAAGCCGTAGGAAGCAGGGGGTGTGTCGGAAGCCGGTGTTGGATATGGCGATTGCCGAGAGGCGACGGGGTGGGGGCTTGGTGTACAGGAAGGAGGAGGATGGTGATGCCTCGGACGAGAAGGCTGTTTTCGACAAGTCTAGGGTTTTAGGTTTGGTCTTAGGAATCGTGTCCAAGTGTCGGACACAGGAATTGGATTTTGATGTATATGTAAAAAGGAAATAATCTATTGGAAGACACTCGGGGTCGGACCCGAGGCCGTCACGGCTGACACGAGGAGGAATTGGACACCGACACGATGCACAGGTTTTGTTTGTGGTGAGAAATATTTTGGAGGAATAATGAATGATAGAAATTTGGAGGAGTACCTGCCTTTTATAGGATGTGGAAATTCCTAATTGGATAAGGATTATGATTCATTTAAACCCAAGTAGATAATCCAATTATTAAATTAAATCCATTCAAAAATTTCAAATCTATATCTAAATCAACCTAGATATAATTACATTATATCTTTTAGTTTTAAAATCAAATAAGATAATTCAAATTTCAGATGTAGATATTAATTTAACTATTCAAATAAATACATAAAATCAAATCAAGATTTAAATTGCCACAAAAATTTCAAAATGTATTTTCCAAAAATACTCATAATAATAATTTCAAAAATTATATTATTATTTAAAATAAACTAATAACTAATTATGAAATATGTGTATGCACAAATAATATTTACATAATTATATATTTCTAGTATACCATTATATAAGAATATTATTTATTATTATAACTGTCTAAATAAAATGCTTTTCGTAAATAAATCATAAATTTAGAAATTTTGATAGCTAAAAATAATTATTGTATATATTATCTTGAAACTATAAAAATAGGAAAAAAATATTTTTCTAAAAATATGTACGCTCGCACATATTCGCACTCGTCGAGCAATTACGAAAAATAAAATTTCGTACGCGACGTACAATACGACCACGCGATGTACAAAACAAAATTTTAAATCATTACCAAATTTAATAATAATAAAAAAAATAGTAGAAATTTAGGGGTTTTACACTCTGATAAGGGAGAACCAATGCATAGTGATCATGACACTGATATAGATGATATGTAGTTCTTTCTATCGATGAAATTAGTTTATGCTTTGAAAATATAATCTTATTGCATTTATGATTTTTTTATCATAATACACTTATCAGTTTATTTGTGTCTATAAAATTTCATTTTTTGAGCTCTAATTGCAAACTAGCATGAGAGACTCAGATATACATAGAAAGTGAGCACCCATAACTGAAGTGGGTTATACATACATTTCTCCAATACGGTCTCTTTCTAAACTGGAAGAGAAGGGGGTATTATCTAGAGGTGCAAAAATCTTGATATTGTAGCCAGAATTCTTGAGTTCATTCAAACGCTGACAGCCCAAAAGCTGTCCACAACAATGATATAATGAGTGTTAGAACTTCCATCGTATGTGCACATATCAAATAAAGAGAGGATGAAAGAAAAAAAAACTTGGAAAGCTGTCTAATCAGGACACAATTCAGGTTTAAGAAACTTGAAAAGCTGTCTGATCATGAAAGGAAAAAAAACATATCAAAAAACTTGAAAAAAAAAAAACTTCTTTCAAAACATATCAAAACTTGGAAACTTGGAAAGCTGTGTCTGATCATGATACAATTCAAAACATATCAACAGTGTCTGATCATGAAAGAAAAAAAAACTTGGAAACTTCTTTCAAAACTTTCTCAACAATTCAAAAACTTGTTTTGATATGCGTCTGATCATGATACCATCATTTGTGGGTTGAATCCTTCATGCTGCTTTTGTGGGCTGGCACGTAGCAGAGGATAAGATCTTTCTGTTGCTGAGATCTTGGATGATAGCACCCCTTCGTAGGCTGAATTGAGTCAAAGGACACGTGTAGTAGGTCCGTGGCTCAAAGATCTCGGATTTGGTGAAGAGTGATCTGATAGGATGCGCCTGGGATCGGGCGCATGAGAAGACTTTGGCTCATAACCTTCAGGAGTCATGAACCAGTCAGGGTGTACGGCTTTTGAGACGCATCCGAGTCTTCAGGCGCATGGCCGCTGAGGCGCATGCGAGTGGTTGGTCGGCCACGTGGGTCGTAGCCGTCGGAGAAAAGTAATAATGATGCTGATGTCAGCGATGCTTCGTCTTCTGAAAAAGCTGCTAACTGTCTAGTCCTCGGGGGACGTGCTGCCAACCCTGTCACTTGAGCATTAATTGCTTGATGGGTGACGAGCTGAAATGGGCGTATGGGTCTATAGTGATTAGGACGCATGGGTTTGTGCGCTGTTGGGCGCATCCATACGGGGTGCTTTGGAACCGACGGGCACGTCTGTATGATGCACGGTGTCTGACCGACGCATCCTTTTGCATGACGTGCCTTTATTGGTCCGACTTTTGTGTTCTTTAAGTGCTTTAAATAGCCGTTTTGACTTGGCTGAATTCGAAGCGTCAGGTTCATCACCATAAATACAAATTTATTGCACGGGATTCGGAGAGCCCGCCACTTGGCTTATGGGTTTGATTTGCCCGGCCTATAAATAGTGACAATGAGAGAGTTTGCCTCTCGTAGGGGTACAACTCGGGCGGGTTGGGTCGGGTTTGAGGTCAACCCGAGCCCAACCCGATAGATCATAAGCCTAGCCCAAGCCCAAGCCCGACCCGACTTCGGGTTCAACATATGAAGTCCAAGACCAAGCCCGGAGGATCGGGTTGGGCTCGTGTTGGGTCGGGTCCATCGGGTTTATCGGACTCTAATATGATATTTGAAATAATTTTAAACAAGAGTAATATTAAATGCATAATCAAATAGCAATCAAGCCTCAATCATTACAAAATAAAATTGAAACAAGATTTAGGACAAGGAGTTGAAGAGTTCGGATGAAAAAAAATTATAGTTTAAACTTTTTATTTAAGTAGTATGAAATAATATATATAATTATATGTATGTCGGGTTTCGGGTTCTTCGGGCTACCCAACACATGAACCCAAGCCCAACCCAATTTTTGATCTGGTTCAAATATTTTAACCCGAGCCCAAGCCCGAACCCGAATATCTTCAACCCTAACCCAACCCATTAACGGGTTTACCCGATCGGGTTCGGGTTTAGCCCGCCCGAATTGCACCCCTAGCCTCTCGTTCTCTCACGTCTTTCCGAATGGACTTGTTTGCTCGAGCACATTCTGTTGACGAGATGCTCCCGAGGGTAAAGATGCGACGACTTGTCTTCGTTCATGCACTTGAAGGTGACTGTTACATCCAAAAGTCAGAGTCGAGGGCTTCTGAGGCAGGCGGAAGGTGTCTGTTGCATCCAAAGATCCGGATGCTCGAGCCATGTCTCCGTTATACTGGAAGAGCCGCAGATCGAAATTGTGGTGCTCCCGGCTTTGGAGGCTCTTTCTTCTGCAAGAGTGGGTGTTGCCCATTCTGGTTGTGTCGAAAGCTACTCCTTTAGCCTCGGAGGAGAGCTCTTCCTCCCGCTAGGGTGGGCTTGATCGTCCACCCAGGTTCTGCTCAATAAATGCTTCATTGGTCGAAGCATTTGATCGGATCGAAGTAAGGCGCATATGCTAAGACTTCATGATGCACATAACTGAGACGCTGAAGAGATGCGCCTGACTGAAATGCTAAAGGCTGTGCCTGACTGAGATGCTGAAGGCTGCGCCTGACTGAGACGCTGAAGAGACATGCCTGACTGAGACACTGAAGTGATGCGCCTGCCTGATGATGCACCTGGTGGGGGCGCATGGCAGTTTGCTGCGCCTGGCTGTAGTCTTAGGATCTTTCTTTCTGTAGAAATTCTCCTATGCAAAGCCTTTTTAGACATGTAACAGACTTTTATATGTGAAATAAAAATCTTCTTTTGCTGTCTTGCTGTGCCAAGTACTTCGTTTGAGTTCCCTGGCGCATGTTCTGAGTAGTATTTGAGCGCATAAGAATTCTGGCACATAGATGTGCCCTGAAATTCCATGCTTCTACAAGACCCCCTTCAAAGTTTTCAAAACTTTTTGTCAAGTTTTGGAATACTTTTAATAAGAAGCATGGTGGTGTCTTCAACGGGGCGCATGACTGTTCGGGCGCATGATTACTCCGTGCATCAGTGATGGGGCGCATGCTCCTCTCAGTTAATGCAAATGATAAAGCTTCGAAGTAATCAAAAAATTAATGATGATCTTTTTGGATTATTTGCAGTTATCATTTCGCAGAACCCCAAGCGGTGGTTGACGTCACTCTTCATCGGTTTTCGCCTATGCCCAAGCCTATAAATAGGCGTCTGATGGAGAGAGAGGGTTCTTCTCCTCTTTGCTTTCTTCTTCTAGAGTTTCTTTTTCAAAAACCCTAACTTTTTTCTTTCACGAGATGGCCCCCAAAACTCCTCGCGGTGGTGCTGGCAAGGGACGAGGCAAAGGGAAAGAGCCTGTGGAGGCTGCTGTGGATGATTCCCCAGGACGCCCGTCGACGTTCGACCGGCGGTGATTGGTGGGTTTTGTCGCTCTTTACCATATCTTTCTGTACTCGAGTAGGCCATTTTTAGAACTCACATACGCCGACGCGCATGGACCTTGCATCCTGATGATGTGCTGAAGCTTCACTGCTGACGCGTATGGGTTTATACCCTGATGATGCGCCGAAGCTTCACTGCTGACGTGTATGGGTTTAGACCCTGATGATGCGCCGAAGCTTTCCTGCTGACGCGTATGGGTTTAGACCCTGATGATGCACCGAAGCTTTCCTGCTGACACGCTTCACTGCTGACGCACATGGGTTTAGACCCTGATGATGCGCCGAAGCTTCACTGCTGATGCGCATGGGTTTAGACCCTGATGATGCGCTGAAGCTTCACTGCTGATGTGCGTGGGTTTAGACCCTGATGATGCGCTGAAGCTTCTTTCCAGATGCGCCTGAGCCTTGGTTCAGTGTATGCACTTCTGATGAGAGCGTAACTCAGAATTTTTTTGTTCTAACATATCTGAGTTTTTGACTTCTTTTGCTGACCGCCAGTGTCGATGACCGTCCCGCTCTTGAACGAAGTGCTTCTAGATGCTGCTCTCTGTCAGATGGTAGTAGATTATAACGAGGAGGTGATAAATCCTGCCCAAACTGCCATTATGCTGGCTCAGCCTCCCGAGAGAATGACCCAAATCCGGGAACAACAGCATGGGTTCCTCCAACGGATGATGGAGCGTGGTATTTTGAAATCTGCCATTTCTGATAATATGACTTTCTTGAAGCCTGAGTTCCTGCTTGGGGACCACCTTACTTCTACTGAAGCAAAGGTGTTAAAGATCAAGGAAGATTGGTTCTTTACAGCAAGAGGGGTGCACATGACTGTTAAGCAACTTGAGCATCAATGGCCTTTGACGGCTTTCTGTTGCCTTGCTTCCAAGAGGAGGATGTCTTGGGAGCTAACCCCGTCTCAGGGGGGAACGGTGGCAGGCACCATCAAGATCGACTCTACCTCCAATCAGAGGGATACTTTGGCCGCCATGCGGGCTGGGCCTCCTTTCACCTGGCAGACTCTGCGTCCTGGGAGCATTTACAGTGACGTCCCTACCAACACATTTGCTTTTGGCGCTTCGACTTTTGCAAATCGTATGCTGTCGTTGAAGCGGTCGTACCCGAAAGGTGAATTTCGGATAGAGGGTTGGTGTCCCTCTGTTTCCAAGTAGGACAAGCTGACACTCTGGGTGTAACGCCCAGTCCCAAAATCATATAGGACAGTACGCAAATATGCCAGCTGTAGCTATACGATGAATACTCCAATGTATGGAATCCTCGTATAAATACATAAGCTGTAAAATGTAGAGAACCAAGACATGCTAAATCTCATCCACAAATATATAAAGAATAAAGATAGAATCAACTTGAATAGTTATGGTACAATCGTTGGGCGGAGACAAAGTCCACTACCAACTCTCAATGAAATAAATGTACAAGAAAGCGATCGACAAAATGACAAAACAAACCCAGAGCAATCACTACCAAAATTTGTCGATTTAGCGACGGCCAGATTCGTCGCCCGTCCGACGGGAATTTCTATTAGCGACCGATCACTGACGGATCTTGGCCAAAAAAATCCGTCGGCAATCAGCTCGTCGCTAATCATGGTCCGTCGCTACGTAGTCGTCAAGCGACGGAATAGCGACGGCTTTTCGACTTCATAATACGAAGCATTAGCGACTACTTGCCGACGAACTTTCGTCCATTTCAAGTATTAAATTCTGAACTGTGTAGCCAATAGCGACGTAATGGTCCGTCGATAAACCGTCGTAATAGCATATCAGAGTGTATCGTTCCGCCGCGATTCCGTCGATAGCCGTCGATAACAAAGGATGGATTAGCGACGATAAGCTGACGGATTATCCGTCGATCAGGTTCTGGAAATGATAGGCATTTCCAGCCCATGGCGACGGATGAGTCGTCGCTATTTCGTCGATCACTGTCGCTAACAAAAGACGGTTTAGCGACGGAATACGGACGGATTATCCGTCGACCATGTTCTGGAAATTCTTGGTATTTCCAGAACCATGGCGACGGAAAGGTCATCGCGATTCCGTCGAACTATAAACCATCAAAAATTTGCCGACGGATATTCCGTCGACCACCCGTCGCTACCTGGAAACATTTTTAAATCTCCAGTTAGCGACGGATTTGTCGTCGAACAGTAGTCGAAAACTGGAAATATCCGTCGCTAACCGGTCACTAGTCCGTCGCTAACTGAGAATTTTTTGAAAAAAAAATTACAGCGCTTTCCCTGTTCGCAAAAATATGCATAAACCAAACCAATATATAATGCACACCAATTATCCAACAATCACATTGACCAAATATATAATGCACACCAATTATCCAAGAATCACATAGACCAAATATGCACATACAAATTTAATGCACACCAGTTATCCAAGAATCATATAGACCAAAATTTGTTAATATAAAATAGACATCAATTATCCTGAAGAGTAACCTAATATCCGTCGTTATAATCCGATCATAGCACAAATATTCCAAAATTCCCACAAATATTCCAAAATTCCCACAAATATTCCAAAATTTCCATAAATATTCCAAAACACATAGGAAAATCGACTTTGGCCTCAGCAAAGACCGCAAGTCAGACGATGAATCCTTACAGCCAGGGATCATAGTTGCGTTGAGGCATGTACCATTCTATCAGCCTCTTTGCATACGAAGGCTCAATCTGGTTGAGGTCTTCTGTAGGGACAGGAGGGTCGGTCCCGATGCTACTACTCTCTGATGGTGGCTCCTCCTTAACTTCAAGCTTGGGTGCAATCTCTTCTCTGATGGTCATCGGTTCTTCCTTGACCTCGACCTTTGGTAACACCTCCTCCTTAACAGTCATCGGCTCTTGTTTGACGATGGGGACTTTCTCCGTGTCGACCTCCAAGGGTTTCTTGCCTCGGCCCCTTCCTCGACTAGCAGCACCACCTTGGCGAGTCCTAGGAGCCATCTCTCTGACAACAAAAATTTTCATATAGGGAAAAGAAATTTACTCAAATTATAAAAGTTGTGACGTTGGTTTTTTGCGTTCATCATTAGAGGGAGCAGCACTGGAAAAGTTATGACGTTGGTAGCATGAGAGAGTAAAAATCTGTATCATAAGACTAACAGAATTACTATGTAATCATGTACTCACCAATAACCGGATGTAACTGGAGTCGTTGGGCCTATCGTGCAGTAATTGGTGGATCCGCTGGTATAGGCCGGATGTACTTAGTATCTAGTGTATCAGATTAGTATTGGTCTATCGGTTTGGTATAGGACGTATCAGATTGGTATTGGCCTTAACAAATTGGTATCGTCCTATATCCGATATGTACATGTATCGGCCGTATAGCTAGGATTCATATTGGCCTTATCGATTTGGTATCGGTCATATCCGATAGGTATCGGCCGTGTTAGATTAGTATAGACCATTTCGGATTAGTATCGTGGAAGGTTTAGTAACAACTGTACTTGGATTTCTCTCTTCTCGAGCTAGAATACCATTGCAAGAGAGTCACCGGATCGTGATTGGCCAGTTACAGTAACATACATGCTTCCTTTTCCATCAGGAAAAGTAAGATTGAAAAAAAAGTATGTATGTTCTGTAACTGGCCAGCTACGCTCTCGTGACTCTCTTGCAATGGTAATCTAGCTCTAGAAGAGAGAAATCCAAGTACAGTTGTTACTAAACCTTCCATGATACTAATCCGAAATGGTATATAATCCAACACGGCCGATACCTATCGGATATGACCGATACCAAATCGATAAGGCCAATATTAATCCTAGCTATACGGCCGATACATATCGGATAGGACGATACCAATTCGCTAAGACCAATACCAACCGATACGGCCCATACCAAAACGATAGATCGATACTAATTCGATACGGTCAATACTTATAAGTACCTACGGTCCAGAAGGTTGATCCGCTAGTACATCCATGTACGATCAACGAAGTAACGATCCATTTCAATTTAGATGTAAAATCTGTATCGTAAGACAAACTAAACATAATCAGTTCTATTTCATATGCTTAATTGCCAAGTATGGAAACGAATAGCTCAGAACACAACCCAAAATTCATTCTAGCATACATTAGTGTGAATCATCTATGTTCTGTACATATGGTGTAGTATATGTTCTTATCGTATCTAGTATCTGAAGAATGTAACAGAATCAAGATGAACTCACATAATGTAATACTAAAACATCATCTACTACTATATAAGATATAGTGATATGTTGTCATATCATCATTGTCGAGGGATGAGGGTCGGAGGACAAATACCGCTCGAGTGAGCCAAAGGCATGCAGCCACTTCCCTCCCTCCATTCACCCTCTCACTCTCTCACGCCATCAACGTCACAACTTTTCCACCTCAAGTTTGATCAAGCATCTTCCTTCTCCTCTCCTTCACCATGGCTCTGAACCCATCTCCTCCTCCCTACTTCCCTTCTTCTTATTTGACTCTCTCAGCCACATGATATCCACCTCAAGTGTAGAGTCGGGGGAGAAAAAGTGGGCAGAAAGAGGAGGGAGAAGCAGCACAGCCGACGGCATGACCCGGAGGAAGTACAGAAGTTTTCTCAACATCCGTAGGAGAACTATAAGGATATATCTTTTCACAATATATCACCTTGTCAAAGACCTTTAATGTGACAACCATGTTACCGCGGTATCGGAAGACTAACATGTCATGATTTTCTAAGCCGTGTATTTTGACATAATCCTCCAAACTCTTTTCTGCTATATAGTAATGCAAGATTACTATATAGGAGAGAGTTGGGAGGATTATGTCAAAACACATGGCTTAAAAAATTATGACATGTTAGTCTTCCGACACCGCGGTAACATGATATTCACATTAAGGGTCTTTGACAAGGTGACATGTTGTAAAAGATTTATCCTTATAGTTCTCCTACGGATGTTGAAGAAAACATCTGTACTTCCTCCGGGTCATGCCGCCGGCTGTGCTGCTTCCCCCTCCTCTTCCTGCCTACTTCTTCTCTCCCGACTCTACACTTGAGGTGGATATCATATGTGGCTGAGAGAGTCAAATAAGAAGAAGGAAAGTAGGGAGGAGCAGATAGGTCCAGAGCCATGGTAGAGGAGAGGAGAAGGAAGATGCTTGATCAGAACGGATGGCTCAGAACACAACCCAAAATTTATTCTAGCATACATTAGTGTGAATCATCTATGTTCTGTACATATAGTGTAGTATATGTTCTTATCGTATCTAGTATCTGAAGAATATAACAGAATCAAGATGAACTCACATAATGTAATACTAAGACATCATCTACTACTATATAAGATATAGTGATAGGTTGTCGTATCATCATTGCCGAGGGATGAGGGTCGGAGGACAGTCAACTTTATCTACGACTACATAGTTTCTGCCTCGCCAGTCGAATGGCTGTAGAGACTATGTCCTGATCACCATATCGTACCATAGATTAATACAAATAGAGCTGGAAATATTCGTCGCTAACCGGTCACTAGTCCATCGCTAACAGAGATTTTTTTTAAAAAAATTGCAGCACTTTCCCTGTTCACAAAAATATGCATAAACCAAACCAATATATAATGCACACCAATTATCTAACAATCACATTGACCAAATATATAATGCACACCAATTATCCAAGAATCACATAGACCAAATATGCACATACGAATTTAATGCACACCCATTATCCAAGAATCATATAGACCAAACCAAATTAATATAAAATAAATATCAATTATCCTGAAGAGTAACCTAATATCCGTCATTATAATTTGATTTATCTTCAAGTGTGAGAACGGATGGCTCAGAACACAACCTAAGATTCATTCTAGCATACATTAGTGTGAATCATCTATGTTCTGTACATATGGTATAGTATATGTTCTTATCGTATCTAGTATCTGAAGAATGTAACAGAATCAAGATGAACTCACATAATGTAATACTAAGACATCATCTACTATAATAAGATATAGTGATAGGTTGTCATATCATCATTGCCGAGGGATGAGGGTCGGAGACTCCTCATTCTCAAGCGTCTAGCGGTCGTCCTCAAGCGTCTAGCCGATTTTGGAGACTCCTCGTCATTGCTGCCATTCTCTTCAACGGACACCTCCATCTCCGGCACATCAAAGTCGCCGCCACCGATGCCCGAATCGCTATCGTTGGTATGAGCTTCTTGATTCTCGGCGGAGGCATTGCTGCTGAGAGAGACCCTCGGCCCCTGGAAGCTGGGCTCCGGGTACTCCTCCTTGAACATTAATATTCAAGGGCCGAGGGTCTTTCTCAGCAGTAATGTCTCCGCCGAGAATCAAGAAGCTCATACCAAGGACAGCGACTCGGTCATCGGTGGCGGCGGCTTCGATGTGCCGAAGATGGAGGTATCCAGTGAAGAGAATGCCAGCAATGACGAGGAGTCTCCGAAACCGGCTAGACGCTTGAGGACGACCGCTAGACGCTTGAGGACGAGGATGCAGTCCGGGAAGCAGAAAAGGGTTTCTTACGCAAAGTATTTCAATGATGAGGAGGAGAATTTCGATGACTCCGAGAGGAGGAGGAGGAAGAGGAGGAGGAGGAGGAGAGAGGAAGAAGACTCGGAGAAGGAGTCGAATGAGTCGGCAATGATAGCAGATGATTGCAAGACAAGGAGCGAAAAAACAGGCGAAGAAGAGGACGATACGAGTCGAAGGGGAGATTCGAGTGACAATGTAGGCACCGTGAACGGATGGCTCAGAACACAACCCAAAACTCATTCTAGCATACATTAGCGTGAATCATCTATGTTCTGTATATATGTAGTATATGTTCTTATCGTATCTAGTATCTGAAGTATATAACAGAATCAAGATAAACTCACATAATGTAATACTAAGACATCATCTACTACTATATAAGATATAGTGATAGGTTGTCGTTTCATCATTGTCGAGGGATGAGGGTCGGAGGACAGTCAACTTTATCTACGGCTACATTATTTCTGCCTCGCTGTAATGCCTGTGGTTCGTATTACGTATTTTTGGAATACGTGTACGTATTTTATCTTGTATTGCATGATTCCTTGCTTAGCTTCCTTCTTGGCTTGGTTATTTCTTGGTTGGCTCGGCTTGACTTGGTTTTGCCTTGGTTCATCATGAACCAAGGGTGAACCACCTACCTACCACCACCACTACCATTTATTAACCCCCCATTTCCTTCTCTCTTTTCATTACTCTTCTTCTTTCCTCCATTAACTCCTTCACCTACCAGAGAGAGGGAGAGAGGTCTAGGCAAGTGCAACTTGCTTCATGGAGAAACTCCAATTTTATTACTTTATTTTCTTCATTTCAGCATTTTAACTTACTTTAGTACTTGGCATTTCCACTTTCCATGGCTAGATTCTTGTAGATCTAAGTTTATATTATTTTCGGATTTCTTGGGTTTTGATCTGCTTAATCTTGTTATTTCTGTGTTTGATGGTTCCATGTTGTAGAGAATTTTATTCTACCCCATTTTGACCTATGAAAGTTCGGATTTGGGCTCCGGATGATGGAGTTATGGAGCTTGAGAACTTGGCTCCATTGGTGTTCTTCTTCTCAAAAATTTGTAGAAGAAGAACAGTGCTGACCGCATGAACCCCCTTCCGTATGGCAGCACTTGACCGCATGAATATTCATACGGTAAGTCTTCCCAGCCGCTTATGCACTGCTCTAGCCGCATGCCCTATTGCCTTGACAGGACCGCATGACAAGTTCATGCGACAGGTACTCGATTCAGCCGCATGGGACTCGCTCGACCCCAGCCGCATAATACTCCGCTCCTCTTGAGCCGCATAGACTTGCTTCCCACTGGCCGTATGAGAACTTCTCCCCGTAGCCGCATGCATTCTAGCCGCATAGACTTCTCCCCGTAGCCGCATGCATCCTAGCCGTATGGACTTTTCCCGTAGCCGCATGCGCCCCTTGCTATACAGCTGCATGAGTATGAATTCCCTGAACCGCATGAGGGCTGAACTCTTCTAGCCGCATGGACCTACTTTTCAGCCCGCCGTATTCTAGCCGCATATACCTGATTGTTTGCCGGCCGTATGGACCTATGTCTCCGCCTGCCGCATGGATTCCAGCAACCCAACCGCATGCGCTTGAGCTTCCTCCTAGTCCTAAGCCCGCGCCTCCTTCATGATTGAACTAAACTATTAAGCCGCATGAACCGTCTTGAGTTAGCCGCATGGACTCATTTCCCATTGAGCCGCATGGTTCCAACCCATGTCCTGTTGTCATTTTACTTCCATTATGATTATTGTTAACTCATCCTTGTGACCCAGTGTACTTGAGTCTTCTGATTGAATGCTTGCACTATGATGCTCTGCACATGTACCCTGAATACGACAGTGACCCGTAGGCAATTGTGTTTGTACAAATAATCCAGTCCTGTCTTGCATCATGTCTAGGAGGGGACTCCTGAGTACCACGGTCAGGAGTACCTACTGAAATGGACTAAGGCTAATAACTAGATTAATACATTAGTCATAAAGAGATCTCCCAGCTATAGGCAATCCCGTTACCTAGGCGCATCTGGGATCTGTAGCCTACCGTCGAGTAGGGCATATTTCCAGCACACTGTCATATGTTGCACCCTTCAAGCTACCTAAGGGTACATGCATTTCCTGGACGATGTACCCACCTGAATTCAACCCCTAATTTTTGACCTGGATAACCTGGATGGTCTGCAGGACTTGTGGCTGTGGAAATCTCACTGCATCTTGCTAGTAACTAGGCCTGTGATAACCCTAGCTAGTTAAGTATCAAGCCGTAATTCTTGCTTGGCCGTGAAATGATTGGATGGAGTCTAACCAGCCTAGTCTTGTCCTGATCCTGTTCCAGATTACTGCATAACCTGAATGCCTATATATATTTACCAATAAATGGTGAGAATCCTAAGTTCTGTTCAGACGAAGGGTTACAACCTCGGTCCTTATTTGGTTTACGGGTTGTAACCTGGTTATCTGAATAGTTCTATGGTTATCTCGTCATATATCATCCTGATGTATTTCTTTAATTCCAGTTCTACTTATTATTATCTTCTGTGCTAATTGTTGGTTTTAGTTCCTAAGTAAAGCTTCCTTTATGGCACTTGCTTTCTGGGGTCTGACCCAGCTGGTTTTGTATGGCCAGATTTCAGAGCAGCTCTAGAGAATCTACCCTTTGTAGCCCGATGGTGGCGACTAGACGTAACCAGGGCAACGAGTGGGTTTATTTTTGATCTCCCACTTTATTGTAAAAATATTCTTTTGAGGCGTTTAGCCGACGAGCACCTGTTTAGCTCGATTGTACTTACTTACTGTCTGCCTACGGGCTGTAACATGATTGACAGATCCTAGGGTTGATCATGTATGACTAAACTCTTGCTAGTCCTAACATTTTGTAACGACTAGCTTCATGATCAGCTGAATAATAATATTTGGGATGCCTTATGATTGTATATTTAATGATCATACATCTTGTGACTTTTACTTACTTGTTCGTGATTGAGACACTAGGCTTGTTTATGACTATAGGAGACTGTTGGCTTGTAGTAAACCCTCATGTATCTAGACAGCCGTGACCGTATAGCGAGATGGAATCCATTTCATTACGTAGGCTATGTCTGCCTCCGCTCTCCAGTATTCTGGTTCTGGGGCGTGACATGGTTTAAGTGGTGGCCTATGTAGGTCTTGTAAATCAAGATATGTGAGGGTTTACCGAATAGATGTCTCAATCAGTATTTACCCTTGATCTTTGCTCGTATCTTCTGAATCCCTGGATCCTTGTCCTGATCATATGCTTGTATCATTGATCTGTCTTGGTCCTTCTTTATTGTTCCCCATGTCGTTTTCTTCAGTGGCATCGTTGGACCTGCCGGTCAGCAAGACGGAGCACTTCCTGCGGATCCGCAGCAACCCGGGGATCAAGCCCAGCCTTCCGGAGTAGCCTCCAGAGTCGTGCCTTCTAGCGGAGAGCCACCAGTCCAGCCAGTTCAGCCTGTAGAACCTGATGATGGCACATTGGTTGGACTCGTCAGGACCTTGATAGCTTCCCAAGATCGTCGTGGAGATGCCTTGCACAGGCAGTGACAGATGCTCTGACCAGAGGCGGTCATCAGGGTAACAGCACGGCAACAGCTTTAAGCGCTTGAACCATCCCTTCTTCGACGGTAGTGAAGATGCGATCGCCGCAGATGCTTGGCTTCAGGACACAGAGGTGATTCTAGAAGCAGCCAGGACCCTGAGAATGAGAAGGTAGCCGTGGTACGCCTGCAGTTGCTAGATCTTGCCCGCAGCTGGTGGGCGGCTCAGGCCATTGGATTAGCAGCACCCGTTGTTGGGCGGTGTTCAGAGAGAGATTCCAGACCAAGATTTTGATGCTGTAGCCCGGTACGATCATAGACCCTGTTTACCAATCTGAAGCAGATGGGCAGACGGTCGACGGATACGCGACCGAGTTTTCGAGACTCAGTCGGTTTGCTCCTACTTTGGTGGCAACGAGTATGATAGAGCCCAGCAATTTCAGCAGGGGCTTCACCTGGAGATTCTATTGGCAGTTGAGCAGTTTGTGCATCAGACTTTTAATGCAGTCTTGAGAGCAGCTAGGAGGCATGAGTATACCTCTAGAGGATTGTGGATAGGGCCGGAGGTCGGAAGAGATCCTACGGCCAGATGAATCAGTCTTCAGCCCCAGCCCCGACAGCCAGGGTTTGACCATTGGAGCTTCGAGGCAAGCGGCCTCGGTAACGTCGGTTCAGCATTCAGTCCCAACGTACCCTCAGCAGCAGCAGCAGAAGCAGAAGCAGCCTTCTGCAGTGGAATGTTCTCATTACGAGAAGCCAGGCCATGTAGTGGCAGAGTGTCGCAGGGCACAGGGATTGTGTCTGGCTTGTGGAGCAGCAGACCATAGGGTTGGATCCTGTCCGAATAGGGGTGGTTCATCATCGTCCAACCTTTCTCGCTCTTCGGTGAGAGAACCAGCTCCGGTCCAGCAGCAGCAGTATCTATTGCCGAGGCCCTTGCCGCCTCAGTCCCAGGCATTCCAGCAGCAGAACCCCAGCAGCATGCTCAGGCCCAAGTCTTGAGTCAGAATAGGCAGCGAGGATTTCAGCAGAGGGGACCAGCACCCCGAGGGCATGGTCAGGCTATGGTGATGACCGCAGAGGAAGGATTGGCACCAGGGAGGTAGTGGCAGGTACTATTCTCGTCAATCCTTTCCAGCTTCAGCTTTATTTGATTTGGTGCATCGTATTTATGTCTGTACAATTCGCGACACGAATAGGATTGGAGCCCGATTCATTATCAGTAAGGCTTATATACTACTGGTAACGGACTTGTGGGAGTCGATAGGGGTTCCTGGTGTCGGATCGTAGTTAGCGGTAAGGAATTTCCTGCTAGATTGATAGAGTTCCCGATGGCCGATTATGATGTGTCTTAGGGATGGATTGGTTGAGGAACCAGTATGCTAGAATAGACTGCCATGTTGGTAGAGTTGTTTTTAGTATTCCAGACGAGCCGAGTTTTCCTTTTCCCGAGGCACAGTTGAGCCTTCTCCTCCAGTATTGCGGATGGCCGTAGCAGCAGTGCAGTTGCCGGATAGTCGAAGAGTTTCCAAATGTTTTTCCAGAAGAGCTTTCAGGTATGCCGCCAGAACGGGAGATCGAGTTCACCATAGACTTGATTCCTGGGATAGCTCCAGTATCCGAAAGAGTCTACAGGATGGCGCCTTCGGAGTTGAAGATTTTGTACAAGATGATTGAAGAACTTAGGACCAAGGGATTCATTTGTGCTAGTGGATCGCCTTGGGGAGCCCGATGCTTCATGTGAAAAAGAAGGATGGTACGTCCAAGTTATGTGTTGATATCGTACCTTGAACTCAGTGACAATCAAGAATAGATACCCCTTCCGAGGATAGATGACTTGTTTGATCAGCTCAAAGGGGCATCAGTATTCTCGAAGACGACTTGCGCTCAGGATATCATCAGATCAGAGTCAGAGAGCAGGACATCCCGAAGACAGCTTTCAGGTCTAGGTATGGACATTGGGAGTTCCTAGTGATGCCATTTGGAGCGACCAATGCGCCAGCCGTATTCATAGACCTCATGAATCGTATTTTCATGCCTTACTTGGATCAGTTGTGATTGTGTTCTTGGATGACATCCTAGTCTATAGCAGGAGCGAGGCGGAGCATGAAAAGCATCTCTGTGTGGTTCTTCAGATTCTCAGGGAGCACCGGTTGTATGCCAAGTTTAGTAAATACGAGTTTGGCTCGATCGCATTTCGTACTGGGTCATATCATCACCAGAGGAGAGTAGAAGTGGATCCCCAGAAGATTGTGGCTATGAGTCGTGGCCAGTGCCTAGTACCGTTGTAGAAGTTTGCAGCTTTTTGGATTGGTCGGCTACTACCGGCGGTTTGTTTCAGATTTTGTTCGGATTTCAGCGCCATTGACCCAGTTGACCCGCAAGGATGTGCAGTTTGCTTGGACAACAGAATGTCAAGATTCATTCGAGAAGTTGAAGCGATCCTTGATGACGGCTTCCATTCTCACACTTCCCGATGGAACTAGAGGATTTTCAGTATATTGTGATACTTCAGGCAGAGGCCTAGGATGTGTTCTGATGCAGCATGGGAAGGTAATAGCTTATGCGTCACGACAACTTCGTGATCATGAAAGGAATTACCCAACCATGACTTGGAGCTGGCCGATGTAGTGTTTGTACTTAAGTTGTGGAGGCACTACTTGTACGGAGACAGGGTGGAGATTTTCACGACCATAAAAGCCTGAAGTATATTTCACCCAGAAGGATCTTAATATGCGTCAGAGGAGATGGCTGGAGCTTCTTGTGGATTATGATGTCAACTTGCAGTATCATCCCGGAAAGGCCAACGTTGTTGCAGATGCATTGAGCAGGAGAGCCAGAGTTTATTTTCTAACAGCACAACCAGAGCTATTAGCAGATCTTCAGAAGATGGGTATAGAAGTTGTCCTCCTTTCTAGTGTGGCATTGATGGCCAGCATGCAAGTTCAGTCCACTATAATCGAGAGGATCCGGATGGCACAGTCAGTAGATTCCAAGCTTCAGTGACTCAGAGCAGAGTGTGAGACAGGACGAAGACCGGAGTTATGCATTCATGAAGATGGTACACTTCGGTATGGTAAGCATCTTTGTGTACCCAGCAGAGATATCAGACAGGAAATCATGGCAGAGGCCCACAGTTTTCAGTATTACTATTCATCCTGGTGGTACGAAGATGTACCGTGATATGACAGCACTTTTGGTGGAATGGCATGAAGAGGGAGATAGCCCGGTTTGTATCTCGTTATTTAGTCTGCCAACAAGTTAAGGCTGAACATCAGAGGCCCGCTGGATTTCTTCAGCCCTTGCCGATCCCAGAATTGAAGTAGAAACATGTGACCATAGATTTTGTGATCGGATTACCTAGGTCCCCAGCTGGTCGAGATGCTATTTGGTAGTTGACAGGCTCACGAATGTAGCTCACTTCCCCCCGTTCAGAGTTGGTCAGTCGACAGCTCAATTAGCAAAGATGTACCTCAGACAGATTGTCAGGTTGCATGGAGTGCCAGTCAGTATCACCTCGGATCGAGATTCAAGATTCACATCGCACTTTTGGCGTAGCCTGCAGGAGAGTTTGGGAACTCATCTCCAGTTCAGTTCAACATATCATCCGCAGACAGATGGTCAGTCGGAGCATAAAATCCAGACTCTTGAAGATATATTGAGATCTTGCACACTTGACTTCGGTGGTTCGTAGGAAGATCACCTGTACCTGGTGGAGTTCTCGTACAACAACAGCTTCCAAGCCAGTATCCAGATGGCACCGTTCGAGGTACTGTATGGTAAAAAGTGCAGATCCCCGCTAGCATGGGATGATGTCGGAGAGAGGCAGATGCTCGATCCAGAAATGATTGCCCAGACAGTTGAAGTGGTCAGAAGAGTCCGGGATCATCTTCGAGTTGTCCAAGATCGCCAGCGCCATTGGGCGATTCTCGTCGGCGCCCTCTCGAGTTCTCGGTCAGCGACCATGTATTCCTGAGGATTTCGCCTACCGTGGTGTCATTCATTTCGGCGTACAGAAAAAGCTTAGTCCTTGGTATATAGGGCCGTTCGATATTGGAGCGAGTAGGAAATGTATCATATCGTCTCGCTCTTCCGCCGTCGCTAAGCGAGGTACATGACGTATTCCATGTATCCCAACTACGACGGTATATCCCGGACCCGAGCCATATCCTGGATCATTCGGAATTGGTTGTTGGTACCAACCTTTCGTATGAGGAGAGGCCCGTGTCTATATTGGACCGAAGAGAGAAGATATTCAAGAATAAGACTATCAAGTTAGTCCGAGTTGCTGGAATCATCACTCTTTGGGGGAGTCAACGTGGGAGCGTGAGGATGACATCCGATCGCGATATCCCGATTTGTTTGACTCGTGAGGTATAATGTCTTCCTTATGCCTCATGCCTTCGATTCCTTGCTGAATGAGTGATTGCCTGCCTAGTTATAGCTTGTTTGTGATTAATATAGTATGTCCTTGTTTCTCTAGTCTCTTAATTAAATTCCGAGGACGGAATTCTTTTAAGGTGGGTAGAGTTGTAATGTCTGTGGTTCGTATTACGTATTTTGGAATACGTGTACGTATTTTATCTTGTATTGTATGATTCCTTGCTTAGCTTCCTTCTTGGCTTGGTTATTTCTTGGTTGGTTCGGCTTGACTTGGTTTTGCCTTGGTTTATCATGAACCAAGGGTGAACCAACTACCTACCACCACCACTACCATTTATTAACCCCCCACTTCCTTCTCTCTCATTATCTTCTTTTTCCCCATTAACTCCTTCACCTACCAGAGAGGGGAGAGAGAGGTCTAGGCAAGTACAACTTGCTTCATGGAGGAACTCTAATTTTATTACTTCATTCTTTTTCTTCAGCATTTTAACTTACTTAGTACTTGGCATTTCCACTTTCCATGGCTAGATTCTTGTAGATCTAGTTTATATTTTTCGAATTTCTTGGGTTTGATCTGCTTAATCTTATTATTTCTGAGTTTTGATGGTTCCATGTTGTAGAGAATTTTATTCTGCCCCGTTTTGACCTATGGAAGTTCGGATTGGGCTCCGGATGATAGAGTTATGGAGCTTGAGAACTTGGCTCCATTGGTGTTCTTCTTCTCGAAAATTTGTAGAAGAAGAACAGTGCTGACCGCATGAACCCCCTTAGCCGCATGGCAGCACATGACCGTATGAATATTCATGCGGCAAGTCTTCCCAGCTTATGCTCACTGCTCTAGCCGCATGCCCTATTGCCTTGATTGGACCGCATGACAAGTTCATGCGGCAGGTACTCGATTCAGCGCATGGGACTCGCTCGACCCAGCCGCATAATACTCGCTCTTGAGCGCATAGACTTGCTTTCCGCTGGCCGTACGAGAACTTCTCCCCGTAGCCGCATGCATTCTAGCCGCATGGACTTCTCCCGTAGCCGCATGCATCCTAGCCGCATGGACTTTTCCCCGTAGTCGCATGCGCCCCTTGCTATGCAGCGCATGATTACGAATTCCCTGAACCGCATGAGGGCTGAACTCTTCTAGCCGCATGGACTACTTTTGAGCCCGCCGCATTCTAGCCGCATATACCTGATTGTTAGCCGGCCGCATGGACCTATGTCTCCGCCTGCCGCATGGATTCCAGCAACCCAGCCGCATGCGCTTGAGCTTCCTCCTAGTCCTGAGCCGCGTGCCTCCTTCATGATTGAACCAAACTATTAAGCCGCATGACCGTCTTGAGTTAGCCGCATGGACTCATTTCCCATTGAGCCGCATGGTTCCTACCCATGTCCTGTCTTATCATTTTACTTCCATTATGATTGTTGTTAATCATCCTTGTGACTCCCAGTGTACTTGAGTCTCCTGATTGAATGCTTGTACTATGGCTTGCACATGTACCCTGAACACGACAGTGACCCGTAGGGGTGCACTCCTGACAAATGACCTGACATGACCTGATAGTGGCCCATTGTGGCACACTCCTGACAAGTGAACTTGACATGATTACCTGACATAATATATCTTGATAAGTGTTACGACGGCTACCTGACATGACATGACCTGTACAATTAACCTGGACACCGTGGGCGATTGTATTTGTACAATAATCCAGTCCTATCTTGCATCATGTCTAGGAGGGGACTCCTGAGTACCACGATCAGGAGTAGCTACTGAAATGGACTAAGGCTAATAACTAGATTAATACATTAGTCATAAAGAGATCTCCCAGCTACAGGCAATCCCGTTACCTGGGCGCGCCTGGGATCTGTAGCCTGCCGTCGAGTAGGGCACATTTCCAGCACTGTCATGTGTTGTACCCTTCAAGCTACCTAAGGGTACATGCGTTTCCTGGACGATGTACCCATGAATTCAACCCCTAATTTTCGACCTGGGTAACCTGGATGGTCTGCAGGGCTTGTGGTTGTGGAATAATCTCACTGCATCTTACTAGTAACTAGGCCTGTGATAACCCTAGCTAGTTAAAGTATCAAGCCGCAATTCTTGCTTGGCCGTGAAATGATTGGATGGAGTCAACCAGCTTAGTCTTGTCCTGATCCTGTTCCAGATTACTGCATGACCTGAATGCCTGTATTTATTTTACCAATAAATGGTGAGAATCCCAAGTTCTGTTCAGACGAAGGGTTACAACCCGGTCCTTGTTTGGTTTACGGGTTGTAACCTAGTTATCTGAATAGTTCCATGGTTATCTTGTCGTATATCATCCTGATGTATTTTTTAATTCCAGTTCTATTTATTATCTTCTGTGCTAATTGCTGGTTTTGTTCCTAAGTGAAGCTTCCTTTGTGGCACTTGCTCTTTCTGGGGTCTGACCCAGCTGGTTTTGTATGGCCAGATTTCGAAACAGCTCCAGAGGATCTACCAACTTTCCAGCCCGATGGTGGCGACTAGACGTAACCAGGGCAACGAGTGGGTTTATTTTGATCTCCCACTTATTGTAAAAATATTCTTTTGAGGCGTTTAGCCGACGAGCACTGTTTAGCTCGATTGCACTTACTTACTGTCTGCCTACGGGCTGTAACATGATTGACAGATCCTAGGGTTGATCATGTATGACTAAACTCTTGCTAGTCCTAACATTTTGTAACGAATAGCTTCATGATCAGCTGAAAATGTAATATCTGGGATGCCTTACGATGTATATTTAATGATCATACATCTTGTGACTTTTACTTACTTGTTCGTGATTGAGACACTAGGCTTGTTCCTGACCATAGGAGACTGTTGGCTTGTAGTAAACCCTCATGTATCTAGAAGCCGTGACCGTATAGCGAGATGGAATCCATTTCATATACGTAGCTGGCTATGTCTGCCCCCGCTCTCCAGTATTCTGGTTCTGGGGCGTGACACTCGCCAGTCGAATGGCTGCAGGGACTATGTCCTGATTACCATGTCGTACCGTAGATTAATGCAAATGGAGCTGGAAATATCCGTCGCTAACCGGTCGCTAGTCCGTCGCTAACTGAGATTGTCACAGACACTATGTATACACATCTAGATGTATAGATATATACATCTATATAGAAGCACACAACAGATACACTCTAAGGGTCAATTTTCTAGGAAAAATTTCACTTATTCAGTGACTTTGGTGAAGCGAATGTCCCAAGGATATTCTTAACAACGAAGGCAGATGAAGAACTCGCACTGTCCATGAGACAGTGAATATATACACCATGAACCCAAACCCCATATTCACATTACTAATCCAAACACCACCAAACTAATGGATAACACCCAATATAGATAACACATTATTTAGCCAATATAAACTCAGATGAATTTGAGAAGCAAAGCCCCCCGCCGCCCCCGACCAAAGCCCGCCGCCCCAAGCTCGCCGCCCAGTAGTTCGATTGCATATATATGAAGAGTGCTTATGGCTGTGCGTCGGTTGCATATACCCCCGACGCCCCCGCCCCAAGCCAGTCGCCCAGCCCCCGACGCCCCGCCCCGCCGCCCCCGCCCAAGCCCGCCGCCCAGCCCCCGACGCCCCCGCCCAGCCCCCGACGCCCCCACCCCAAGCCAGCCGCCATCCCCCGACGCCCCGCCCCAAGCCCGAGCCCACCCCGACGCCCCGCCCCAAGTCAGCCGCCCAGCCCCCGAGCCCCCGCCCCAAGCCTGCCCCAGCCCCCGACCCCCGCCCCAAGCCCACTGCCCAGCGCCCGACCCAAGCCAGCCGCCAAGCCCCCGACCCCCGTCCCAAGCCCGCGCCCAGCCCCCGACGCCCCCGCCCCAAGCCCGCCGCCCAGCCCCCGACGTCCCCCGCCCCAAGCCCACCGCCCAGCCCCCGACCCAAGCCAGTCGCCCAGCCCCGACGTCCCCGCCCCAAGCCCGCCGCCCAGCCTCCGACGCCCCCGCCCCAAGCCCGTCGCCCCCGCTGCACCTACGACACCGCGAGAGATCGAGAGGAGAGAGAGGATTACCTTCGGGAGAGAGGAGGAGAGGACGCCGACGCCGATCACCGAAGCCGGGGAGAGAGAGAGAGAGGAAAGAGAGTGAATTTGGGGGGAATGCGAAAAGTTCCCCCTGCCGTTATATTTTAAGTCTGGAACGTATATTTAGCGACGGACTAGCGACGACGCTTAGTCCGTCGCCCGTTAGTCGCTATTTTTGATACTTGCCGACTGAATATCCGTCGCAACGTAGTCGACGATATGTCCCGCCAATTCTCCACACAATTCCCGCCAAATAATCGACTGCATAGCGAAGACTGACTGTCCGTCGCTATATCTCCGACACCCTAGCGACGGATGTGCGACCTTTCCTCCCCCTAAAATTAAATAAAAAATGTAATGACTTGTCATCGGTAATCCGTCGGCGAGCTGCCACAAAGCCGTCGCTAACGCCGACTGAAAATTTTCGTCGCTAATTGTCGGTCGCTAATTTACTGTATTTTGGTAGTGAATCATCTTGGAGAAATAGAGAAGGTCACAGCCTTGGCTAGAACACCTGTAGAAAATTATGAAAGCATACACCTGGAGAGATCACCAGGTCCTTAGAGGAACGTAACAAGATACATACAAACAATACCATAATGAACTGTAAATGAAACATGACAAAGGAAAGACCACACGCTCCAACACAATGGAACCTAACCATCTAGGTGTAATGCAAGTCGAAAACTATACTAGAACGTATAAGTGGGTAGGAATAAAGCATAGCATCCACTAGAGGCTTGCGCATGAACTAGTATGTCTCTGACCGTATCTGATGCGTGGTCAGGGCCGTGCAATGGATATATCCCCTAGTCCATACTTTGCATCGCTAGCATACCTCCTGACCGTATCTGACGCGTGGTCAGGGCCGTGCAATGGATATATCCTCTAGCGATACACCCATAACAGGGAAACCATTAACCCATAACCGGGCAACTAGAAGGCTGTGGGCTAGCTCATACATCCCAGTAGTTTTCCCCGCCCATGTATCACACTAGTATATCCATGACTTGGCGATCCATATCTCTATGCAAGTCGCTATCTAGACTCTGCTAATCCATAAATGAACCGACACACGAACCGCCCGTATCGGTAGCAAGTCGAATACGTAGGTTCGTGCCAACTCCATGGTCCTCACTCTTGAGTCGTGTTGAGACTTGTTACAGGTTAAAGAAGTTATGAAGCATAACTTCAACACATCGAAAAAGTCAGCTACCATATATGGTCTACACACACACGCACACACACACAAACATCGATATACATATCGATGGCACCCAAGTCATACTTGGACACACTCTTACTAATGTAAAACACTAGCAACATCTAAAATATCATGAATCAAATATAAGAACAAGATGGCAAGGTATTGTCTGGTGGGTCGCCTGGGATGGTGCAATGCTCCGACAAGTCCTGTTTGTCCAATAGTCAAGGTCGATGAGTATGTCTAAATTATGAGAAAATAGGAAAGTACAGTTTTGTTATGATTGGTGATGATAATCGAAGAGAGAGAGAGAGAGTTTGAGAAAAAAGTAGCAGTTATATATAGTATTTTAGTAAATATTGCAATATTGAAAACTAGATTTTTATTGGTCAAAATATGTTTTAGATAATAGCAAAAATGTATAAAAGAATCATTTTAACTAAAACTTGAAGTTTGTCAAAGTTAGGTTTTTTTAAGTAAAAATATTTCTCGGATAATTATTTCAAAAGTACCAGAAAAATCTTTTTATAAGTTGAAACCTACATTTTTATGAGCTAAAATCTTTATAGATAATTATCTAATCATTGGGAAAAAGGTCTTTAGGGTGTAGAACTATCCCCAACCCACATCCATATTTTTTTCTTTGAAAATTATTTAATGCATATACAGTTAAGAAAAACAACTATAATAATACTATAACACTAATAATAATATAATAATAAAAATAATCTTAATTAATATAATCCTTAAAAACCTAACCAGCCACTTCCCCTCTTTATAATAATAATAATAATAATAATAATAAATAAAAAAAATTATATTAATAATAATAATACTTATAATAATAAAAATAAATATCTCTAACTATTCACTTATCCCTCCAATGTAATCACAGTGAAGAGAGAGAGAGAGAAAAGTTCGAGAGAAGAAGAGCGAGCGGAGAGGTCTTACCGGAGGGCGCTGCGATGGGACGAAGACTTGGCGGTGGAGGCGCGGTCGGCTGCGCACGGGCTGCGACGAAGACTTGGCGGTACAGGCACGGTCGGTCTCGAGCGACGGGCGGAAGGTGTCTCGCGGAATCGACGACGGGCGAAGGGGGTTTCCGGCTGGGGCACGTTCTGCACGGCGGGGTTTGGAGAGCGTCGGGCGCGCGCTGTCCTCTGGTGGTGGGGGGAGAGCGGGCGATGCGGGCCAGCCTGCACGGAGTGATGCGGCATCCGCGCGGCTCCACCGGACCGGGTCGGAGGGACGGGGCTGCCGCAAGAAGTTCCGCTGGCGGTGAGTGCGCTGGGGAAGCACCAGGATGCGGCGGCGGATCCGCGGAGCGTACTGGACCGGTGGTCAGGCGGCATTCTCCGGATTTGGAGACTATACGCTGGCGCGACGACCACGACGAGGATGTGGCGACATCGAGGTGAGGTTTTCTACTACCCTTTTTCCTTTGGCTGTGGTTTTGGTGATGGCGGGGTGTTGGCGGTGGTGGTCATGTTGTTGTTTTGGGGAACAGATGTCGGGGAGAGGAGGAGGAGGAGGTGATATCGATGATGGTGAACAACGATGGTGGCGGAGGTCAGGTTTAATTCGGTGGTTGTCGTCGTATCCGGGGACGGGTGACGGTGAAGACGGTGGTTCTGGTGTACATGGGGGTAGCGACGTGGAGGTGAGAGGGAGTTCGATCGCTGGAAGGCGAGGTGGTGGTTGTAATGGTGGTGTTAGGGAATTTGGCCGGGAGTATGTGGCGGCGGTGTATTGGAAGGCTATGGAGGTGATGATCGTGTGTCGGGATTGTCGACGCGGAGGTGGATGTGATGTATATGTAATTGAAAATAATAGAGGAAGGGATATACACAGACACGATGCACATGCACCTTTGTGGAAAATTTTGGATGGTAGAGTTTATGGAGGAGTACCTGCCTATATATAGGATGTGGGAATACCCATTGGATAAGGATTAGGTTTTATTTAAACCAAATTAGATAATTTAAATTAACTCAATAATCAAATCCAAATTCAAATTATGTTCAAATTTTAAAACTAGATAATCTAAACTCAATTTAAGTATAAATTCTATCTTTAAACTATTTAAATTAAATCCATAAAATCAAATCGAGATTTAAAATGGCCACAAAATTTTTTTTTCAAATATATTTTCCAAATATATAAATAATAATAATTTTGAAAATTATAAATATTTTTAAATATCTTTTTGAATAACAAAATATTATTAATTAATTTCAAAAATAGACTTATATATATGAAATTTAATGAACCTCATATGCAATGAAACATAGTTTTAAAATAAGTTTTGGAAATTTCCAATGTGACGCATTTTACCATTTTAAGTAATCGAATATATTATTATTTGAAAAAACCAAGCTTCTAAAATAAATGTTTTACAAAAATATGTATCTCGCACATATTCGCACTCGACGAGGCATACAAAAATACGAACTCGTACGCGACGTCCCATACGACTATGCGACGTACAAATACCAAGTAAAAATTTTAAATACTCAATTTATATATAAAAATTAAAGTAGAAATTTAGGGGGTTTACATCCTACCCAACTTACAAAAATTTCGTCCTCGAAATTAGGAATAAGTAGGGGGTGAGAAGGTATGAGGGTAAGGCAACACAAATCATTAGGTGAGGCAACGAAACGACAAATATGCTTTAGAAATTCGTGATTTCGATAATGAAGAAATAATTCACGATTTTGGAATTGAACGAGGGTTGCTAGTCAAGGTAAAAATCATGATAGTACGGTGGAAGTAGCTAGTAGCAGTGGATATTTGGAGACTTGGGGGATAGGGCTCTTCGAAGAAGTTGTTGGTATGTGTCTAGGTTGAGGGCACGAATGAAAAGGATGATAGGAATCATTCAAGTAATTAGGGGTCACGATAGAAGATATGGGTCGTCTAGGTTTAGAGTTGAATCATCTTCGAATTTCAAAAAGGTCATGAAAGTTGAATCTAGGGTCGAGGAAAAGGCAAGTAGCTCAAGACGGGAATAGTTATATTGGTTGGTCAGTGGTTAACTATCCCCAAGTATATACAAATATCATGGGCATAGGAGAATGGTTTGGTCTATCTATCAATCACAAGCTTTGTCTAGAATAGTTAAAAGACGAAAGCCAACAAGAGTCCAAAGGAGATGTTTTCGTATGCCAATATGTGATTCAAAGGCGGTTGTATAATTCCAAGAGGATTGCCAAGGTAATCGCGGAGGAGACTCTAGGGGCAAGTTTACTATTTCTCCATCTACGTAGAATGATATACGAAAGGCGAACCAAAGTGCAATAGGTTGATCAGACCATCATGCACCGGTTCTAATTAGACAGTATGTTAGTGGGAGCGACCCAATAAGATACGTCATGATCAAGCTTGATAAGAAAATAAGCTTGCAAAATTTATGCTAAGTTAGCAAAAAAATAGTCAAAGTATAAGTAAGGAACCATGATAAAGGAGAATTAAATAGTCCTAGATTCTTTTAAAATCATGTCTTGTCCAAGGTTTGGGCCTATACACGGCTTGGTTGACTAGATAAGTTAGGGTCCACTAAATTCTATGGTCCAAGTGAACCTATCAATGTGGTCCACAAAATGTTGGTTAGGTCGTGAGGTATTCTACCCAACTTACAAGAGTTAAACTAGTAGTGTGATGGGATAATGAGTAAAATAATCAAGGTAAGGCACAAAATTAAGCATTAAAGGAATTCAAGTAGAGCATCATCACATATCGGTTTGAAAGAATTTAGTCGAGATTTAGTCCCTATCTGTGGTCGAAAAAGTATCGGTATCATGGTAGGGTTATGATTTAGTCTTTATGACCTGAAAGTCGCATCATAAAAATAGAGTACAAGGGGACGTATTTTAGTGGGACATGATATACCTACATGAAGGTGGGCTCGTCTAGATCTTGCATATGGAATTTGTTGGATAAAAAGTCTAGTGTTGTGCTCCAAATATCCAAGTCACGGAAAGGACACAAAGAATTTAAATAGAAAGTGGGAGTTCATGAGATAATGATTAACGCACAAAATAAGTGACCAAGTTAAAGCATGAAATAAAGATAATTCAGTTTCTAGTAAATCAAGGTAAAATAAGTTAGGAATACGGTTTCTAGAGATATGATAGCCACTTAGATGAAGTACGATCAAGGAACAATCTAATCTTCTTTCTAGTTTCAAATGGTTAGAAAGTCACGATAAAATCTAGATTTGAGGGAATGTCGAGTCAGTCAATATCAAAGTATAACCATATGATTTGGTAGTTGACCAACTACACTTGAGTATATCAACTATCATGGTCATGAGTGTTATGGCAATTAATGCGGACTACTTTATCTATCTTGGTTGTCTATCCATATTTGAATTCTATAAATTTGGACTTCTTCAAAACTTTGCAATATAATTTTCCAAATAATCTAATAAAATCTTTCTAAGCTGTCAATCATACTCATAACTTAAGATTAAATTCCTTTAAAAATTCTTTCATCATATCAAACTTGTAATAAAACTCAATAATCATATCAGTCGTCAACTTTTTTTTTTAACTTCCATAAAATCATAACTAAAAATTTAAAATTTCTCAAATAACCTTGAGATAACTCTTAGTATATTACAATCAACCCAAAACGTCAGCTCAAGTTTTAAATACTCTTATCAATCGTGATTCAAACAAAAATTAAGCATTTAAAATAATTCTTCGAATTGACTCTATATCTTTCAAAACTTATATCTAAACTTCGAGCAAGTCATAACTACTCAAAAATCTTTAAAAGTTTTTTTTTCAATCCAATTTAAACTCATAATATAATCAATCAATCAATATAAATTTGAAATTTTAGAAATTTCCTTCAATCGATTTCATATCTTCCAAAATATTTTAAACCAAAATTTTACTATCATCCTTCAAACTCAAAATTTAATTAAACTTGTAAATCGTACCACTAATTTTTAAAAATCTTAAGCTATTTCTTAAATCGTAACTATTTCACAAAAATCAACATTTTGTTTTCTCAATTTATCAATCCTTTAGTTGTATATAAAATCCATCTCTACTACCCAACTTAGAATTTACTAACCCTTAAGATCAAATTTCTAGGAAACATAAATGCTTTTATACACAAATAAGACCTCAATGCATAATAATTGTCAAGGTAATCCTTCTAGCCATGTGTTTGACCTATGAGCATATAGGAGTGTAGTCCTCTTCCTAGTTGTCACTAAGCACGAAACTAAGAATTTACGGTAGAAGAAGTCAAGCAAGATGCAAATCAAGGAGGTCGAACGAGAGTTCGAAATTTGAAGTCAAGAAAGGATGTCAAGTAGGTGGATGAGATTTTAGACTCTAATCCTATATTGTAGGCCCGTTCGGTATAGTCATGTAACCGAAACGGCAAACTATACCTGCATGGGCCATCACAAGAACATGTAACGCCCCAGTCCCAAAATCATATAGGACTAAGTACGCAAACATGCCAGCTGTAGATATACGATGAATACTCCAATGTATGAAATCCTCGTACAAATACATAAGCTGTAAAATATAGAGAACCAAGACATGCTAAATCTCATCCACAAATATATAAGAATAAAGATAGAATCAACTTGAATAGTTATGGTACAATCGTTGGGCGGAGACAAAGTCCACTACCAACTATCTCAATGAAATAAATGTACAAGAAAGCGATCGACAAAATGACAAAACGAACCTAGAGCAATCATCTTCGAGAAATGGAGAAGGTCACGACCTTGGCTAGAACACCTGTAGAAAATTATGAAAGCACACACCTAGAGAGATCACCAGGTCCTCAGAGGGACGTAACAAGATACATAAAAACAATACCATAATGAACTGTAAATGAAACATGACAAAGGAAAGACCACACGCTCCAACACAATGGAACCTAACCATCTAGGTGTAATGCAAGTCGAAAACTATACTGGAACGTATAAGTGGGTAGGAATAAAGCATAGCATCCGCTAGAGGCTTGCGCATGAACTAGTATACGTCTCTGACCGTATCTGACGCGTGGTCAGGGCCGTGCAATGGATATGTCCCCTAGTCCATACTTTGTATCGCTAGCATACCTCCTGACCGTATCTGACGCGTGGTCAGGGCCGTGCAATGGATATATCCTTTAGCAATACACCCATAACAGGGAAACCATGAACCCATAACCGGGCAACTAGAAGGCTGTGGGCTAGCTCATACGTCCCAATAGTTTTTTCCGCCCATGTATCACACAAGTCATATCCATGACTTGGCGATCCATATCTCTATGCAAATTGCTATCTAGACTCTGCTAATCCATAAATGAACCGACACACGAACCGCCCATATCGGTAGCAAGTCGAATACGTAGGTTCGTGCCAACTCCATGGTCCTCACTCTTGTGTCGTGTATGAGACGTGTTACAGGTTAAAGAAGTTATGAAGCATAACTTCAACACATCGGAAAGTCAGCTACCACATATGGTCCAACACACATGCATACACACACAAATATCGATATACATATCGATGGCACCCAAGTCATACTTGGACACACTCTTACTAATGTAAAACACTAGCAATATTAAAATATCATGAATCAAATATAAGAACAAGATGGCAAGGTATCTTGCCTGGTGGGTCGCCTGGGTGGTGCAATGCTCCGACAAGTCCTGTTTGTCCAATAGTCAAGGTCGACGAGTATGTCTAAATTGCGAGAAAATAGAAAAGTAAAGTTTCGTTATGATTGGTGATGATAATCGAAGAGAGAGAGAGTTTGAGGAAAAAGTAGCAGTTATGTATAGTATTTTAGTAAATATTTATATTGAAAACTAGATTTTTATTGGTCGAAATATTTAGATAATATCAAAAATGTATAAAAGAATCATTTTAACTAAAAACTTGAAGTTTGTCAAAGTTAGGATTTTTTTAAGTAAAAATATTTCTCGGATAATTATTTCAAAAGTACCAGAAAAATCATTTTATAAGTTGAAACCTACATTTTTATGAGCTAAAATCTTTATAGATAATTATCGAATCATTGGAAAAAAGGTCTTTAGGGTGTAGAACTATCCCCAACCCACATCCATTTTTTTTCTTTAAAAATTATTTAATGCATATACAGTTAAGAAAAACAACTATAATACTATAACACTAATGATAATAATAATAATAAAAATAATCCTAATTAATAATAATCCTTAAATACCTAACCAGCCACTTCCCCCCTTTATAATAATAATAATAATAATAATAATAATAATAATAATAATAATAACCATATTAATAATAAATACTTATAATAATAAAAACAAATAATTCTAACTATTCACTTATCCCCCCCAATGTAATCACAGTGAAGAGGGAGAGAGAAAAGTTCGAAAGAAGAAGAGCGAGCGAAGAGGTCTTACCGGAGGGCGCTGTGCTACGGCGAAGACTTGGCGGCGGAGGCGCGGTCGGCTGCGCACGGGCTGCGGCGAAGACTTGGCGGCGGAGGCGCGGTCGGTCTCGAGTGGCGGGCGGAAGGTGTCTCACGGAATCGACGGCGGGCGAAGGGGGTTTCCGGCTGGGGCGCGTTCTGCACGGCGGGGTTCGGAGAGCCCGGAGGCACGCTGTCCTCTGCTGGTGGTGGGAAGAGGGCGATGCGGGCCGGCATGCACAGTGTGATGCAGCGTCCGTACGGCTCAACCGAACTTGGTCGGAGGGACGGGGCTGCCGCAAGGAGTTCCGCTGGCGGTGAGTGCGCTGGGGAAGCACCGGGACGCGACAGCGGATCCGCGGAACGTACTGGACCGGTGGTCAGGCGGCGTTCTCCGGATCTGGAGACTATACACTGGCACGACGACCACGGCGAGGATGTGGCGACGTCGAGGTGAGGTTTTCTACTGCCCTTTTTCCTTTGGCTGTGGTTTTGGTGATGAGCGGGGTGTTGGCGGTGGTGGTCATGGTGTTGTTTTGGGGAACAGATGCCGGAGAGAGGAGGAGGAGATGATATCGATGTTGGTGAACGACGATGGTGGCGAAGGTCAGGTTTAATTCGGTGGTTGTCGTCGTATCCGGGGACGGGTGACGGTGAAGACGGTGGTTCTGGTGTACATGGGGGTGGCGACGTGGAGGTAAGAGGGAGTTCGATCGCTGGAAGGCGAGGTGGTAGTTATAATGGTGGTGTTAGAGAATTTGGCCGGAAGTAGGTAGCGGCGGTGTATTGGAAGACTATGGAGGTGATGATCGTGTGTCGGGATTGTCGACACGGAGGTGGATGTGATGTATATGTAATTGAAAATAATGGAGGAAGGGATATACACGACACGATGCACATGCTCCTTTGTGGAAAATTTTGGATGGTAGATTTTATGGAGGAGTACCTGCCTATATAGGATGTGGGAATACCCATTGGCTAAGGATTAGGTTTTGTTTAAACCAAATTAGATAATTTAAATTAACTCAATAATCAAATCCAAATTCAAATTATATTCAAATTTTAAAACTAGATAATCTAAACTCAATTTAAGCGGTCATACCCGAAAGGTGAATTTCGGGTAGAGGGTTGGTGTCACTATGTTTCCAAGTGGCACAAGCTGACACTCTGGGTTCTGACGCAGTTTCGAACCGAACTCCGAGAGATTGGGCTGACTGCCGCTATTCGTGCTACCCAGGGGGGCGTCGACATCAACATGCATATGTTCATCGCGCTCCTGGAGATGTTTAATACCAGACTGGGACTTTTTTCACTCCGGTGGGCGAGCTTGGATTCGCACTTCATGAAATGTACGGGTGTCAAGGCTCCCTTGGGGATCAGAACCTTATGAGGAATATTTTCTGACCAACGATGAGTTCCAAGTCCTGGGGGACAAAGCAAAGAAGATGATGGCCGTCTTCAAGGAAGTGGCGAGTCATCATTATTATATACAGAAGAGGGATAAGGACGGGTCACAGCCTCATGTGACTGCTTGGAGAGATTATGTCTTTGAGCAAGACAAGGAGAATCCCTCTCAGTTTACAACTCCGCCAGCGCTTTCCAGTACCGCGGTGCTCTCTGAAATGAGCAGGCTAAATGAGAAGAGTCCCCCGGAAAATGAGGACCGGCAGTCGGACGAACGCTTCTATAGCTGTTTCTGGCACCTTACTCATCGGATGTCGTCCAAAGCAGTATTGGGCTTATCTGATGATTTGGCTCCGGAATTATGTTTTCAGGCGGGTCAGGCT
>JANAVB010036703.1:0-31225 GCA_029216955.1 Iris pallida | reverse complement strand
TTGATATCCAAATTCACAATTAACAAAAACCCCGAAATCTAAATTGATTTATAAATCCTCAATCATAGGACACAATTTAAAATAAAATTTCTCAAAAAATTATTTTCATAACTTCCAAATATTTTTAAACCAAAATTTTCCGTCATTACTTCTACTTAAAATTTAAAATTTACTAAACACGAAATCCGCAAGTTGCACAACTCAAATTTAAATAATTCCTACTCGACCATTTTTAAAAGCTAAGATCATTTTTAAACCAAATTTATAACTTGTTCAAAGGTGCATAACTATAATACAATAAATCATGAACATTAAACTCAAAATCAATAACTTTATATTTGTTCAAAGATGTATCTATCACTCAACTCATAAATATCACAACTCGAAAAGCAAATCAATTTTATACTTGTGCAAGGATGTACAACTATAACCCATAAATCATAAATGTCAAATCTTGAAATTCAATCAATTTCTTAAACCAAGTATGAAATTCTATAAATCCTCCGGTGTCTCTATTTAGAAATCTCAAGGTTAAAACTTTCCGTGGTATATTCTACTTTACCAATTACTAATCATTTATCACACTAAAAAGAAAACCTTTTAACTCAATTAGAGTCTTGAATGTATTCCAATTGCCAATATGACCATTTTAGTCGTGTGTTGACCTATGCGCATATACTAGTGTAGTCATCTTCCTAGTGACACTAGGCACGAAAATAAGAATCGACGGTAGAAAGGAATCAAGCAAGATGCAATCAAGGAGGTCGATCGAGAGTTCAAAATGTGAAGCCAACGGAAGGGGTCAAGCTGTATGGATGAAATTCTTAGATTCTAATCCTATGTTGCAGGTTCACATCGGTATAGTAACGTAACCGAAGTGACAAACTCGACCTGCATGGGCCACCACAGTCCCAAAATACGTAGGACTAGAACGCAATCATGCCAGCTGTATACATACGAAGTATATGGACCCTCGTATATATACATAAGCTGTAAAATACAGTAACCAAGGTACTAAATCTCATCCACAAAGATAAATATGATATAAAAGTAACTATGAATTTGTCATGTACACAATAGTTGGGCGGAGACAAAGTCCACTACCAACCAAATTAAATATAGAAAAATTTACAAGGAAAGAATTTAGCAAGCGAGAGCAATGGCGAGTCCAAGAGTAATCACCATGAAGGAAGGAATGGCCTTAGCTAGAGCACCTGCAAATCACAGAAGCACACACCTGGAGAGATAACCAGGTCCTCAGAAGGACGTAACAAGACACATAATATCATGCCAATAAACTGAGTAAATAAGCTCAACAGAAAAGTATGCATGAGTAAAGGTTCCTAACCATTCTATGTGACATGTATTTTGTGGACAACGTTTACGCAGGGGCTGTAACGGATTCACGCAAGCAAGTAATAGAAAGTGGCCAGCAAGTAGCGCTCATCCGAGACGCTATCGGCCTGGGCAGAAGGTAGTGCTCATGAGAGTCACCCTCGGCCCAAGATGTGTGTAAAAATAAAATGTAGCCCCTACGCTAATAACTGTCCCCTCCCTCCAATGATACTACACATGTGTCGACTCCACGACACTATTTAATCCTTGATAACTGCCAAGTCTTCTACACAATCTATTGGCAGTTATTCCTACGCATGCGCACGGGGGATCAGCCTACACGCAAGTGACCTCTATATGATACTCACAACTCTCACACACAACCGTGTATAATCGTGACAAGTCAATGAGACACACTAAATTTGACGGTAGTCCCTTAACTCTAAGCCAATTGTATAAAATATAGTAATTTGCTTTTACATATAATTAAAAGAAATAACTAAAACATGCATGATATTGAGCAGGAATTTAAACAGTAAAGGCAAGGTGTCTTGCCTGAGATTATGTGCAAAAGAGAATAATCCAGTAGCTCGAACCAACAAATAAACGAAGCCAGAAATAGCCAAATCCCACAGATGACTCCGGATGCTGCAATAAACATCACGAATGAGTTGGAATATAAGATAAACCTAGGAAACGTCTGTCCAAAAGTTAAATTCTGGAACAGAAGCAAAATCATAATTCGGGTCAAAACGATGTCCGCCGTTGGACCCGCTTTGCACTGAAATGCGCGTCAGAACCTACGGTCTCTAAAGTCGCCAAACTACATGTCTACGGATTTGTTTCGATGAGACGAACCCAACGGTTATGTCCAATTTTGGATTCCGGGGGCTGTGCACAAAATCGCCCGTGAGTGGGATTGTGGGCCCGCCAAAATAGCGTCCCGATCAACGGTCTCAGAATCGGACCAAACTTGGCTCACAGGACCAGAAAAATATTTCGAGTCCAATGGCACAAGTTTCGTCGCGATTTGATGAGTGTGCATAAAATAATTGAAAAAATCCGAAAAGTCCGATACGCAAAAAAATCGACGGATACGGACCAATTTCGTTGCGCACACGCAACCAATTTGAATCCCGTCAATTCTCGCACGTCCACAAATTCGATACGGACCTTTCGGTATTTTTGGTTCATGACGGGGTCGCCCGGTTGTCGGGACGTACCTCGTACGGGGTTTTAATGTTTACAAAAACAAAATTTCGGAACTTTTAATTAACAAACATGAAATTTATTTCATAATAATTAAAACTATTTGAAGAGGATGATAGAGGGTCATGTGGACTTTCTACACGAATTGACGGATCTAAAAAAGGATAAAGATTGAAGGAGAAATTTAATGGAGAAGTCGGTTACCTTAAAGGGGAATCTGTTGTTTTTGTTGTCGTCGTGACGACCGGGAGGCGGGACCGCTGTCGCTCCGGCGAGGTTGAGGGAGGAGGGGTAGGAGAGAGGAGGAAGGAGATTAGGTTTTTTTTTTTTTTTTTTTTTCATTAGAGAGCTAAATATATATATGTATGTATATAATATAGATTAGGATGGGGGGGTCGGCCTAAAATAGGTTTGAATGCTACTAGGGGGTCCCCTTTGTATTTTGATGCTGCTACTTGCTCGTGGAGAGGGCGCACATATGCTGCTGCCTTTAATTTGGTATGGGTGGTCGGGTGGGGCCGACCACCCATTACCTTTTACTTTTTTTTTTTTTAAGCCTTTTAACTCAACAACTTATATATATATAATATACGTATCTATCCATTCCATGTATAAGCGCAGCAATGCTGCTGAAGTTGGTGGTGGTGGTGGGGGTCGGCCCCACCATTTTTCCCTCTCTCTCTTTTTTTTTTTTTTAAAAACTAAATCTTTTTAGGCTTAATTGCACTTTGCTACCCTCAACTATTCCGCTTTTTCAACTTGATACCCTAAACTTTTTTTGTAACAAGTTGATACCTAAAAAAATTTTGGGACGAAAATACCCTGCTCAAACCTTAAAATTACTCCCCTCCCCCAAACCCCCCTCCCCACTCCGGCTACCCCCTCCCGCTCCGCCTCCCCTCCGGCCACCCCTCTTCCCGTGCGCGGCCACCCCCCTACCCCACCGCCGCCGGCCACCGCGATAGCAGCAGCCGCCGTCGCAGCAGCAGTAGCCGCCGCAGCAGCCACCGTAGCAGCCGCAGCCGCAGCCGCAGCCGCCGCCGCGACGGTGGCGCCTGAAGCGGGAGGGGGGGTTGGCCGGCGTGGGAGAGGGGGGTGGCCGGAGGGGAGGCGGAGCGGGAGGGTGGGGGTGGCCGGAGTGGGGGAGGGGGAGGGAGGGGAGAAGGGAAGAGGGAAGGGATAAGGGCATTTGGGGTTTTTTGAAAAATTAGGTATCAAGTTGAAAAAAAATAGTAGTTGAGGTATCAACTTGTTACAAAAAATAGTTTAGGGTATCAAGTTGAAAAAAGTAGAATAGTTGAGGGTAGCAAAGTACAATTAAGCCATCTTTTAATACCTTTTCTATATATATATATATATATATATAATAATATATATATATTATATATAGAATTATATATATATAATATTACACACACTAAAAATTTATTTAAAAACCAAATACCATTTAAAAGTCAACTATCCAATTATTTAATATATTTGAGCATATCTACTATATATATATATAAATTCAATCCTTAATAAATCAACTCTAATAATAATAATAATATTTAAATATGAATACATGTTTATTAAATCTCCACAAAATAACTTTAATAATAATAAATTAATAAGACCGTCCCAATGAGTGCACTTACAGTGCACACCCTTTTTTCGGTCCACAAAATGTAAAATTTTGTAAAATATTATTTATTAATAAAATATAGATTTTGTACCAAAAGTCAATAAATATTCAACAAGTTCTAAAATAATTCTAAAAATATTTGTACATACACAAAATATTTCTACATGGCCACCTTGGTCACCCCACCTGCTCACATGGGCTTAAATTCGGTTCGGACCAATTCAGCTGATTTGGACAAACTGGGTCATCTAAAAATCAATATATCAATTAATATCTAAATAAAAATATTTTAAATGCGTTATTTCACAACTCGGCCTGGTTTTCCTAGTTCGGACTGAACTATGGCTAAGCCTCCCATGACATGGCTAATATACTGGTCAAAGCACACTGTTACATCTTTCGTGCCAAAATTCATGGTCGTCTTGTGCTCAAAACACAGCAATGGCGAAGGTCATTTTAATAATTAATAAAAACCATAAATTGTATAAATTAAATTGAAGTCTAATAAAATAATTAAAAAATAAAAATAATAGGGGTTTTACAGGTTTCCTCGAGATTCGATATGGAAACAGGGAATGGGATGGTGAATTCGACCAAGAGATAGGAACTAAGGACAGTTAGGAGTATTAGAGAGAAAATTTATTCAATATAGGATCTTGATATATTAGTATGAGTTTAAAATAGAATTTAGTAGGATTGGAAATAATTTAAATAGATTCTAGTAGTTAGGAGGTGGAGACATAAATATCCTCGTTGGGTGGATTGTGTTCGATCCCAGGAAAAAGTGTATTATACTCCTTCCATTTATAAAAGTTGTTAAAAAATTTATGCTAATTAGTGGTTACATGTATATGTTTTTAATGACTAATTAGACATCAATTTACCTTTGTACGTTGTTATAAAGTATTATAATAAAAAATTTCGCTGATACTATGACGAAAAATAATCTATGACAATTTGAAACTTAATTTATATCAAAATAACTTCATCATATTCGGTGAAACGTCACATTCTTTGACTATATAATGCAAGTCAAAACAATTACAAACATATCATAAACAACGTTAAAAATAATGCTTATCTACAATACAACAAAATAAATCAATTGAGTAATAAAACAACATTAAAAAAATTTAAAATATTTAAACATAATTAATGTACATAACCTTTACCTGGAGGAGGAAAATAAAACTAAATCTTCTAGGAGTCACAAAGATTTCTTTACCTCCAATTAGAGGTGGGTTGCAAAGAAAGAAGCATGTTACAACTTTCTTTTTTTTGGATCATCTAATTAGTTGTCAAATTCTAATTGCATCTTATTATACACAAAAAAAAAAACAATACTTTTTGTGGACCCATCTCTAATTCGACCAAATTCACCACTAATTAGATGTAAAAATAACACCACCTAAGTTAATTAGCCTAATTAGGTTTACATATAACTTCTAAGGAAATTATTATTAGGCTAAAACATTTATTCGAAAAAATTAGGCTGCTTACATTTGTTGCTACATGCCTCCTGGAAACCCATATGATCTTTCGCATATGTAATTCAACCTGACCACCTCTTGGTTGAGCATGACTAGAAACGGGCTCTCCTACTAAGTGTGTTGGTCGCTCGATTGAAAATTCCATATTTATGCACATGCATATACAAAAACCTAAAATACTGCTCCCAACATTCAAGTGTGTTAGGTAATAGAAACTTCATGATCAACCACTTGGAGACTACATCCCGTACCCAAAACATTGTCTTGACTCACCCTCAGCAATATGTGTTCTTATTGGTAGGCGCTTCATAGATCTATCTTAGAGAAAACATCGGTCATACTTAGTTGATGTAACATGTCATCAATCGCGACATTGAAAAATTATAGCAAATTATGATTTTGTCAAACAATAAACGTGCTCACGACGGACAAGCTAATGATTTTATTAATATTCTCCTTCTCTTGTAAAGAACTCGGTCGTAAATTCTTTTGCTTCAAGTTCTCCACCTTCTCCAAAGGATTTTGGCTTCCCTTAACCTCATGTTGTAATGTGGTAACCTCGAAAAATCCTTCTCCGAAACAAAAATGGGATAATGCTGGATGTCACACATGGTTGGTAGTCCTCCATAAAACTTCTTCAGAAGAACGTCATGAAACTTGTCGAGTACCGGTTGTAACTCTGATTGATTTTGTTTCTTCCTCCATCGATCCTTCGACCTCTACGTTTTTCTTCACTACCAAATAATGTACCTCACGACCTCCTTAAAGTATGCTTTTGCTTCCTTCGTGGAGATTGTCAATGATAGAAAAGTCTTGCCCTACTCCAGCAAAGATTTGATTCACGGTTGGATTAATCCTAAATCCTAGCTTCACTAGCCGGTACATGTTGTCCCGTCCTCATGCTTCACAGTACTATATCCATCATGTTAAAAAAATCTCTATAGGTATCGATGAAAAAAGAGAGAAATTTTGAATTGCACCCAACTTTTTTTTTACCTAATTCAAGGGCCTGTTTGGTAAATGGAAATTGGCCATGAAATCCAAGTTTTCATGGAAGTGGACCAAAATTTTCTTGTCCCGTTGTTTGGTAGGGAGAGGAAAATAGGTTGGTATTTGGGAGAGGAAGGGATTTTGCAGTTCCTGTCCCCTCTTTTTCATGAATCCACTTCCTCTCTTGAGATGAGGATGTGGGTGTTTTTTTTTCATTTTTTTCAATAAATAACCATGGCTCAAATAAATGGAATTAGAAGTTAAAAAAATACTCACTGGACACGAAGCCTCCGGCAGCGAAGCCCCCCGTCGACGGCCTTCGGAGTATCGAGAAAGTACGGGCCCGACGATAGCATGAGGTCACCAAAGGTGGTAGCTGTGTCAGGATTCAGAGCTCCACCTCTCGCCCCCGGCTCCACAACTTGTAGAGGACCGGTCGCGAGTCGAGAAGCAGAAGGTCCTCCTCTCGTCGTCGGCTCCACCACACTTGTGACACCCCAGAACCAGAATACTGGCAAGTGGGGACGGACATGGCCAGCTACGCAATACCAAAGTACGCCAGTACTCTGAAATCACGTATAAGCTGTCAAGACATGGGGGTTACTTCTACAAGCCAACAGTAGATCCTAGGTTAAAACAATCCTAGGTATCTCAATCACAGGCAATTATACAAGGTACAAGAAGTATGATCATCAGACATACAATAGTAAAGCGTCCCAAAATATATATACATGGATGATCATGAATCTAGTAATACAAAATGGAGAAACTAGCAAGAGTATTAGTCATACATGATAGCTCTAGCTGCAGTCTAGAATACACACATCATGTTTATGCCCGTAGGCTAAATGTCAAGGACCAAAACACGAGCTAAACACGTGCTCGGAGGCTAAACGCCACAAAAGAATAATGTATATAACAAGTAGGAGAATAAAATAAGAAACCCACTTGGGTACTCTGGCGCTCTGGATGGTCACCGTCAAGTAGATGGTGCGAAAGATCCTCTGGGCTTCACTATCAGATCTGGCCAAACAAAACCAGTGGGGTCAGACCTCCAATAACAAGTACCACAAAGGAAGCCAAACTTATGTACTAAAACCAGCAATCACTAACATCAACAATTAGAGATACAAATGAGTAAGAGCAGATCGAGACTCGTGCACTACCAATGCACTTATCCCGAACATAGGAAGACAATAAGTAAAGCATCTTGGAGCATAAAGTAATTAACATGTGACACAATGTAAACTGTAGACTTGTGAATTAAACAGATAACTTGTGACATAGCTAAACCATGTGAGAGAAATGGTACATGCGAACATGTACGGTAAGTGGAACATGTGAGCATGTTCGATAACTGAGACTTGTGAGCATATAAGAATTATAGAAAGACAATGATAAGTGAACTTAGGAACTAATTCGGAAGTCAAGTTACAACCCTTAAACCAAACAAGGACCTGAGTTGTAACCCTTCTCCTGAACATAACTTAGTCTCTAATCATTGTGCAGCATAAGGATCATGTAGAACATGTGCGTACTAAATAGGACGACAAATGATAGGATAACTTAGGAACCATTCCGGAAGCCAAGTTACAACCCGTAAACTAAACAAGGACCGGGGTTGTAACCCTTCTCATGAATAGAACTTTATCTCCGACCATTTATCGATGAAAGTAAGCATAAACCATAGTGTACTGAAATAAACATACGGATAATGCCTAGACAAAACTAGACTGGACTGGACTGACTCCATCCATCAATCACGGCCAAGCAAAGAGTACGGCTTGATACTTTAACTAACTAGGGTTATCACAAGCCTAGTTACTAACAAGATGCAAAGAGATTTTTAAGTCTAGTTACCCGCCTGCTGCTACCGGAGTGACCCCAGCAAAAGAAAAACAAGTATAGCAGACACACTACAGTAAGATACATGTGTCCTAAGGAGGTGCCCCACTCGACGATAAGCTAAAAATGTGCTCATCATGACAGATAGCTCCAAATCCCATGTATATATATATATATATATATATATATATATATATATATATATATATATATATATATATATATATATATATATATATATATATATATATAAGGCCGGGATCAAACGGGCAACATGTAACTAGAAAAGTCTCTTCATGAACTACTTGATCAATCTAGTCATTAATCCTAGCCAGATTCAGTATGAATCCCTGACCGTGAAAAATCAGGAATTCATGTCCTAGACATGATGCAATACAGAACATGTAGCTTGTACAAACACACTCAAGAGAAACACCCACGGTGTCCAAATCTTTCATTACTTGTAAGCCAATAAAGCCGTCGCAACAACATTCATGGTTCATGTCATGTCATATTACTTGTTATATTACTTGTCTGGAGTGCACCACGACGGGTCACTATCATGTTAAGAGTATTTGTTAGGGGTACGCTACGACGGACCACAATCATGTTAAGCAAAGAAGTGGCATGTGACTTGAGTGCACCGTAACGGGTCACTATCGTGTTAAGCAAAGAAGAAAGACATATATTATGAGTGCACCACCACGGGTCACTATCATGTTAAGCAAAAGAAGGAAGACATAAATCATGAGTACCCCACCACGGGTCACTATCATGTTAAGCAAAAGAAGGAAGACATAAATCATGAGTGCCCCACCATGGGTCACTATCATGTTAAGCAAATCAAGGAAGATATAAATCATGAGTGCCCTACAACGGGTCACTATCATGTTAAGCAAATCATAGACGTAAGAAAGCTTGTAGATAGATCTTGATAAAAGGTGTATCATAACATATGAGAAGGAATAAATGAGGTAACTACTTGGCCTAAAATACCAATTGAATCTGTGCTAGTGTTAAGGGTATGAGAGGGGTACAATCATTCTCTAACTGTACAATATTATCAAATCATGTTAAGAAATTTATTTATTAAAGAAATATCAAGCTATTAAGTAGGGTCGTCGCAATTTAGGCCAAGATAGAAAACATGCAATACAATCATAAGCTCCATATCAAGAATGAAAGAAACTTGCATAAAATAGTTGGTAACATATTCTTGAAGCCAAAAAAAGATTTACAATTTTTATGTTGGAAGTTGGAAGAAATTCTGGCCACAAATCAGCCAAATAGGACATAAAATAGCCAAAAAAATAGCCAAAATAGGCACTATGCGGCACTATGCAAGCCATACAACACTATGCATCCATACGACACTATGCAAGCCTGCGACACTATTCATCCTGCGACATTATTCATTCCTACGACACTATGCATCCATGCGGCACTATTCATTCCTACGGTACTATTCATCCATACGACACTATACAAGCCTGCGGCACTATGCAAGCCATACGGTACTATTCATTCCTGTAGCACTATTCATCCATGCGGCACTATGCAAGCCTGCAGCACTATGCACGCCATGCGACACTATGCATCCATGCGACACTATTATTCCTGCGACACTATTCATCCTGCGGCACTATGCATCTATAAGGCACTATTCATCCTGCGGCACTATTCATCCTACGACACTATTCATCGTCCCAGTCAGAATCAAGACAGATGAACATAGAAGATGTCTAAATCTTACTTCGGCCATAACTTCCTCAAAACAAATCGAAATCTAACTTTTCAAATGTAAGAAGGAAGACATAAATCATGAGTGCCCCACCACGACTCACTATCATGTTAAGCAAATCAAGGAAGACATAAATCATGAGTGTCCTACAACGGGTCACTATCATGTTAAGCAAATTATAGACGTAAGAAAGCTTGTAGATAGATCTTGATAAAAGGTGCATCATAACATATGAGAAGGAATAAATGAGGTAACTACTTGGCCTAAAATACCAATTGAATCTGTGCTAGTGTTAAGGGTATGAGAGGGGTACAATCATTCTCTAACTGTACAATATTATCAAATCATGTTAAGAAATTCATTTATTAAAGAAATATCAAGCTATTAAGTAGGGTCATCGTAATTTAGGCCAAGATAGAAAACATGCAATGCAATCATAAGCTCCATATCAAGAATAAAAAAAACTTGCATAAAATAGTTGGTAACATATTCTTGAAGCCAAAAAAAAGATCTACAACTTTCATGTTGGAAGTTGAGAAAAATTCTGGCCACAAATCAGCCAAATAGGACATAAAATAGCCAAAAAACAGCCAAAATAGGCACTATGCAACACTATGCAAGCCATGCAGCACTATGCATCCATGCGGTACTATGCAAGCATGCGGTACTATTCATCCTGTGGCATTATTCATTCCTGCGACACTATGCATCCATGCGGCACTATTCATTCATGCGGTACTATTCATCCATACAGCACTATGCAAGCCTGCGGCACTATGTAAGCCATACAGTACTATTCATTCCATGTAGCACTATTCATCCATGCGGCACTATGCAAGCCTACAGCACTATGCACGCCATGCGGCACCATGCATCCATACGGTACTATTCATTCCTGCGGCACTATTCATCCTGCGGCACTATGCATCCATGCGGTACTATTCATCCTGCGGCACTATTTATCGTCCCTGTCAGAATCAAGACAGATGAACATATAATATGTCTAAATCTTACTTCGGCCATAACTTCCTCAAAACAAGTCAAAATCTAACTTTTAAAGGTTCATTTTGGATAAAATCGAATTCTCTACAACATAGAATAATTAAAACTTGAAAATAATAAAGTTTAGTAGATCAAAACCCAATAAAACCGAAAATGCTATAAACTTAGATCTATAAAAATCCATCCGTCCAAACCGAAAACTCTAAGTTCTAAAGATGCTTAGAATCATGCAAGGAAGAAAATAGAACAAACCAAAATAACTTTGCTCAAGGTTTGGCAAGATGTACTTGCCTAGGGTTGGAGGAAGAAGATGAAGAGAAAGAGAATGAAAATAATGGAGAAGAGAGAGAGAGAGGAGTTGGGTTTTATACAAACCTTCTCATCTCAAACCCACCTAAACCAAACCAAGCCCAATACCAAGTTGAACCGAACCAAATTAAACCAATTCAAGTTTAACCTATACTTTAGAATTTTTTTAAAAATATTCGAAAACCAAGAAATACGAAATACGGCTCAAAATACGTACCCGTATATAAATACTGATACAGTGAGACAAGTCTCACAGCACTGGATAGGGCCGGACGCGAGTCTAGAAGAGGAGGCTAGGGAGGCGACAACTAGGGGCGGATCGAATTCGTCCAGGTGCCCGAAGAAGGAGCAGCTGCTCCGACTCGTCTAGGCTACTTCGACGTAGGCTGGGGGTTTATTTTGTAGGGGGAGTTTTTTTTTTTTGAGAGAGGCCTCTAGGAGAGGCTCTCAAATAAGTAGTTAATTAGCTATTAATTAATGTATGTATTAGATGATAAGGTAATGTATTAATTAATTAAAATTTTAAATCTTAACTAGTAATTAAATTTGAGTTGATAAATTTGTAATTCTTAATTAGTTAATAATTAGTTATCTTAATTTATCAAAGTAATTATTTAATTTATTAAATTATTATGTGAATTTATTATACTCTTTCCAATTTTTACTTTTCTATCTCAACCAAACACATTTGTCTGATTTTTCACTACCTACTTCTCACTTCTTATCTCAACCAAACACCTTTGTCCCCTACTAGGGGGACAAAGAAGTGCATGAATTCCTATTAGGGTGTGTTTGGTAACACTGAAGTGGGCTATGGATTCCACTGTTCATTGGAAGTGGGCCATTGAATTCAAGTTCCGGTGTTTGGTTCGCGGGAATGTGGGAGTGGAATTTGGTAAGTGCAGTTCCTGAAATCCATGGGACCCACCTCCAAATCCGGAAAACAACTTCCTCTTTTTTGTTGAGGATGTGGGTTGGAAAGTGAAAAAAGGTAGAAGTAAGTAATTAATTAATATATATAGTACTTAGTTAATCACAAATATTTACTAACTAATTAAATAATTAAATAATTATAATTATAATTATTATTATTATATACCGATTTCTCTTTATATAATATCGAATTATTATAATAATAATAAATTATTTAATAAAAATGACATTGAATAATAATAATAATAATAATACCAAATTATTATTATTATTATTATTATTATTATTATTATTATTATTATTATTATTATTATTATTTTGTAATTAAAATGACCGGTATTATTGTTATTATTTTTTAACTAAATTAATTATCATAATTTTTATTATTATAACATATTGTTTTACTTTCCACTTTCCTATCTCAACCAAACACATTCCTCTGATTTTTCACTTCTCACTTCTCACTTCCTATCTCAACCAAACACATTTTTCCCCTATTGGGGGACAAGAAAATACATGGATTCCTATCCCACTTTTTCCTTTGAAAGTCCAAATCCATATTTTCCAACACTTACGGTTTACCAAACAGGCCCTTATTCTTTCCTCTTTGGAAGTCCAAATCCAAACCCAAATCCACTTCCTGTTTACCAAACGTCCATAATGTAAAGTATCCCTCACTTTTGACGGAGATGGTTTCCATAATGTAAGGTACCCCCACCTTTAAGGTGTACCCCACCCAATTATCACAATGTAAAGTATCATTCACTTTTGACGGAGACAGTTTCCATAATGTAAGGTACCCCCACCCAATTTATAGTTTATTTCACCCAATTACCATATGATAATACTTTCTTCATACGTCTAGTAACTATACAGTGCACAGTTACTTTCACCCGCTTTTATATACCTTTTGATGGAGTCAACTCAGTAAAGGGTATGAAGATAGTATTATCATACTTATTAATGATTATTGATTTCGTGTTTGAAAGTTAATTCTCCTTTTGTCTTGTTAATAGTTATTTTCATTGTCTACACTTGTACAAAATGCTATTTATGCCATTTGGTCTAATTGGGCTCTCAGGTGAGGAGATGGGTTCCGGGACAAGGTGATCTTAACCCCGTATAAGAAATCTCTTATATAAGCTACACGAGAACAATACTTATGATGTATAATTAACAAAACCCATGAATAAATTAGCAATGATTTTCAAAAGTAGAACTGTTTTATTAGAAGAAAGTGATAATTAAGGGCCGACTATTTGGACCGTAATTAAGCGCCGATAAATTAAGGACATGTTAACAAAATCCTATAAAAATAGAGTTCATGCCACATAAAACTATTCTTAATTATATTGATTTTATAAATATAAAAAATACTAAGTTACAACTAAATGTGCTTGTAAACTTTTACAACCGTCACGTTTATCACCCACATGGGGAGAGGGGAGCAATTAGCAACCATCACATGGCGATTGTAAAAGATTACAACCTATTTAGCTGTAATCCTAGCATTACTCTATAAATATATAGCTACTGTTACCATTATTATTATTGTTCTTACTTACTGGCGTGTCTATGTAATTTATTTATTATAAGTATGTACTGCTTTGTCTTGTACAATCTACTATTTCAAATATTATTGTTTATATTTTTTTACATTGCTACCATTTGTTAAAATTGAATATTACAATTCCTTGCTGTAACAAATACCCTTCATTTGTTTCTTAAATTGTTCTCTAATTATCACACTCCACTGTCAATGGTTTAAACTTTAAATCTTGTTAACACAAAATGCACCCCGAAAGCTGGTGTAGACATGAACATTCAAAGACTAATACACTGAATGATTGTAACAAAATTAAGGCTAATTACAGTTTATACAAGCTTAGAGTTAGTTTGAGCTCTTGATTTAGTGTTTTTGGAAACTAGAATGTACATATCAAAAAAAATCCAAGACCCAAACTCTCCAAATGGACATGTTGGTATAAACTCTACTGTCTAAACCCTAATTAGTCCCAAATATTTACTTCCCTAACTTTTTCGCCGCTACTTCCCAAACTTCATTGGGATGACAATAATTGTTGAGAAGAAAGGGCACAAAATGCATCCTGAAACCTTGCGAAGAAATAATAAACAACTACGAGTTTGTGAATAGAAGAATTAAGAAGCATCAGCTGGCTAAGTTACAGAAAAAAGAAGAAAAAAAATCAACCTCCCAACCTGCAAGATTAAGGACGTAAATGCCAAGCAACGAAACAGATCTTTTCATGTGACATTCCCCAAATTTCTCAAATATTTTCGAACATAAATAGTTGCAAACAATGATGCTTGATTCATTGTGTGGACTGTCAATGATAAATCAATGTTACATTAGTGAATCAGTGTGTAAAAGCTTTGCCTATTGAGGTGCTTTCACTCAGTTGCTTGACAATACACGGGTGCAAATGAAGAATTATAGCTGTAGAGATGCCCACTGTCAATTACGTACTGCAGGCTACTTCAGAGAAAAATCTGTAGATGAAAATTAGCAAGTAGCAAGCACTCCAATTCCCCAAAGCACGACTAACTACTATAGTTTAAGAAGGACAGCCCTAACAAATCTGCCCTCCAATGGTCATACTTGACAGTAACTTGGTATACCCCCTTAGGAACACAATCATCTATCATCCAAGCATTCGTCCTAACGAAAAAATGGAATTGACAGAGCTTGTATTACCAATAGTTAATTTGGCGTCAACGTACTGGTGCCAAATTCCTGAACAAGGTAGATATGAGCAAAATAAGACCTCACCATAAAACCTGGACCGCCATCTAGCGCTAGGTAATGCACCTTAAACTTTAAACTCATGTAACTGGCGAAAACAAGCAAAATAAGACCTCACCATAAAACCTAGACCGCTGGCGCTAGGTAATGCACTTTAAACTTTAAACTCATGTAACTGGCGAAAACACTTAAATCACATCCCAGAGTAGACAGCCACATTCAAAAACTTCATGGGAGCAGAAGAGACAAACCCTGCCACATACAAGAGTAGATACCTAAGCTGAAGGGTAACGTGCAAAAAATTCCTCCTTAAATTTGTCTCGTTAGCAAAATAAGACTCGTTAGACAAATATAACTATTAAACCCTCTCGCAAGAGTTGATTTGATTAAAAAGACCCATGTCGTCTACTAGCCGTTAGAAATTAACGTTAGTGACTTTTAAAAAAAAAATACAAAAGATACCAAAAATGATCCTCCCCCCTTTCCCACCAGCGATGGCCGCTGCTGTCTGCCACCGCCGCTGCTGGCCGCCCCCTCCTCCATTGCGCTGGCACGCCCTCCATCCTCCCCCGCCGCTGGCACGCTCCCCCCCCCCCCCCCCCCTCCTCTCCCCTCGGAACCCACGTTGTTGTGCCTCACTCCTCCCCCCGTCGCCCGAGAAGGAGGGGGGTTGCCGGAGAGAGAGGGGGAGGGAGAGAGAATAGGAGGAGGAATTTTTGCACTACACCTTTAGGTTTTAGAGAATATAATCATTATTTCATGTCTAATTGGACGTTCGTTAACGGCATAAACCAAATTGGGTGTAAATTGATCAAATGTAAAATTTGAGTTTTTTTTTTTAAAGCCATGGGTCTTTAATTGCAAAAACGCAAATCTAAGGAGGGTTTTTTGCAGTTTAGCCCCTAGCTGAACTTTCACAAGCACTCTATAAAATGTCTATTCATCAATCCCCTGACCATTCAAACCTCAAAATCCCAGAAGACCTTATTGTCCCTTCCATTGAACCATGGCAGTGCTTCTACATCTTAGCCTGCAATTACCTACTTTTTTTTTTTTTTAATTTTGAAAGAGAATCTACTAGCCTTGGTATTGTTGGCCAAAGATACTTTCCCTGGAGTTTAACCAGGCCTTAATTTCTGGCCCCTTCTATCTTGGCAATAAATCAACTCTAGAAGTTATTATTCTTTGTATGTGCTGATCAAATAATCAATAAGAATCTCATAAATTATTCAGTTCAGATTTGCAGTCACAAATCTTACCTCACATACACCCGAAACCTTCGTAAGGAACAATTCGACAAATACTTAATATCTAGCACATTGCATCCAAAATTCAGCAGACACTCATCGGCAATTGACCAGCTAATACTTAATAAGTAGGCATATTGCATCCCATATTCAGCAGACGGTGCAGCTGCAAGTACCACAATAGGCAAAATGTGATGCGGATAGGAAATAGAAACCATCAACAAGTACAGTCCAAAGTATACCACAGAAAGCAACAACAAATCAAAAACTCTCTGAAAATGTACTTCAGGTTCTCACGCCCTATTTCTCTTGTTCTCTCTTTCTTACTCTGACCTCAACACTAATTACCATCAAAATTACATAAGCACAACATGCTATTAACATATTACCTCAATATCAACAAGGTTGCATGATGCGCTAAATGGCATGTTAGCAGATACTCTACCTTTGAGAAGGATTTGCAAATTTTTTTCCTGCAGATACATGCACAACTTCACCAATACTCTCCTAGATGATAATGTATGTCTTTGAATAAGGAACAGCTTACTGTAAATAATAATAAGCTACATGTCTTTTCATGAAAACAAAAATATTTGTTTTGTCCTGTATCTATGCAGCTAGTTAGAACTTTGATACCACACTATTCAACATTACTAACCAGCTGAAGATAAAAGCATCCTATGAATATATTTCAGTTGTGATTTTCTACTGATCCAAGTTGCTGGAGCCTGGACCCGGGAACGTGAGGACCATGGGCTAATCCAAACTGGGGAACTATTTAGACCTAAATACCTGGTGTAGCATTTTACAATTAAAAATAAATAAATTTGAATCTAGTTAGTGAATCCACTATTATGAAAAAGCCTAACGAAAAAAAATTACTTTCTTAATGCCAATTACAAAGTTTTAAATGTAAGTATACGAGCTGGGCAGCCAAGAGTTAGGTGCCTCTTCGACAGCAGGAGGGGAGATGAAATAGGAGGGAGATGTGCGGAAAGAGAGAAAAAAAATAAAAATACATTCAACATAAAGCCATTGTTGATTTCCCACGTTCATAGACTGGAATGAAATCGGAAGGCAATTGTTGAAAACCTACCTGAACAATACCTAATAACTTAAAATGTGGGTTGGCATCCAGCATGCTTCATAATGATCCTGACTGCTTCTATAATATTCTGATATCATCTGCTTCCATAATTATGGAGGGTACATAAGATTTTCTTTGGGATTAGGGCTAACTGCTTCTATAATATTCTGATATCGTCAATAGCTCTAGCTGTGAATAGCCTCCTTCTCTTCGCTTCATACAAACATAACATTGATCTCCCAACTATCCTCAATCACAAAACTATTTGTGAGAATATTTTCTCCAGCTCTTATCGAATGACTACTAAAAGCATACACAACTTCATAGAGTGTACATGTTCCTAGTTTCATTACCTGAAAATGCCTAAACTAGCTAACCCCCAACAACAACAGCAGCAACAAAAGCCTTTATTCCAAAATTTTGAGGTCGGTTGTTTGAATCATCTTCTTCCATTCGGCTCTGTTAAGGGACATGTTCTTTATTACACTAACAAAATCCATATCCTTCTTTAACACCTCAAACTATAACTAGCTAACCCCAAAAATTACAAAAATAGTATTCCAACAAGGTATTAAAACTTAGATTTGGTATTAATGTCAGAGACATTGATCATGAGAGTCGTGATTTTGGCAGTTTCAAAATAGTTCCTAGAATTGTGTTTTCACTGATTATGAGAAGTGATCAAATAAAGTAAAAAAGTTCCATACAAATTTACAAAAATAAATTTATTTCCTTCATTTTTTTTCCTGCTCCCTTAATCTGCATCTCCTATCCTCCATGTGGCCATTCATCTTATTCGACTACCCAAATGATCCCAAATACAAATTTTCAAGAAACACACAGTATTTATCATGTCTGCTACACATGCAAGCATGAACTATTACATCCTTGTATGTAATGGCATCCAGAACTAGTTGTATTTATGAAATCACATGCAAAATAAATATATCAAGAGGATGTGCATGAAATAGTTGATTATAATTCTCATGCACATTAAGTTTAATTAAGAATTAGATTTGCTAAAGATGAATACGTAAAATTAATTTATTAAGATCAAGATGGCATCACTAAATGCCATGAAGATCAGATCAAATCCGATCATAGGCCAAATTGTGGATCGTAAAATCCCCCACAAATTCAATAAAATTTATAACAAAAAACTTGATATATAACATAACAACAAAACCAACCTAGTTCTTTGGGGTCAACTATTTGATCTTTTGCTTCCCTATTAAGGACAACTTTAGCAAAAACCACGTCCTTTTTCATGGTCTCAAACCAAGTTAATTTATGACCTGCAGTTCTAGCCACTCCTTTAACTAATTAATATCCCTATAGATGCATCTATTTGTTACACATGTCGAAACCAAGTTTGCACTATCAGAATTGGTATGAGACCCCTCTTATGAGTATCAATATCGGTGGTTTTGGCAGTTTTGGAGGTTATTGGATTCTTCGTTTAGAAAGTTCATATTTAAATTAATTTTATTAAAATAAGATTTTTTTCCCCATATATTTAAGCATAATTTAAGTTTTTTTGGTTATTTATTGTTAGTTTTGAAGGAATTAATATTAAAATTGATGGTGTTGTGAATATATAAACATACAACTTCGACTACCGTTGATTGCCAATAAAGATCTTATTGGCACGTTGTAGCATGTAGACATTCGACACAAAATCATTGGGTCAAGACATTGTTTTCCCCATATTTCTCTTTTTATTTTAATTTCTCTTGCTAAATTAACTGGAAAATAGTCTCAACATCGATACTAGTATTGGATCAGGAGCCAATACGTATCGGTATGGTCGATACTGTCCAAACCACTTAAGCCAATTTTCTCCCATCTTATTCTCAGTTAGCACAAACTCCAACTTCCCAACGTACATTCGTTTCTTATCCTATGTTTTAATGTATTTCCATATCGATCTCAACATTCTCATTTCCGCTGCATTCATTTTTACAAGTTTTTTAATTGACCAACATTGGATCCATAAAGTATGTCTCGTAACAACTTATAGAACTTGTATTTCAACTTCAACATATTCTACGATCATAAAGCACCGTACAACTACTCCAAGAAGAAAATCATCTTGCGTCAACTCTATGAACATCTTTTTCAACCAAGTTTGTAAAGACAACCAAAAGGCCTAATCGGAAATATGGTTCGCACCGTGTCTGGGTGGCGGCCAAAGGCGATGGCGACGGAGAAGGGGAAGGGTGTTGTAGTCGATGCTGGTAGGCAAGTCCCGGTAGCTGCGACTCCTCCAACCAGGATCCCCTCTGTGGAGCAGAGGCCTAGGTCATGGAAGGAGGTATGCACCCAGTGGAGTCGCAAAGCCCGATGTCAATGGAATATGTTACCCCGATGGCGGTTGGTGGAGGACACAGGACTTACTTCCCCGCAGAGGAAATAGCAAAGGTCGCTGATTTCTGGAAGAACACCTTAGTTCTATATGTGTTAGGGAATAAGCCGTTCTTTGGCCAAATCAGGGGTTATGCGGAGAGAGTCTGGAGGCCCAAGGGCAGCATGGAATTCTTCTCCCGGGAGAATGGATTTTACTATGTCAAGTTTGGGCTGGCGGAGGATGTGACCAGGATTGTGCAGGGAAGGCCATGGTCGTTTGATGGGAGACTCATTATTTTGAAAGAATGGACACCGGCGCTGAGGTGTGAGAAGGAAGTGTTGAATGCCATCCCCGTCTGGATCCGGTTCCCAGAATTCCCTGTTCAATATTGGAGCATCCCACTTCTCATGAGACTCGCCAGCCTCGTGGGGAAGCCGATCAAGGCAGATGAGGCCACTACTTTCCGAACCAGAATAATGTACGCCAGAGTCTTTGTGGAGATCAAGGCAGGCTCGGAGCTCCCGAGCATGCTTGAGTATCAGGTACCATCTGGAGAGGTTCTGACGCAGGCTGTGGAGTATGATTGGGTCCCACCCATGTGTTCGCATTGCTAGTGCTTTGGGCACATTACCAGTGCGTGCAACTATAAGGGAAAAGAGTCCGCCAGGCCACAGGCGGGCCAGACAGAGACATCTCGGCCGGAGACGGTTCAGACGGAGGCACACGAGAGGGAGGTGGCTCCCAGTCACTTGCCTGAGGAGACGGCGCCGCAGAGACACATGAAGGAAGACACAGTTATGGAGATTGATAGGAGACTGGAGACAGGATCGCCACTGAGACAGGAGAGCATGCAGGGTGCGCTGGTCCCGTTCAGGCCTCGGAGGACTATGATGACCAGGGGGATGAGTGCGGCGGATAGTAGTCAGAGGGGGGTGGAGGCCTCCACGGCACTTATGGTTTACAGCAGCAGGAAGAGACACGTCCCGGCCACGCTGGAGGATATTCCTCAGATGAGGGAGATGGAAGACCAGACCGACCCCAATCCTGACTGGACACTTACTCTTAGCAGGATTCAGGCACATCTTGCCCCTTCCTCCATGGTAGATGCAGTCCTTGAGCAGACGGATAAGACACTTCCCTCGAGTGTCGATCCAGAGGAGCTACAGGGGGGCCCAACATCTTTTATTCAGATGTCGGTCCTAACATGGAACATTAGGGGGGGTGTTCCATTGGTCGATGGAGGGAGATCAGAGGGGTGCTGAGGAGAGAGGCATGTGATATTGCTATTCTGCTGGAGACGAAGATTCGCGGGGCCACTATGCTCTCACGTCGGACTCCGGCAGCCTGGGATAACATTCATAACTTAGATCTTTGCGGTATGGCAAGGATCTGGGTTAGGTGGAACACAGGTAGCTGGGTGGGGGTTCAGATTCACAAGTCAGAGCAACTCATCGGTGTTACTTTTGAGAATAAAGGGGGTTCAGATTCATCCTGGGTGCTGTATATGGGCACAACGACCGGAGACTCCGGGAGGCTCTGTGGGAGGATATTGTGCTTATGGGTCGTATGGCGGACAACATGCATCTCCCCATACTCATCATGGGGGACTTCAATGCTATGTTACTTCGTCAAGAGAAGGTTGGGGGCCGGCCTGTACCGGACTCGATTTTATATGACTTCCAGAGGTGTCTTCTTATGTCAGGTATGCGGGGGCTGGAGCGAGCTGGACATATTTGGACCTGGCACAACAAGGCTACTCAGAATCATATTGCTTGTCAGCTGGATCGGGCCTTGGGCAATAGCGAGTGGTTCAGGTGTTTCCCGAACTCGGTGGCGGAAGGTCTGGCAGCGGATACTAGCGATCATTCTCCTATCCGGGTGGGCCTATGTGAGAGATCCACTTTACGGGCGAGGCCGTTCCGGTATAACAACAGCTAGTACCTATCACCAGGTTATGAGGAGGTAGTTTTGAGAGAGATGCAGCACTTCCGGAATGGCACGGCTCAATTCCGCATGGTTCATAAGCTTAAGCAGCTCAAGCGGGCTATCAGGGGGTGGGTGAAGACGAGACCGCGGACTTCCCTGACAGAGAAGGAAGAAGAGCTTCGGGTCACTCAGGGAGCCCTCCAATCTGACATTATGAATGGGGAACTGGCGGCTAAGGAGAAGACCCTGATTGAGGAGGTTAGCATCATGAGACTGCAGGAGGAGATCAGTGCGGCACAGAGGGCTAAATGCACCTGGCTCAAAGATGGAGACCGCTACACCAAATTTTTCTATGATGTGATCCGCACCCGTCAGCACCGGAACAGCATCCCCAAACTTCTGAATGCTGAGGGTCGTCTTGTAGGAGACCCGGTGGAGATTCAGGAGGAGGCCGTCAGATTCTACACTGACCTATATCAGCAGACGGACTACTCCAGCACATTTCCGGTCCTGGTTACGAAGAGACTGGTGTCCCGACATGGGAACAGTATACTTTTGGCACCGGTGAGGATGGAGGAGGTGGAAGATATTGTGATGAAGGCTAATCCCAACAAAGCTCCTGGACCTGATGGCTTCTCTTCTGGGTTCTTTAAGCGACACTGGGGTGTGCTTAAGACTCCTGTTCTGGCAGCGGTTCAGGAGTTCTTTGTGGAGGGCCGGCTCCTGAAGGAGATGAACCATACATTCTTGACTCTGGTTCCTAAGAAGGAAGGAGCGACCTCACTTGCAGACTTTAGACCCATTGCTTGCTGTAATTTTCTTTACAAGATTATCACTCATCTTATGTGCAGGCGTATGGAGGGGATTATGCAGGGTTTAGTGTCCCAGAACCAAGCAACGTTCATCAAGGGTCGGTCAATAGCGGAGCACAGTCTGCTAGCTCACGAGATGGTACGGGAGTTCAGCAAACCGGGGGGGGGGGATGAAGGCTTGTGTGAAGCTTGACCTTCGGAAAGCGTATGACACGGTCAATCGAGACTTCCTGTGCCACTTGATGCTTGCCATGGGGTTTGACGAGAGGTGGGTTGCGAGGGTGAGGGAGTGCATCTGCTCCCCTACCTTCTCTGTCCTCATCCAGGGCACGCCACATGGCTACTTTAGTAGCAACAGGGGGTTGAGGCAGGGCGACCCCCTCTCCCCGTATCTCTTTACCTTGGTGATGGAGTACTTCACGTGTATGATGGATATAGCAGTGCATAGCGGGAGGATTGTTCCCCTTTTCTGGTTGGTGAGTCCTGCTGCATCTCATTTGATTTATGCTGATGATTTATTGGTGCTACTCCAGCCTTCCATGAGGGAAATGAGAGCGCTCTCTGACATTATGGAGGAGTTCGGGCGGCTTTCTGGGCTCCAGTTAAACCGGGAGAAGAGCAGAGTCTACTTCAGCTCCCGGTGTACACTTCAGGAGGAGAGAGCCTTCGCTTTAGGTGTGGACAGAGGCGAGCTTCCAGTGAAATACCTGGGGGTCCCGCTGACGGTCAACTATGTCCGAGAGCAGGATTGTCACAGCTTGGTGGACTTTGCCCAGAGGCGAGTGGAGGGCTGGCAAGCGGCGGGCTTTCATTTGGGGGACGGATTGAGTTGGTGCGGTCGGTCATTGCTGGCATCACTATGTTCTGGCTCCAGTCTATCCAGATCCCCACAGCTACTATTCGGAAGGTGGAGGCTATTTGCGCTAACTTCATCTGGAGGGAAGGGATACATGCGATATCCTGGGATCAGTTATGTCGGCCTTGGGAGGAAGGAGGAGTTGGGTTGAGGCCTCTGCATGCGGTTCGGAAGGCAGCTTGTGTGAAGATGGCCTGGAAATTCATCAAGGGGGATCGCTCTGGGCGGACTGGATGGCTAGCAGATACTTACGGAGGACCAACTTCTGGGCTTGCAGGATAGACAACAATTTCTCGGTCACGTTTAAGGCTATCCTGAGATGTAGACCGGTGCTCCAGACCGCTATCTGCAGGCGCATGAAGGATGGGACGACTACCGACCTTTGGCTAGACCCTTGGTTGGGTTCCAGATCCCTGTTCGAGATATTGGGAGGGCAGCTGGACAGGGGAAGCGGGAAGGGGGCTCACATGCAGCCGGATCATTAGAGACGGAGTTTGGAGGCCAGAGGGATACCCATTTACTGTCTAGCTTGCAGCAGAGATACACCGTATTACCATTGACGCTAGCCAGACGGAGGATACATGGAGCTGGGCCGGCCCAGGTTCGGGGGGCGGGTCAGGTCTATTCTGCTTTCGTAGCTGCTATGATTTGGTTCGAACCCACCACGACCAGGCTGAGGAGGTAGACTTCATTTGGGGCAAGGGCGTTGCACGAAAAATGCAACTTTGTGCTTATCGTCTTCTCCGGGGTAGATTGATGACGAGAGACAGACTCCTCCGGTTTGGGATGCAGATCCCGGATGCCAAATGTGTGCTATGTAATGATGAAGATGAATCTATGGGGCATCTCTTCTTTGGCTGTCCGGTGACCTGGCACATCTGGACTGAGCAGTGTGCACAGCTGAGAGGAGGCGTGGGGATGAACCGGGACATTTAGAGCATTCTCAGCTGGATCCGAGATCACAGAGGACGGGATCCGGGGTGGGCTAGAAGAGCCAGAGTTCGTCTTGCTGCGTCTGTTTGGCACATCTGGAAGGAGCGGAACAGACATATCTTTGAGGGCTTGTCTACGCCCCCTATTGGAATTCTATATAATATAGAATTCGATGTATCTGTAATGGCCCAATAATAGTTTTATTGGGGCATGGAAAGTTGTGATGTTGTACTTTAATACCTTTTCCGCTATATGCGAGGAATAAATTCACCCTTATTCCAAAATATATATATATATATATATATATATATATATATATATATATATATATATATATTCCAACCTTCTATATACATGTTATATAGTTTATGAACTTTATTGGAAAGTATAGAAATTATTGTCATTAATATTATTGTGGGTTTTAGATTGTTTTTTAAATTAGAATGTACTTCTATATTTAAAGGCTTATATATATGTGGTTTGTATATTATATGATATCTAATGGGCTTTTATATATATATATATATATATATATATATATATATATATATATATACACTAGCATATGTGCACGTGCTTTGCACGTATTTTAACATTTCTTAATTAGTTTAGGAAGACCAAAGGATAGTCTTTCTAATTACTAAGTTGCCCTTATTAAAATTAATGAACTATTTTTAATTAGTATAAGTATGTAAGGATATTTTCGGAATTCAAAAGTTTCACCATCTAAGTTTTCCTATTATATATATATATATATATATATATATATATATATATATATATATATATATATAAAGAATAATTTTGTGCCTATAATTAGTGATATTTTCAAGAAATTTGGACTTCTATGTAGCTAAGTTTTTAAATGTAGATATTTTTTACACATAAAGAAAAAAAGTGCGCATAGCTTTCAAAAGGCGCGCCTTGAGCCTTGCGTCTCATGCTCCAGGAACCTTTGCGCCTTGGTGCGCCTTTTAAAACTATGCCCCCCCCCCCCCCCCCTCACTCCCCCCCCCCCCCCCTTCCCTCCTCAAATGATAACAACAGCAACAAAAATCTGCTGATACTGATACTGATACTGATAAGAAGGGTCTGATATTGATCGCAAATCTGATACGGCAATCACTATATGCTAAGGGACGACTCCCGACGTCACAGTCAATCATTTGCAGTTTTATCCCCTCAAGTAGAGATCAAATGTTGGTAGATCAATCTCCCGAGACTTAGATATCTAGCCTTCAGCATGTAAACAGAACATTCATATGTCGGTCAAAATTTAATTAATATAAACATTCTAGAAACAATATCAGTCGTGGAGTAAAATCATCAACAATATGTTTCACACTAACTAGTTATGGTCATCCTAATCATAACTAATCCAACTGTTATCCTATTGACGATTACAGTCTATCATGTAGATAGGGTTCACGCAGACCAAATTGTCACAAATCACTATACCTAGGGAGAGCTCCATCTTGTAATTCTCGTTCTAAATCATGATATAAAATGTTCTAGAAGTGCAAAAATGGCAATTACTATACCTAGTTTTCATTCTCAATTAAGCCAGGTCCATTCGAGCTCGAGAGTTGCTCTGTTTATTTACATCCCAAACAACATATGTCACTATGTTCCAGTTATATGAATTATAAAATTCACAAGGTGAAGACAATGAAGAGTTTATTGTCCTATAGCAAATACCATAACATTTTAAAACATTTGGCCCATTTTCTACTTATTTACTTAATATATAAGTGTAAACTCATTCAATTATAAATATCCATAAGAAATACACATATTTACAAAGATACAGGTATATTTCGTGCCCTGTCCAGATTTTGAAAAGTTACTGTGTCTTACGCCTCATGTCCGGGTCAAAGCTAACAAGGGTAGAAATCCAGACAAGACTCCGTAACATAATGCAGAGACTCCATTTGTAATAAATAGTTTGAGACGGATAATTTGGGTTTTCCCCCCCTCATTAAGTCTGGTTCTATAGAGTCACGCACGCTCATTTGAAAGCAAGCATAACAAGCTAATATAGAAATAGATATCAACATGGATGGCAAAGTGCACTTTATTTACATAATGTATACGTTCATGCTATACATGTATTACTATTCATACTAAGCAACAGAGTTCAGACGAGCAGTCACTACCGAACAAATCAGCAATACGCACAAGAACGCTTATCATATACACAAATCTAGCGACAATACGCACAAGAACACTTATCATATACACAAATCTAGCGCACAATAGGCGTCACTGGGAATTCTGCCTAAATGCATTGTTACCTCTGCCTCGCATGAGACTCCTGAGCACCTCTAGAAACGGAGGGCGGCGGGCGAGCAGATTCCCTATCATCTCTGAGAACGGCACTCGGCCGGGGATCAAATTCTCCCTCCCCGACGGGAACGGCGCCCACCGTCCGGACTGCAGCCTCACCAGCTGCATCCTGTAAGGAATGAGTATGCTCCTCAGTCCTGCAGTCAAGTAGCCAACCAACCAAGAATAGAAATTAGAAAATGAGTCGTATCAACACTTGTTTATTTATTATATTCTTGTTCTTGAATTTTTGTATGGAACTGTTGACTTTCATTCCACTTTTTTTTTTGAGATGCCCGGCGATACGCACGGAACTTTGTGCACGCTGCATCGCATACCTTTTGGGCCCAGTGTCTCCAACTCCCACCATTTTTTTTTATAAAATGGAAGGAATAATACACCCATGTGGCTCTATCCACTGATCTTCGGCCACCCAGTCAGGGTCTTCTGCCTCTCCTCAATAACCACAAGGGTCACTCGAGTTCGGCTCGTCCCACTTATTAGTTATTACTATGAATTTGTACTTGCATCCTATTTTTTGTACTTATTAGATTCACATTCCACTTCTTGTCACCAAAAATGAATGTTTTCCGTGACAAAACGAATGTTTTCCATGTCAGGATGAATGTTTTTAGTCACAAAAAGATGAAATGTTTTTCGTCAACAAAATGGGATGCAAGTCTAATAAACATAGAAAGTGAAATGTAATTACAATATTCATATTAGTGAAATTAGTGAAATGTAATTACAATATTCATATTAGTGAAATTAGTGAAATGTAATTACAATATTCATATTAGTAAGGGGGGAGAAATTCAAAAATTCTCTTTTCCTTTTTATCGTTCCACTGACCTGCGATGCACATGGAGCGGTAGAGGAGGGCGGCGCGGGAGTCCCCTCTCGTGGGGGCGTTGACCCGGGGCCTCTCGAGGCACTCGAGGAAGGCGAGGTCGGCGCGGAGGAGGCCCGACTGGTCGTGGGTGTCGTAGCCGATGTCGTGGCAGTAGCAGCAGAAGTCGAGCCAGTCTATGGGCCGGCGGTCCCAGAGCATCGACCCGCCGTCCTTGCCGCTGGACCAGTTGGGCCCGCAGTAGTGGCCGTAGCGCGGGAACAACTGCGAGAGGAAGGCCCGGGCGCCGCCGTGCCACGGCACCTTCGCCACGTAGGGGCGGAAGCGGTAGATCGGGACGGAGCATCCGCCGGTGGCGGCGGAGTCTATCCGGATCCGGCCGGAGACGGGATCCGCGACGGGGGTGGTGGTGTTGGATGCGGGTTCCTTAGCGGGTTTGGATCTGGCGGGGAGGACGGAGTGGAAGGAGCGGGTAAGGAGCGCGAATACATCCGGAGGGAACCGGAACTCCATGGGAAGAAGATGAGAGGATTGATGAAGAAGTTTCAGGAAAGGGAATTACCACCACTCACGCCTCTCATTTTATAGGAGAGGCTATACTTGAAATAATTTGGAGAAACTTTTGAGTTGCATTACACAGTTTCCCTTTTTTTTTTTTTTTTTTTCCTTAATTGCAACTTGATACTCTCAACTATTCCAGTTTTTTAACTTGATACTCTAAACTTTTTTTTAACAACTTGATACCCTAAAAAAATTGGACAAAAATATCCCTAAGCAAAACTTAAAACTACAACCCCCCTCCGACCACCCGCCTGCCCCTCCCGACCACCCCTCCAGCCACCGCCTGGCCGCACATCTCCCCCCGCCCCCCCCTCCGGCCACCCGTCCCCCCCCGCCCCCTCCAGCCACCGCGCGCGTCCGGAGAGAGGGAGGTGCAGTCGGGGTGGGGGGAGCGGGGACGACGGTGGGGTGGGTGGGTGGTTGGAGGGGGCGAGGGTGGGTGAGCCGGCAGGGGGGAGGGGAGAGAGGGGTTGGGTTCGGTTGGAAAGTGAAAGAGAGGGATAATTTTGTCATTTTTAAAATTTTCGGTATCAAATTGAAAATATTAAAAAGTTTATGGTATCAATTGTCGAGTAAAAAAGTTTAGGGTATCAAGTTAAAAAACATCAATAGTTGAGGGTATCAAGTTGCAATTAAGACTTCTTTCTTTATCAAAATTCAAGATGCACCGCACTGAATTACCATAATGCAAGAAACTCATCACTTTTCACGAAAATCGTCGTCACTAATGTAGTGCCCCGCTCCTTGTGGATCACTATGTAATACCTACGGTTTGTTGACTCGGTTTCGACTGAGTCAATGGGGAAACCTTTGTCGGTATTGTTGGATCACGGACGAAATGAAATAAAGCTTTCCAACTGATGGATCGGTTTCTATTGAAATGAGTCCTAAGGTTTTCGGTTTTTCGTTGGATGCTTTCTCGCTGCTTGATTTTTGATGAATATGTTTTCGTGTTGGTTTTCGATGATTGGTTTTCATTGTTCTCTTTCATCGAATTTCACATTCATTCTGAATATTGAGAGAAAGAGATTGAAGTATGCTAATCAAATGTTGGTGCCATTGTAGGACGCGTAGGAGGTACGTGATCGGTGCGTGAAGTCCACCCTTCTCTCAAGTAAATTTATTTTGGTGAGTTGCTTTGACCGGGCTAACATTTATCACCACACCCTAATAAAAATGATCTCTAGTCCACTCTTTTGTTGCGTCCCTCCGATCAACGATACCACAATAACAAAAGATAAGAGAAGATAAATGAACTGATTACTTGCTAAATAGAACTTTTGCTCTACTTGCTCAATATGATTGCTTGCAGGTTTCCATGATTTGCTTTACACAAGATATGTTATAGAAAGCCTTAATTGGTTTGAGATCGATCGACATGAAAGAATGGAATTGTCCCTATCGAAATTAGATGCATGTTGTTCAATATGCAATGAAATATTTTTATCTGATAGAATGCATCTCATGTTTTGGTGTAGGACAACTTGTGCACAAGGTATAGTCTCTCGACCGGTTTTCGGTACGCTGGGGATCGTTCGGCCTAGGAGAGATTGAGCACCCTGAGGTAAAAAAAACTTCGCGATTAGGAGATGTTATGTCTATCAGTGAGATGGGCTTATATGTCCCAACTGTTGATCATGGGAAATAACCAATGGGCCACCATGTAGTTAGGTTCATGCATATAGTAGGATTTATTGCAAGCCTAATATGCAGAGACAGATCATAAGTTTTATTCATATATGCAAATTGTGCTAACCTGTTTCTGTGTAGGGATGGTTGTCGGCGATGGATAAAATTTATTGTGCAAATGCTTTCTACTGTTACGTTTCTTATGAATTGTTAAAAAGAACCTAAACATGTAGAAAGATCACATAATAATAGTATGCTAGCTTCACTGTCTACTTAGTGCAGATTTTTGTGAGTTTGGCCAAAAGTCGCTCGCCATTACATGATGTGTACTGACCCACGTTGTGGGCATCCTTTCAGATAGCACGGAGATAGGAGGATTTTAGGTGAGGCTCTAAAGCTCGTCCAGTCTAGTGATCTTGTTGATCACATCGAAGCTGTTTCATTTTCAAGTCCAGTTTGCAAGTTCCTTTTGAAGATGTCTTTTACTGGTTCATGTAATAAGGGATATGATGTATGGGCATTGTGACTATTTTTAAAAGAGTTCCAAAGAGACATTTGTAAGTCAACTATGACATTTCGAGTCGCAACCTTTGTACTTTGTATCCTATCAAGTTACCAATAAATAAGTATTTCTTATTTCAAATCTCTGTGTCAAATTTGGTTTTCTGTATTTAAAATGTTCCGCTTGCATTGTGTTTTGTCTTGTCTAGTTGTATTGTGTAGGTACTGGCCTTTTGCAAGCGCAACTTAGGCTTGCACGGCATCACGCCTTAGTGAGAACGAATGATCCTGCAAGGATCAAAGCGAGGACGAATGACCCTAGCAGAATCGGAGCGTGACAACTAACCGTCAACTCCTTTAACCAAGAAGTTTGGTCATAGGAGTTGACCGTCAATTATAGACGATTTTTGTCAAAAAAAATGAGGAGGGCGTTCATATATTATGGTAATTGGGGGGGAGGGGGGAGTTCACCTTGAATTTAGGAAAAAAGTGGGAACTCAAAGTTTCTCAATAATTTGTTACTTTTATTTATTTATGCTAATATTATATGATTGGGAACATAGAAGAGTCTGACAGTCGGACTGCACAAAAATTCTGGGAGTAGTTTTTTAAATTGTTTGCATATATAATTCTTTTTCTTTATAAAATTTGTATATAAATATATTTTCAATTAGATCATATTTTACATCTTTTCGTGCGGACTTTAGATTGCGATGAGACCTATGTCGTTGGATTCGTTGCGTCTAACAGTCCTTGAGAGGCTATTTTGTGTGAGTTTTGCCACACTTTTCGGAATGTTACTTGTGGGGCCTACGAGTGACGCTCCAGAAACTGGTAACATAATTCTTTAAAAATATTCTCATAAAGTAGTTCGATGTTGTGGTACGACGTTGTAGGTTTCGTCGAATA
>JANAVB010036702.1:25000-29567 GCA_029216955.1 Iris pallida | reverse complement strand
CTGACTCAGAATCAAATTGGAAACCATTCTAGGTGTGCTAGTTACAATCTCTAGAATTTTATCCTAATCAAGTTTTATATTGTTACAATTATACTACTGTTACACGATTATCGATACGAATTAAAATTATTAATTTCTAAAGAAAAAGTCAATTTAACATTTATTGGGAAAATTCTCATTTTTTGATTATTTGGCAAAACTTTGTATGTAATATATCTAAAATTAGGTTTTTCTTTAAATGAGAAAAACGTGAATTTTATTTAAATTACAAACTTGTAATTATTATTACTCAATGTGAGAAAGTTATTTAATTTCTATATATATAAATAATATTCAATTTTATTATTCTACGTGTTTTACGAACAAAACAACAACCCAAAAATAAAGAAAAAAAATCTACGCTACACAATACAGGATCGCAGAAATAAATAGAAAACTGGGCTTATCCCTTACAACACTTTACATAAATTAAATGAATTAAAAAAATTAAATAAATTTGATGGTGAACTCTGAACGCCGGGAAGCGGTCCATTCAGTAGGCCGAGGCCCTGCACCAAAAATACGATTGGCCAGTAGCTAGCTCTAAATAATAATTACTATTATTAAATATAAAATAAAAGAAAGGGTCTCAGACTTGGTCCAGAAATCATGTTTGCAATAGCTAATGCCTCAACGTCCGAAACAATGTCGGTTTCGTTTGTATTTCGCTAAGGGCCCATTGACCGATACGGTCGTCGCCCGAAAGGTATCCAAAACCAACAAAACCAAATCGAAAAACCTTTAATAATTCTTTGCAAAGGCCGATTTTGAAAATAGTATTTTTGAAATCATTTGAGAAAAATTGGGCAGTATCTCCTTGTAACTGGGATAACCCAATCCTGGAAAAGTGTTAACGCCCAAATTTTTCAATACAAAATATTCCAATACTAAAATCCCATTTATCAAGCCACGAATAATATCCAAAATCACATAACTTCCAAATCGTAATATTCGGAAAAACCGAAATACTCTCGGGACCCAAAGAAAACTACAGAAACACTAAGGAAATGTCACAAAAACATTTCCGAAAACCATTCTCAGAAATTCGAAAACCAACAGAAGAATTATTCACTCAAAACCAATATTTCCAAACCACAGCACAAAAAACGTCAAGCCAGAACTTCTTCCGAAATGGACTTCGAAAACTCAAAATCATCTAAGCCGAATCTCGTAACGGGATCGGGACCGTATCATCATCGACTACTCTAATTGGAGGGACACGGGGACACGAGATATACCTCGGTTGCTCGGCTAGAGCTCTCAGATGTAATTAGGAAGAAGAAATGGGTCATAAAAATCTCAGAAGTTGCGGACAGCGGAATCGGGACAGCAATCGACTACGGAAACTCCAATCTGACACGTGAGGTGTTGTGAACAGCGGATCGGGGCACGCGGGGTCGGCCGGGGACAGCCACGGGAGGCCGCGCGGATCGGGACAGCAGGGGGCCGCCCGGGTCGGCTGGCGCGACGATCGCGGGGAGGCGGCGGCCGGGGTTGGTCGCCGGTGGGCGTCGGCCTCGGGAGGGTGGCGCTGAGCTCGGGGTCGGCCGGGACTCGGGCGGAGGGCGCTGTCGGGTCGGGGATCTCGTCGGAGAACGTCGGGCTCGGCTAGGGCTGGATTGGGGAAAAAGTTTAGGAGTTAGAGATGATGGTGATAGGGCATGGAGGGGTGGAGAGGGTTTTATAGGAGTGGAGAAGAGGAGTTACGGGAGCGAAGTCGCGGACATTTAGAAGGGAAAAGGGGCTCGACCACTCGGGAAGTTTCAGAAAGAAAGGTTCGGCCAATGCAACGTTTGAGAAGGAAAATGAAAAGGTTTCATTCTCCAGAAACCTTAGAAGATTGATATAGAGAAAAAATGAGTTAAAGTATTTTGAGAGTTAGAGTTTAAATAAACATGTTTTAAACAAAAGTTTTAAAGGAGAAATATTTTTTTTAAATAATAAGATTAGAATTAAACTTATAATTATAAATTAATGGACCCAAGGATAAAATCGAGTTTGGACCAAGAATTAACTTACAATTTTTCTGGTCCAACCTTCCAAATTCCAGGAATAATAATATTTTCAAATACAATTTTCCTAAATTAACAACTAATATTGATTTATGATAACAATTAGCTAATTAGAATATTCAATTAATTTAATCGAAAAATTGGGTTTTACAACTATGTCCGCCTTCCCTGGCATGGCTAATACACTAGTCAAGGCACGCCACTGCGCTATCCGTGCCATGATTCTTAGTCGTCTGGTACTTCAAAACTCAACCATGGCTAATATCATCTACCGTAATAATTAATTAAATAATTATTTACAAAATTCTAAAATCACTATTAAATCAAATAAATGAATAATTAAACATTTCAAAAAATATCTCGGGAAGGGGAGCTACAAATCTACCCACCTTAAAATAATTTCGTCCTCGAAATTCTAATTCATGACTATCCCTTAAAATTCAAAGTCTACTACTACCTTAATCTCCTCAAAAATAGTTTATATCTTGCTCCTAGCCATTTGTTATTATGAAACCTCGAGGACTTCTACCCACCTTGGGTCACGCTACTCGCTACTCCTCAGGGTATGTCACTAAAACTTTATACTTCCATCAAGTTGCTAGAGTCATTATCCTTAGATATCTAAGACATATGGCATCTATATCCTCCCATATCTATCAAACAACCAATTATTCAATATTCAAGCAATATTATACTATAACTTAAGAGTTTCTGATGAATTCTAGACAGCACGATTATTCGTCACTCCGAAATAGGAAGGGACGAAATCAATGGTACGGAAAGCAAGGAGGTATAATCGAGAGCAATTATGGAGTTTCAAGGACGTCGAGAATTTCTAGGAAAATTTTCAAGGCAGTGTGGATTGTGATTTCTAAGGGTTTAGTCAGATGCGCAGGCTCGTATCTAGTCAGTTATAACCGATACGATATGCTCTGACCTGCATGGGCCACCAAAAAAACTTGTCATGACCCGCACCGCTTTCGGACGCGAGCTTGTGAGCAAGCCAGCTACGCATCAAGCGGACTCCAGCCCGACTCGAATATGTAAACGCTGTCAAGGCTATGGTATACTGCCAAATCATGGTAAAACAATCTATATGTCAATCCACCATAAGTACGAAACATGAATGAACACTATGGGTCGTGGTCTGCAGCCCACTAGCATAAATGTTCGATAAGACTAAAGGAAATAACAAGAGTCTAAAACTAAATCAAAAATAGGATATCTCATAATAGGTATAAAAGCACAACGGATAATAAACACGATAATGATACCTAAATTCCGTAAGCGTATCATCACATCTGTCATCCAGAACTACTAGCTAACTCCATGCAATCGCTAAACTTGAAGAGATCATCATGTCCTCAGCGGACATAGCAGATACATAATATACATGCCTATCTAACAGTTTTATCATGCGCAAGAAAATAAACAAGAAAAACAGGAACATGATAAATGACTACGAACACGAACACACACAACACTAGAACAACTACGTATAAATAAACTGCCGGGTAAAATGAACATGAGATCAATGGAAAACCAAACCCTCATCCCGAGTGTGGACTCACAGGTTTAACTAAACACTAACCTTCGTCCCGAGTGTGGACTCTCTGGTTAGTACTAACCCTCGTCCCGAGTGTAGACTATCTAGTTAGTTCACGGCAAGGCACCCTCGTCCCGAGTGTGGAGTCTCTGGTGCAAGTATAACATCCTCGTCCCGAGTGTGGACTCTCTGATGTAAACACCCTCTTCCCGAGTGTGGACTCTCTGGTGCAAGTCAAGTCAAGTCAACAACCTCGTCCCGTGTGTGGACTCTCTGGTGCAATAATCGACATCCTCGTCCCGAGTGTGGACTCACGGATGTAAACAGATCAAGAAAAATACCCTCGTCCCGAGTGTGGACTCTCTGGTGCCAAGAAAATAATATTAAAGATTTGGCAGTTCAATTATAGGTACTCATTCTATAACACGACTCAAGCAAGGTACTGACGAGAAACTCCAAGTGTGAACCACAAGACCAAACATGAACACGGCTATATGCAATGGAACAACTCAAAATAATATAATACGAAAAGCACATGTCCATAAATAGTTAAAACTGGAAAATAAAATACAATGCATGTAAATAAAAACAGTAGAGGAAGGCAAGGTATACTTGCTTGGAGGTTGTACGCAGATCCAACAAATAAGTCAACTGGTAGGCCGTAAAATCCACATCATCACAACTGTCTCCAACAGCTAAAACAGACATCGCCAACATTCTCAGAATAGTCAAATTAGCTAGTATTGCCTGTCCTTAAGTCCAATTCTGGACACAAGGGCAAAACGATAATTTCTGGCAAAAACGATGTCCGCCGTTGGATCCGCTTTGCACCAAAAACGTACCAGAGTCAATGGTCTCTAAAGTTGTCAAACTATATGTCAACAAGTCCGGTTTTTCGATACGAACCCAATGTATGTCCAAAGTTGGATTCCGGTGGACCGCGCACAAATTGCCCGTTGAATCGGATCGT
>JANAVB010036702.1:0-20000 GCA_029216955.1 Iris pallida | reverse complement strand
CCGGACGAGAGGAGGATGGAGATTTGGTTCGACGGGCCTACAAAGTAAGTTATTAGTGAATATTTATTCGTACTTATATCTATATGTTAATGAATTTAATTATCGTTGTGTAGATATCGTCTCCCGTCAGTTCAGAGGATATTGGGGTTATTTTTGAGGTCCAACTATGGTGGGCCTTGGATCAACTACTCGGATGTCTCGGATGAGAGAAAGGCATTCTGGTTTGCCACTTCAAGGTAACTAAAGTATATTGCTTTTAGTGTAAATCATATTTTATGCATATTGTATAGCTAACTAATTAAATTCTTGTAGAAAACATATTTTTATCCACCACACCGGGCTGAGACGATTGAGAAGCAATTGTCTGCCGTTGACGCCAAGTTGATCCGGGATGCGATCGACGACCAGTAGGCTCGAGACCGTTCCGGAAAAGGGATCCAAGGTTGGATCACGCCCGAGCAGTGGACTGCCATGAAGGCTAGATTCGACGCTCCTAGGTACAAGGAACGGTCGGAGAAGGCGAAGGTGGCTAGGACGAAGGCAGGAAAGTGGTGTGGTAGCTCGATTCCCATGACGAAACATTTTCGTCGCCTGGTACGTGTTTTACTGTAATATATTATTTTAATGAAAGTAGTAATAAAATGTTTAATTTTAATGACAAAAATTTTATTATAATAGGTAAAAAAGGGTGCGAACCCCAACATGGTGACGGTCTTCCTAGCTACCCATCGGAAGGACGGAAAGCTCATCGATGATCGGGCCACGCAGAGCTATGTAAGTATTACTTTACGTGTCACTAACTTTATTATAACTTAAGAAATATACAAATATATCCATAGACGTGGAACAACTAGGTTGGTATTAAATATTATGCTTATTGAGATGCGTACTTTTTCTAGGATGAGTATCTTAGGCTAGAGCGTGAGCTTACTAGTACATCTGTAGAGGGAGGGGCTGGTACTTTCGTACAGCCCCCTCCGGCTCGGACGATGGACGAGCTCTGGATAACCGCCGTTGGTGGTCTTCAGAGGGGTACGTACTACGATACGGGATCCTAGGACGCCTTTGTGGCGACGCAGTCATCCAGAGCCTCCTCTGCCAGTGTGCATTCCTTACATCCCTCAGAGGAGTCAGTCCGAGTGGGGGAACTCTGTCGCCAGCTTACTGAGCAGCATGACGAGTTGTTGCGAAGGATGGAGCAGCCCCAGTCTCAGCTGCAGACGGACGATGCGGCCCTCACCACACGATTTGATATGCTCGAGCGCACCATTAGGAAGACGGGCGAGAGAACGGATCGTGCCGTTCAGGCGGTGCAGGGGACGCAGACGGCCATTGGCGAGCAGGTTTCGAGGATGGCGACTGTTATGGCGTCCACCAACTCCAGACTACTGGCCATAGAGCGAACACTTTCTGGTCATGCTTCGGCATCCACACCGACTGCAGCAGCTCCACTGCTCCCTCTTTCTTCTACTGATGGGTCATTATCGGTGATGCTGACCCCGAAGCAGTATAGGTTCCTGGTCTCCCAGGTGCATACACTGCCTACTCCTCCTCCTCCTCCTCCTTATCCTGACCAGGCGTAGTCCTTTATTGGACTTGTTTTCATTTGTTGTGTTGGTGACCCATTGTTGGGTCTTTATGTGTTTGTTGGTTTATGTATTTATTTTATCCCGGGTATGACTATTTGTGTTATGTTATGTTGAATATTATCGGACACACTTTTTATAGCCGTTTAGTAGTGGATTTCTTTTACCAGCTATTTCTTGTCTTTCTGATCGTTCGATTCTATTTATTTGATTATTGGTAGTGTATTATTATTATTTGTCTCTATATTAATTTATCGGTGTTGAGTGTTCAACTGAAGGGGTCGGCGAACCCAGAAAATTCTATGGAGGGTTGCTCCGGATCTATTATTTGTAAACTGAAACTCTAAATGTAGGTACAATATTTTTAATGTAACTGTTATTTATGTGAAATGCATATTGCCTGATTTTTTTACAATTTTTTTTGGAATTAGCGACGGTCAGCGACGCACACTTACGTCGCTAGAACGTCGCAAACCTGAGAACCAAACGTCGCTAATCGTCGCAGAACGTCACAGATGCGTTGATGTGGCAAACTGTACAGGTCAGCTAATCTAGTATCTGGACGTCGGTATCCAAGTATTGTAACGTCGCTAAAATGACAACTTGGCAAACAAAAAATTCTCAGATATGGAGTCGGACAACGTCGCTAATCAATAATTTAACGTCGATAAAATCTGAACAGACAGCGACAATCAGCAACGAAAGGTTACGTCGCTAATTAGCAATGTTGTTGTCGGTAAATGTCACTAATACTACCGACGTAGTGCGTCGCCGATCTTCGTCTCTATGGCGACGAATAGCGACGTTTTCGCTAATAGCGACAATGAATAAAGCGACATGTCCAAAATGTCGCTGTTTTCAGTTAGCGACATTTTGTGGCTGTTTAGCAACGTCATTTGGCGTCGCTAATATGAGATATTTTGGTAGTGTACACTTATATACTTACGTCATTCCATCGGCCCACAGCTCGGGACGAGTGATGTTGGCTGGCCGCTCTGGCAGAGTAGGAGGGTCTGTAAATCCTGGTCGACGTATGTACACTCTACGGTCGACCAAAAGGCCATGATATGAGTTTGTCGCAGTAGGAGCGACATGTGTAGTCTCCGGCGTAGAAGACGGGGCACCAACACCGGTAGGAGTAGATGCTGAAGGAATATCAGGGCTAGCTCCGTCGACCGAAGAACGGGTGAACGACGGAGATAAGCCATCCTCCTCATCAACCAAATCGTCACTACAAGAATAAGGGCTTTTCTTGACGGTGATTCCCCGTCAAGAAATGGGTATCTTGACGGTTGCAGATCCGTCAATTAGGCCGGAGTCAAGAAAAGTCTCCCCCATTTCTTGACGGTTGCTGGCATAGCTTTTCTTGACGGTTTTTTGCTGTCACAGTAAGTAATTTTCTTGACTATTTTTAGCCGTCAAGCTAGCTGTTTTTAGAAACCGTCAACGTAGGCAAAAACTTTTCTTGACTCCTGCCTAGATGACGAGTAATAACCGTCAAGAAATATTGTTTTGTAGCAGAATTCAGATATTTGTTGACATTTTATAACCGTCAAGAGAAGCTAATTTTTGTATAACAAATTTCTTATTTATAATTAGATATTATATATCAAACACACATAATATCAATATAATCCAAAATATCACAAGCATCAAAGAACATTAATACACAATATTTATATTAACAAATACGTGTTCGTACACCATAAACATCCAACCACAAACATATCTAACCAATGTATATAGTTTTCATACATCTTAAACATCAAATACGGAAAATTATACAAATAAAACCAAAATAAGTAGCAAACTCGGCCGAAGCACACCCCTCCCATATTCACAACACCTTCATTTCCATGTAGTTCCTGAGAGAACAAAAGCAACATAACAAGTTAATTAATGAGCTTGTTGACCAAAAAAGAAAAATAAAACAATATCCTGAAGAAAATAAGAAGATTATAATAACTCAACTGAACTATCAAAATGAAATGACAACATAACAAGTTAATTCATTATCATGTTTAGAAGTTACTTGGACAATCTTTCTCTTCTTTAAATCCTTGGATTGTCTAATATACACATCAAGATCAATTAAAATTATACAATTTGGAAAGAAAAAAAAAAGCAGCAAAAGATAGCTACTATCTTGCATATACATAAATCCTTGGTTTGTACTGATACTAAACAGTATCATAAATAGGAGATGGAGGGAAAGGAATAATATCACATAACATCAGTTAGCCAAGTCATCACTAGACATGGGTAAACTAGATACGACACGAGTGTCGTGGAAGCGTCATGTTGGATACGTATCAGGTACGGAATGAATTGCGGACACAGTCCCCCTAGAGGAGTATCCGCATAAGATAGCTATGATACAACAGTCATGTAAATAGTTCTATATTATAGAATTAATGATGCATAATGAATTCTAAGTATATAGATGAATTAGTGATGCATAATGAATTCCAAGTATATAGAGAAGATAGGGGTACCAATTAAAAAATTATAGCTCAGTCATAATATAAAGAAGCACAATTTACACACAAGGTCCAAAAACTTTGGAGTAATTTTTTCTTATGGTTACACAACACTAAAGAAACATAAAATAAAGGTCGGGATGAGAGTGCAAGACTTGTGCAAGTCATAAAACAAGTATGGGGTATCAGCTAGGGGCACTTGGCCCTGTACACTGCAGAGTGCAAGCCTTGTGCATGCACTGGTCCTTGGCTCGACAGCAAGTAGTTTGGGGCTTGGCTCCCTGTTGCAGGAAGGTGAGTGCATAGGGCAGCACCTATGCAAGTATAGGTTGAGAGGGGAAGGGGTTCATGTCAAGTATGACAACAGCAACATGGGGACTCCCCTCTCCCTATTGGGTTTGATATCAAAATGAGTACTGTGATGTTCTTAGACATTCCTTCTTGAATCTTTATTTGAGGCATGGTTCAGGGTTCATCTTAAAGCTTCTCTTTATACAATCTGTAACATTGGGGCATCCCTATATCCCATCCTATTGTAATAGAGGATATATGAGTTCAATTTGGACTAAAATCAGAGAGGAGGACTTGAGATATCTAATTGAGTGGATGTGGTGGTTCCTAAAGAAAAGGGAAGCAATGTCAATAGCGGTATCGGTAGTAGTAGCAACAACCTTGTTGCTTTGCCATGGTAGACGCAGCAGTTTAAGGGGTGTGGAGATACACCCAGGAAATAGACAAGAGGTCGGGGAACTTGGAAAAGGTTTAGGGGCAGTAGCAACACAGGTAAGGCAGCAACAACAGGGCAGAAAGGGTTAGAGGCACTAGTGAAGAGGTTTAGATATTTTCAAATATCGTTGCATCAATACAAAACCATTATGTAAAAAAGAAAACAATTTGCATTAGAGGTAAACCTTTCTACTAACTTTAAATTTAAAGGGGGTGAGAGGTAAACCTTTCTACTAACTTTAAACAAAGAAGTCAACTTTTCGCATATAGATTGAGGGTTGGAAGTAAAACTTTTGTTAAGAAGCAACCGAGTTAGCCGTGTAACTTCTCTATTAATGTCCATAATCCACATAGTTGGAGTTCGTTTTTGTATTTCCTTAAAAGTTGTAAATTGTAATAGTTTTCTCCAATTTACTATTAAATGCATATTCTACAACCAAAAACTAAGAAAGAACATATATGAACACAAGAAGAAAATGAGATATCATCAGATATGTAAATAGTAAATAATTAACATGACTTATGCTAACATGGCTGAAAGACGTATGAAAGCAAAGTGTAAGTGCAGGCATATTGGGAGACAATTAACATGACCAACTAACAAAAATTCTTGTAAAAAAATCAGATAATATGCCATGTAGACGCACTACATATAAAATACCTCAAAATCATATCTACGAGATGCAAGTTCAAAGTAGAATCATAAATTGATTCAAGTTCCCACAATTAAATATCATAAAGAATCAAAGATGAATTTTAAATCCTAACATATAACAAGGGAAGATACATACATGACCGTGCAGCAACTTCTAGCTCAAGAAAAGCAGCTATAGGAGAACTTCTAGATAGATCAATATCTGAAAGTATCATTCCTACACACTCTTCCAAAGCACGTCTTCTCTGCACCAAAACTATCAGTTAAGCATTAACTAAAATAAGGAAATGAACATAACATTTTAAGAAGCAAACTTGAAAAGCTTCTATCTAGTACTAATAAAGAGTCAGCCAACCTCCTGAATATGAAGAATCCTCTCAATGGAAATAAAGGTACCACTTCAGTTAAATGCAAGTCTAATGGTAAAAAGTTTGTTAAATTGACAGGTGGTAAAATCTAATTCACTATGGATCCCGATAATCCTAAGTAGCTATGAAATATGAATGTCAATCAATATGATAGTTTAGAAAAGTGAAGGGGAAGGATGCATAATGGAACACATGAAACCATCAAGACATTTACTAGTTACCCTCAGAGTATGAACCGCCTTAATGTTAAGCAATAGAACAATTAGAACAAGCAAAATAACTGCAGTTTGTTGCAACAGCTTCTAAAACAAACAAACCTAAGAGGCGATACTCGTACTAAGAATGGAAAGGAATATTAGAGGCATAAATAAAGGTATCCGAACTATCTTTATTAGCAAGACAGTCTGCAAAATAGTTGTCTACTTCATTATGACCATTAAGAAGATGATCAACCAACACTCACGGGCTTTAGATACTAAATACTTATTACATAGATAATTTCAACGATAATCCTAAGAAAATGAGATATCATCAGATATCCTAGCAAAACAGAGAATTCTACGGATTTGGGACTGCAAGTGTCACGCCCCAGAACCAGAATACTGGAGAGCGGGGGAATGACTCAGCCAGCTACGTATTACGGGTAGATGAATACCGTATAATACGATCAATGTTGTCTAACCAGATGAGGGGGTGCATACTACATGAAAGTCTCACTATGGTCATTTCATATCTATTGTCTCAATCATTCAAATAAGAAACAGAAATAGAGAACATGTAAGATAAAGCAGTAAGGCGTCCCAAACGCTCAGTCAAAATGTTCTTGATATCTGGCTTTATAAAACATAGCCAGATGATGTAGCAAAGTGTACACAATTGTTATCAGCTGCAGTCTGACTTAATTATAATTATATAAGAGTAAGTACAAGACAATCCGACTAACATGTCGGTACCAAACGGCTAAGTATAAAATAAATAACAAAACGAGCGGTGGAGTAAGGAACCCACTCGAGTCCTCCTGCGATCATGAGAGGAAGACAAATGAACCATAAAAATGGTTCTCCAAGTGGGAAGCAAGAAGCAAGATGTACTTGCCTGCTGTTGGTTGGTGGAGAGAGTGATGAGGAGAGAGAAGGGGATGGGGGCTTAAATATAAAGGGTGGTGGTAGGTGGGGGTTTGTGGGGTTCGGTTCATGTGAACCACCATGAACCCGAGAAAAAAACCAACCATGGCCGAACCTAAAATGAGACTAAAACAGAGAAGTAAAAGCAGGAAATAAAATACAAAAATAAAATGCAGGAATAAAATTGCAGGAAATAAAATGCAGATAATTAATTAACATGAAATTAAAAGAATTTAAATACAGGATAATACATGATAAATACTAAATAAATATATATGAGTTGTACATGTATAAAAATATGCATTCTGGGAACGGGGAGTGACAGCAAGCCATCCAACCAGCTGAAGTTTCAACAACTCCCCTGCTTGATGACTTAAATGCTAATATTGCTGTTTCTGATGAGTTGAATGATCAGGCTTCAATATTTTCAAATCCTTTTAGAACTTCAGCAGTTCCAGAACTTGATTTCATATGGCAGTATGATAATTCTTCTTTAAATGGAATGAATGTATAATTCTAGTTACTAATTGTAGAAAAAAATGGGCAATTAATTAAGAAATTGAAGACGGGGCGAAGAATCGAATAGATCTTGACATGGACGGTCCTGGTGGCGAACTCGACGCCAATGGTCGACTTGGACTTCAAGCAGAACTCCTTCTCCGATGTGGATTCAGAGTGGTCACCAACCTAATGAGCTCCTTCTGTAGGGCTCCCCCTTGCTTGGTCCTCCGGTGGGACGTAGCGCCAAAGCCGGTGGTCACGCCGTAGCTGTCAGTCCCGTTGCACATGCTCGCCATGACCCAGTCGCTGCTCGCCTTCACCCCGGCCCGGCTCGACTCCTCCAGCTCGACCCTGACCTCGGCGGCGGCCGCCACGGCCGCCACCATCGGCACCGTCAGTCCCGTGCCTCCGAGCCTCACCAGTGGCCTCCTGTACTCCTCCACCCTCCTCTTCACCTCCTCCAGGTGGCTCCCCGATATGGCCTCCACCGTCCGGCCTCACCAGCGGTGAGCCTGCTGAGAGCGGCGGGGGGGAGGGCGCCGCTCAGGCGGGCGTCGGGGAGCCGGACGACGGCGACGCGAAAGCCGGACGACGGCGACACGGGAGCTGTCCGGGCGGCAGCCGACCCCGGTCCAGTTCCTCTCCATGGGCTAGGTCGAAGAACTAGGGTTAGGGTTAGGGTTTCTCTATTTTCTCCTGGCCCTCCATAGAGCATCCAAATTTGTGGAGAAAACTAGGGTTAGGGTTTCTCTCTTAGGGTGGTGAAAGAGGAGAGGATTGGGGGCTCTTTAGAGAAGAGGAGTGGGGGCTCTCTCGCTAAAGGAGGAAAAAGTTAGGAATAGTGGAGGAAAGAAAGGGGACGATCGGGAAAAAGTTTGTTGGGTTCATCAATTGAAAGGAACCACAACCGTCAATACATATAAAATTTTTAAAAATTTTACTAAAATGGCAGTTGAAAAAATCCCGCTAAGTTTTTGGCACGTACATTACTTGACGGTTATCACCAAAACCGTCAATAAATAAATTGCTATTTATTGACGGATCCTCCGAAACCGTCAACATACATAGTATAAAATTGCTAATTTAACAAATAAAAGGGTCTCTCTTGACGTAAGCCTAAATACGTCAAGAAAACCACTATTGTTGACGGCTTTTGAGGACCGTCAACTTATAAACAGTCAAGAATCATTTTTTTTCTTGTAGTGCGTCCTCGCTAACTCCTCTGCAATTTGCAGTCGGAGTACTAGGAGGAGTAGGAGCAGGAGGGTGGGTCGACCCAGATCCTCGAAGTCGACGTGTACGGCCTCGTCTCGCCATATGTAAATCTGAAAGAAAAAAAAATTGATGTGATGATACAAATAATCAATGCAAATCTAATAGGTAATACGTACTAATCTTCTTCATCTTCTTCGTAATCCGAATCTTCTTCATTTTTACTATTACTTCCACTTTTACCTTCATCTTCAAATTCTTCCTCCTCATCCGATACGCCCATTTCAGACTCCTCCTCTACATGAGGTAAGTCCTCTACGTCAAGTTTTTCGTCAACTATATCATCCTTTAGGATAACGTCAACCTCCATGTCGTCAACGTCGACTAAACTCATATATGTTGGTTGAGGCATGACTACCTCATCCTCTTGGTATGCTTGATCTCCAATATTATATGTATTTCTTGCTTTAGTTTCGCATACAGCCCACCAATCACGAGTAGTGCGTCATCGACTAGGATAACTCGTATAGTACACTTGGACCGTTTGACTAGCCAACACAAACGGTTCGAAACCTACATATCATTTTTTATATTTTATATCAATAAATCCAAACTGTTTGTCAATTCTCTATCCTTGCTTGGGTGTTGTGTTGAACCAATCACATTTTAACAGCACAATTTGGGTATCAAAAAAGTAATCCAACTCCATAATACTCTTAGAATACCGTAATAGTCAAATTCTGGATCGACGTCGTAGACTGAACCCCTTACACAAACTCCGAAATTCTTTGTGTAATTAGCCTCCTCATCGACAAATAAATGATTGATAGGCTTATCCGTGGTTCTAAATTTGAAGCCATTAATGGTATATCCATCCCAATATTTTGGCTTCTTGCTTATTCCAATAGCCAGTGCTCGAAGTCTTTCGTCGGTGAATTGTGTGCCAGGACGAAAAACCTAAAACATCACATATCATAACGTCATTAGGACAAAAGCCCTTTCGTCGGTCAATTGAATTTAGAATAGTTAAAACTAATTACTAATCCTTACGTAGTTATGGAACCGCGACAAAAAATTTCTGTCAACCTCTCTAGCAAGATCATCCTCATCAATGCTACGTCTCTCCATTTTTATCTCAACTCTAAAAATACTATGATAAAAATGAGAAAACTTAGAGAAATTTTTACAAGTATATCATAAAATTGGAGTATAACGTAGCAAAATTATGTCTCTTACTTCTCTATATCTTCCATCTCCTCTATACCACTATTTAGACAGATATACCGATGAGCGACTTCAAACTCATCGTCCTCCAACCACCGTAACTTAGAAGCACTTGTAGGCTTGCCACCAACATTAAAAATAGTACGGATTCTACGATTCAATTCATCGACCTCACCTTTATCATTTCTTGGTGCTCTATTCTAGTTTTTGACATGAGTATCGAAGTAGATTGAGCAGAAGTTTGAGACCTCCTCAATAATATATGCTTTCCATATCGAAGCTTCTATGTGGGCCTTATTGCCCACCTTCTTTTTCAGGTGATGTAGATATCTATAAATAATATATTCAATATTAGATCTGTTTGAATAAAATAATTATTAGTACTAGATAATTAAATATTTTATACCTCTCAAATGGATACATCCATCGATAAAGGACGGGAGCACCGATACGTGTTTCGTATGCAAGATGAATCGGCAAATATTCTATACTATCAAAAAGCCGGGGGGAAACACCTTTTCTAACTTGCATAATGTCAATACAATCTTCTCCTCAAATTCAAACATATGTTGCACCGTCAACTTACTTGAACACAAATCTCTAAAAAATATAGATAACTCGGCCAGCGGACCCCATACTTGAGAAGGCAGCATCTCTCTCAGAGCGATAGAAAGTAAACGCTCCATGAATACATGGCAATCATGACTCTTCATTCCTATCAGCTTGCGTTCGTTGAGATCGACACATCTTGCCAAATTCGACACGTAACCGTCAGAAAATCTCAACTTTGTAATCTAATTGCATATTATCAATTTATCATCCCTACTCAGTGTAAATGGTGCTGAGGGCTTGACCCAGTTACCATTAGATCTTCGTGTTAGATGCAACTCTGGACGCCTGCAAATAATTTTCATGTCCTTTCTTGCTTTGGGATTGTCTTTCATTTTTCTCTTGATATCCATCACCGTATTGAAGATGTTGTCGAATACATTTTTCTTAAAATGCATGACATTAAGATTGTGTTTTATGAGATTGTCCTTCCAATAAGTTAAGTACCAAAAGATACTCCGCTTGGTCCAATTGTGGCCATGTCCGAATCCTTCTAAGTGATGGCCCGAACTCGGATCTTCCTTTACAGTCGACAAGTCTTCTTTCTCTGCCCAAACGATATCTCTAGTCAATCTCAATGGGAGAGGATTTAGTTTCTGTTTACCAGATCTAAAGGCGTCCGTGTTCCGTCTCCATGGATACGACATTGGAAGGAACCGACGATGGTAATAAAAAAAGAAGCTTTTCCTCCATTCTGAAGGCAAAATGCCTTACTCTTTTCCATACATATCAGACAAGACATAATACCATGAGTACTCCACCCAGATAACATTCCGTATATTGGGGAATCATTGATGGTCTACATCAACATCGCTCTCATCTGAAAGTTCTGCTCCATCGACATATCAAACGTCTGAACGCCGAACTGCCACAATTATTTTAACTCGTCCACCAACGACTGCAAGTAGATATGATATTCTTCTTTGGATTTTTTGGATCGGATATGATAAGTGTCAAGAACATATGAGTCTTCATGTACATCCACGGTGGTAGATTGTAAGAGGTCAAAATCATCGGCCAACAAGAGTACTGAGCATCCGACTGTCCGAAAGGAGTGAATCCATCAGAACATAAAGCCAGCCGAACATTCCTAGGCTCCACAGTAAATCTAGGATGACATCGATCAAAATGCTTCCATACCTCTCCATCGGATGGATGAGATAATTCACCTTCATCCATCTTTCGCTCTTTACTATGCCATGTCATGTGTTCTGCAGTATCCGAGGACATATACATCCTCTGTAGCCTCTTTGTGATCGGCAAAAACTGCATGTATTTATAGGGGCATAACTTTGCTCATACAGTTGATTTTCCTTTGCCCCAAATGAGCTTGTACCAGTCCTCGTGATAGAAAATACATTTGTCTTTATCATTGTTCTCCTTGTAGTACAACATGCAGCCATTTTGACAACAATCTATCTTTTTGTAGCCTAATCCAAGTTTCCGTATCATCATCTTCGACTTGTAAAAGTTTTCTGGCAAGTCCTTCGCTCCTTTTGGCAGCAACTCTCTAACAAACTGAATTATTCGGTCGTAGCATTCTTGCGGTAAGTTAAAATCAGACTTGAGGTTCAACAACCGCATCACCACCGACAGGACAGAATGAGAATCACAACTCGGATATAACAGAGTATCGACATGGTTGAACATATCATAGAACTCCTTTGCAACAGGATTCGGATCCTCCAGATCAAAACTTGGATCGTCACAAGCCGTATCAAATACTAACTCACGTGCCAAGTTTCGATGGCAATATTGGAAGTGGTCTCCAAGAGTGGGGTCTCCTACCTCCGTATTGAAGGAGGACTAATATTGCTGAACCAAATGTTCTTCTTGAGTAGTCTACTCGTTGTAGTTCGGTACGAAACCCTTCTTGTAGAGGTGCTATCTCACGAGATCTACCTCTCTGAATGGTATATTACGACAATTGACACAAGGGCACTTTATGAGCCTTCCATCCATGAAATAAGGTTGACTACTGGCGTATCTCAGAAATTCTTCGACGCCCGCCTTGAAATCATCCGTCAAACCAATCTTGCTCTCATGTCGCCGATTGTACATCCACGAACAGTCAAATAAGTATCGACTCATTGCTCAAACCAATTCTACACCAAGTACTATATATGTTGTAAATACATCCCCCAAATTAATTTAGTACCTAATTGTAACTTAGTATCAGCCTATTGGTTTGGTATCGGTACTCAAGTATACGTACAAACACACACCCATGAACGGTTAACTTGGTATCGGCCTATCAATTCGGTATCAGTCGTATCGAATTGGTATTGGAATCGAATATCCTATCGGTATCGGCATATGCTCATGTTGGTATTGGAATCGAATATCCTATCGGTATTGGCATATCCTATCGAAAAGGAATACATACATGAACCTAATTCATGTAAACAACATATGCCTATTCACTACAAAAATAGCAAACCAAATTCATGTAAACAACATATGCTCGTGTCCAAGTTGACCAATGTATCGTATCCAAGTCCAATGTCCAAGCCCAACGTCCAATTTTACGAATTTCGAATAATTTACGAATACCCAAAACCATAGCTACTAAATTGTGTCAGTATCCGTGTCCAAAATCCTAGCTACTACATTGTGTCATAATTTTCGTGTCCAAGTATAGATTAATTAAACACATAATATAAATATGAAAAGAAGTAACAAATTTTAAAAAAAATTACTCGAGGATGAGGAGGGGGCCGAGGAGGAGGGGGTGAGGGGGTCGGGGGAGGAGGGGATCAGAGGTAGGGAGGAGGAGGTCACCAAGGAGGAGGGGGAGGTCGCCGCCGAGGAGGAGGGGGATGAGGAGGAGGTCGGAGGGGGAGGTCGCCGCCGAGGAGGAGGGGAGGAAGTCAGAGGAGAGGAGGAGGGGATCAGAGGGGGAGGTCGCCGCCGAGGAGGGGGTCTGTGGAGGAGGAGGTCGGAGAAGGAGGAGGGAACAAGTTTGGGGGAAATTTTGGGTTTGGTGAAAAATTTGAGAATGGAAAAAAAGTGTTGTCGATTAACTTTTACAGCAGCTCAGCGACGAAAATTTTTGTCGCTAAGTAGTCGCTAATTATTAGCGACTAACTACCGACGAATCTAGTGGCGATGATTTTCAGTATATTTTACATAAAAAATCAGTCGCTAGTTAATCACTCATCCGTCGGTGAATAGCGACGTTTTATTTTCCTTCGGTAAGTTCCGTCGGTAAAATACAGTATTTTGTAGTGAATCTTCATCCCGGCCTCGCAGTGACCGGCATAGCTGCATATGAAGTAGTTGGTTCCCTTGCTCAGAGTGACACGATCGTTGCCCAACGAGAGCATATTGGCACTGCTAGGAGCGGCACAACGTTTGTAGCCAGCAGCACCGACATGCACGTTGTGAATCGTAGAATTGTAGTTAAAAACTGGAAAAAAAATTACATTGGCCAATTTTTGTCAAACCCTCTAATAGCAACTTATATTTTAGCTAAATGAAAAAAGGAAATTATTAATAATAACAATAATAGTTGTGTTTTTTCTTGGGATTAATCCATTACTGTTAGAAGTCTATGTTGCATACACACTCTACTGATTTTGGTGAGCCTTAATATATATTGGCAAATGTCAAGGAGACTACAAGAATTACTTGGACATAATAATGCTGTTTTTTGCAGTCCTAGAACTGTTAAAAGTTTGACATTATTGTTTTGACAATCTATAAAATCAAGGCTGTCAAAATTTTGGCCATACTAAAATAGCAAGTATTGAAAGAAAGAAAATTTGGTAAACCTAAATATACATTGTGTAAATTTTGTAGTACCCTTAACATTTGTCTATATATTATAGGATCCACAGCGAGAGATATTTCAAGTGCTCTATTTTGACTTTAGTCAAATTTTATAGCATTGAAGGTTACAGTGGGCACTTGATCGTACTTAAAAATTATTAGAAAGCTATGAAACACTCCAGATTTGAAGCGTGTGCTAGCTCCACTGCATTAATGTCTTGGCCTACCAATATTAACCAATTTTACCAAACATGGAAGAAAACTAAGAGAGAAAAAAATAGAAAGAAAAAATCTTACCAAATATGCAAAAAAAAAAGATGAAAGATGTTAATTTGGAATATTTGTAAGAACTGTAAGTGACTAAGTGATTTAGAGCACAAGATGGTTATGTAAACGGCTTGAATTTGCACATGAATAAGCTACAGAGTTGCACATGAATACCTACTTTGGAATTGATCACATAACCACTTCTACTCCCCCTACCCCAATCAATACACAAGGATCTAGTCAAGTTACGTTATTGCACATGAAAGTTTATACATGAAGCACATGTGAACATGAGAGTACATGAGAGCACATGAGTGTATATGAATAGTGTGAGCACAACGAGTACATGACGTTCGTGAAAGGCACATGACATGAAGTACCCGATACACCCGAGGGGGATAACATCTCATGAAAAAATTCATATAGTACCAATCCGTGATAACAACGTGACAGTATCAAATAAAGTAGTCTGGAGAAAGAATTTAAGTCCTAGCAAGTATTAAACGATCAGAGAATGTACTCGCCTGATATCCTGAACGTGTGATAAGAATAGATGTCCGTACAGGAGTAACTGAGTTCAATTTAGAGCAACACAGGTTATAATGTATCCAAGATGTCATAAATGAAGTTTACAATGCATTCTACATGATTCTAGTGTTAGCCCAATGATTGTATCATATTTTTGAATATGGTTAATATATTAAGTTTAGCATTTCATTATCACTAATCTTTATACTATCACTATACCATTTCTACTTATTCTTATACCTTTGGTGATATATGCCTATTGGTTTACATTTTTAGTGATATGAGCTTATCTATCTTAAATTTAATCGGGTTGCCAAAATCAAAACTATATTTTTGATTGTGGTCATTCAATTAAGTTTAATCATTATGATATCACTAACATTTATGCTATCGCCTTTGCACTTATACTTAAACTCAGCATTGTCCTAATGTGCATTTAACCTATCATAGTTGCTACTACGTATATTGCTTTGTTCGTCTAACATATACATGCAGAAAAGCAATAAGCAAGATCAATGTGGACATATGCAATGAAGAAATCATGGTGGACCAAAGACGATGGATCCCACAAGATTTTTCTGAACCACCCGACGACATCTCTGGAGCCACGCATCGGGGGTTCGGGGGTGAAGCCCCCGAAAGGTATTCAGTTTTTACAAACTGGATATCTTTGGACAGCTGCCGCCAAGGAAAAAAGCAAGCACCTATCAAAAGAAGAAGCCAAGCCATGCCATCATCATTTCAAGACTCTGAAGAAGCCTGCACCTACCTAAGTTTATCTGGAGTCTGTAATGAGTCTTAGGAATTATTGTAAACACAAGAAATGGATGGCAAAATCGAAAGCTAGGACAGAAATAAGCCCAGGATCATTTTTGGTGGAAAACGGCATACCGACGGTATACCGGCGTATACCGACGGTATACCGATTTTCGTTCACAGAAAGTTTCTGTTTACAAAACCGGCATACCGACGGCATACCGGTCCATACCGACGGTATACCGCTTCCGAAACGTTGAAATTCCAACGGTCGGATTTTCAGCCATTAATGATCCCAATGGCTATATTTCTTGCCGTTGTAATCCCAGACCGGTATACCGCCGGTATGCCGGATCATACCGGCGGTATGCCGGTTCGTGACTGAAAAGTTGCCTTTGGCTTCTTTTCAAGCTTTGGTTATAAATAGCCTTGAACCCCTTCATTCAAGGTTGATGCTTTGAGCCTAAAAATTTCTAAACCACCAAAGCCTATCCACAAACAACTCTACAAAGCTTTCATTTGCCATTCACAAATTGTGTTAGAGTTATTGAGTTGAAAAGTGAGATCTTCATCCTATTGTATAAGAAGATCAAAACCTATTGTGAAAGGTTGAAGTTGGAGAGTCTTCGTATCCAAACTCTCGGTTGAAGTTGGGGAGTCTTCGTATCCAAACTCTCGGTTGAAGTCGGAGAGCCCTTCGGATTAAAGCTCTTGTGTAAGAAGTTGGCGAGTTTTTCGGATTCAAACTCGTGTGTAACTATTTGCTCAAATAGTGGATTAAAGCCGGAGAGAGTTCCGGGACTGGACTGCCTCTTAGGAGGATACCAGGATACATCGGATGTCGGTATTGTGTTTGCTTCTTCTCTTGCACTTATATTTTTAAATTGACAATTAGCTTGTGCTAAGTGCTTGATTAGTTAGCTTGACCCTATTCACCCCCCCTAGGGTTCCTACATCTAGGTAATTCTAGGTCAAAGTCAACTCTTGGTCAACTTTGGCCATAATCTAGTCAAACTAGGTCAACTCTAGTCAAACTAGTCTAGGGTTTAGTCAAACTCAAGTCTACTTGAACAAATAGGCCTATAGGGGTCAAATATAGTCTAACTAAACTCATATATATATATATATATATATTTTTATATATATATATATATATATATTTTATATATATATATATATATATATATATATATATATATATATATATATATATATATATATATATATATATATATATATATATATATATATATATATATGACAAAGCCTATATAGGATACCTATATACATAGGCTATATATAATACCTATATAACGTAGGCTATATATAAACCTATATATATATTTTTTTATTTATATATAAACCTATATATATAAGTTCACAAATGTATACATATCTACATACATATATACATACCTAATATATATTCATGATATATATATTTATATACATATAGAGAAGGGCAAGGGACAAATGTAAAGTACATGTGTTTGTGTTTGTGTGTGTGTGTATAGTGTACTGTGATACTGGACTGTGAATGTAAAGGGTTAGGAAAATCCAAACTGGAATAATCCCAGGAAGATCCCTAACCAGCCAACTCCACAACCATATATATAAAGAACTACATATATATAAACTAACTATATATACATAGATACATATATGAACTCTCTCTCTCTCTCCTCTCTCTATATATATATATATATATATATATATATATATATATATATATATATATATATATATATATATATATATATATATATATATATATATATATATATATATATAAACTAACTATATATACATAGAACATATATGAACTCTCTCTCTCTCTCTCTCTCTCTCTATATATATATATATATATATATATATATATATATATATATATATATATATATATATAATATATATATATATATATATATATATATATATATATATATATATATATATATATATATGTACACTTATGTGAAAGTATATATCTAAACTATATAAACTAAACTAACAGTACATATCTACTTAACAATGAAACTGGGATCAACAAACAGGGAACTCAAACCCAAACTAACACATGTATCAGGAAACCCCCAATCATCTCAGCAATCTGGGAATGAGACCCCTAACTCAACAACACCCAGTCAACCACTGTTCAGAAACTGAACAAAACCCAAATTCGAAAACCAATTCAAAGCAAAACTTAAAATGTGAAGAGGGGAGAGACCACACATGATGTCAGCAAGGGGGTGTCACGTGTCCAAACTGAGTCCAATTTGTGTCCAAATAATGTGTCAAATCGTGTCAAAGTTCAAGTATCAGAGAACAGTGCAGGGAGAGGGCTCGTGCACGTGTGTCGAGCCCTCTAGGACTCACTGTGTCTAATAAGAAGCCTCGTGATCGTGTCAGTAGCTAGGGTAAGTGTAGGGCTACATGTCCAAGTGTCTGCTAGGTGTCCAGGACGTGTCGTGTCTGAGAACGAACACCGTATCAGTGGATCGAACTCGCGTGCGCACAGTCAGAGCAAAACCAATGCGAGCGCTATTTCTCCCTCGATACGAATCCATTTCTCGTGAAACATTGTGAGCACCTTGACAGAGGTTGCCCCCACGTGTCCACCAAGTTTCACGTGTCCACGTGCCGTGTCCAACGAGTACAAGACTCGTGGCAGCAGGACACGCACCACAGTGTCGTGCGGGCATCCCCGTGTCCAAATACGACACAAAAATGTGTCAAATCCTGCTGAGTCCTAGGGAAACACAATCCACACACATAGGGCTACAATTTCATGAAATTAGTTTTGTAAAACAGTGAAATCAATTCCTAAGAGGCATTTCACCAAACACTTACACTACACTCCGACACGCCTCCGATACACGTACCAAATGGACACGAATCGAAGCCAAACTCTTCCAATAGCTGGGGGACCCTAAATGCATGCATCTATGGAGAGAAATTAGGAATTGAAAGGGTTTAGATAGCATTACCTATTGAGAGTTGGAATCTCAATGAAATAGCCCCTTCCAAAGCTTCAACACCAAAATCCTATAGTCCAATGCCTTCAATCCTTGCTAGCTAGCCCTTAGAGACTTCTTCTTCACAAGAGGGATGCAATGAAACTGATTTGGTCTAATTTGGAGGTAATTTGAAAAAGGTGGCAAATTTGGGGAAGAACACAAACTAGGGTTAGGATTTGCTACAAAGAAGGCAAGGAGGCTACATGATGACTTAAATAGGGGGGTGAGAGGTTCTCTTGGCCGGCCATATGAGGTGGGCTAGGGTTACTCTAAGTTACAAAGGCCCATTACCTTTTCCTATGATGTAAAACAAGCCCTTTAAGCTAAAGGTCCAAACTAGCTCCTTAATTCAATTCTCCAAATGGTCTTTAAGTCATTCCTAGCTAGATTAGAGTCTAAATACTAACTCAAACTAGTTAGCTAGGTCTCCATGGTCATGGTTAGTCTTTAGGCTAAGTTGTTCTAAGGTCACACTAGCAAAAGCCAAAATCATATTACACAAAAATTAAATATTATAAAAATAATCAAAAATTCACAATTACCAAAATATCCTTATTCTAGAAAGTGGTAGTGTCATCTCTCCCCTTAAATGGTGCTCTTAATTTTTCCACCGTTCAATCCTTTCTCCTAAATGTCCAACATCATGGATTATTTTTAGACAAAGGAGGTAATCTTTCTCGTCTCATATATATAATTGCATGATTTTGTGAGTTGGATGCCCTGGATACTCAACACATGGATGCGTGTTATGCGTCGTGTCATTGCGAACGTCCACGTGCTGACTGCTAGCTCGATCGGGGCTCAAGGAATTTTGCGGCTACTTGATGGCTTAGACCATCTCCAATGGAGATTTCTAAAATTTGGGTTTCTATCCTACTTGGCATTGTACTTTCTATCCTAGTTGTAAGAGTTTCTACATAGAATTGTACAACAAAAAAAAATACTTTTTCATAATTTAATAGTGTGGGGTCCAATAATAATTGTCATGAGAGGGAGAGAGGAGAATTTCTATGAGAGTTTCTACATGTAAAACCCTCATAGAAATTTTCCATCACATTATTGCCACCTATTATTATTGGGGCCCACACTATTAAATTATTGAAAAAAAAATTTTGTTGTACAATTCTGTGTAGAACTCTTACAACTAGATAGAAAGGGCAATGCCAAGTATGATAG